>JASGCC010000296.1:60000-267212 GCA_030067915.1 Hydractinia echinata | reverse complement strand
GGGCGTGTATCCTAGGCGAATCCAGAATATTGATAAACGACTTCCCCTGCAACATAGTGAAGAAAGCCATGGACAACGATTACCTCTACTACGAAATCCAAACTGACTACTTTTGTCTCGATTTATTGGTACATAAAGACCTTCACGACAACTCCAACTAGAAAAAAAAACATCTAAACTACGACGACACAAACAAAAAGGTGTTAGGAAAATTTAAGGATGAGTGTAGTGGAAAAATTATGAAAAATTTTGTCGGTCTAAGATCTAAGTTAATTGCATTCAAGGTTGATGGAAGTGATAGTAAAAAGGCAAGGATCACAAGAAGAACTGCAAGAGAAAAACTGTCTGTTAAAAAAAAAAAGATAAAACATACTTAGGTACTCTCAAAATTCAAAATTCAAAAAAAAAAAAATTTGAACATTTATGTTTCTATGGTAAGAATCAGACTATACTAAAAAACATCTTGGATCAGTCAAAATTTTTGGTCTAGGACATTTCGAACATATTATGACCGGGGGCTTATTGATTCCGCCTATTCGCCTATTTTTTTAAAATAAAAATGATTTTTACGCTTCTGTTGTAGGATGTTCACTAAAACTGGATGGATACACAACTGATGTACCTTTAATAACACAAAGCATGCTCAACAAACACAGAATTTTCGCATTGCTAAAGATGGTGGAAACCTTTGTCCAAATACGCTAGGCACATATGAAGCATCAAGTATAAAAATGTTAGCTCTTACAGATAAATGGGAAACTGTTCCAACATTTATGTCAAAATTATTCTCATATAGTATACCTAATGGCAAAGAGGTAAGTTATGAATTTTCAAATGTCAACAAAATAGAGTTATATTTGCTTTTACAAACATGAAACTGTTTGCATTTTTGACAGTCGTTCAGCGTATTAATAATGTACGTCGTCACCTTAATTCTAGGTCAAGGTAAAGTTTCATGCAGTATGGTTTGGGTTGCTAATAAAACTCGCAGTAAAGTGTTAAAGCAAGCAATGGAAACGAATACACACCACGTGAAAATTGCATTCTATTCAAATATGAAGGTACAGCAACCTGTAAGTAAAAAATAATATCAACTAAAAGTAGATAAACGTCTTCTAATATAAAGTAATAAAGTAATCACAATTAGTGGCTTTGATATTTTTTATTATTCTATTTAATTAGTTCGTCGGTTATTGGGAGGGCGGGTGGTAGGGGCACAAAGTGGCCGAAGCTACATTTTTTATAGACTACTCACGAACTAAAAATGATTTTCCAATCAACACACACCGTAAAATTATCACAATTGGAAATAGGATTGACTTTTTAATTTTGCTGTAATTACGCAATTACCACCTGTTGTGACGTCATAAAAAAGGGATGATTAAAAATCCGGTCCGTAAAATCTCAATTTGGTCTCTAAATTTTATATTTTTAACTGTAAATTACACACCTGATATTAATTTTACCTTGCACGTTCCATTACTATCAAATGTTTATCAACACATTAAACGAGATAACAAAAAGTTATTTACTTTAGATAGTCACAAATGGCTTATTTATATTCGCAAGAAAAATAAAAAAATTAAAAAAATTAAAAAATCAGAAAGTCAGATAAAAGTTAGGAAAGGTCACAATTTCAGGTTATAACAGTGAGTACAAAAAAGATATTTTTAAAAGAGCCGCGGGCACTTTGTGCGGTGTTAATAGGGTTAAAGTTGGTTACTTTTGCCGATATAAGTAGAATTGATGCGTTGGCAAACAAAGTTTAAAAATAGGATTTGGGAACATTGTATTTAACACCTGCACATTGTCAGATCGTAACAAAGTAAAAAAAAGACTCCCAGGTGCATTGGACAATACATATCCTGCACACACATCAACATTAAAACAAGCTCTAAAACAGACGATATAGCAATAAAAATTAAACGTGAAATGTGTAATACAGATAAATACAAATTATGTCTCATTTTATACTTAAACCTTAAAGATTTAATCTGTTTGAGAGAGAAATGAGGTTAAACCGTCAAAGGCTCAGAAAATCATTGTTTTTTTTTTTTTGCTTGTTTTTTTTAAAACAACATTATCTTTTTAAAACAACATTATTACTAGAACTAAGTATTTATCAGCTTCTTTTTACGACTATTTTTAAACCAACATTATGTAACAGTGAATAACCAACAAGCGTAATCAGCATTAATTTTTCTAACATTTCTTACTTTCTAAACTGGCTGCTGCAAAAAATCGATGCATTCAAGAAAAAAAGAAAAAATGTATAGCAAAACTTGTGTACACGCATCTATTGCACGGCAAAATATAATCTTCTTCATAATTAAAGTTAAATTATTTTTAAATTAAACATACCATTTACCTACAATATAACAATTTAATATTTACATTTTCCACAAGGCCAGCATAATAAAATAATTTGCGCCACGATCTGAAAATATGGGGAAAAATCAAGTAAGTCGGTGTGATGACGTCAGTAAGTTCCAATTAAAATTAACCAAATAGCTGTGAACCTTGGCAAGTTTTTAGTGCGTATTATTAGATAGAAACGGCGCTCATAGCTGAGAGGATTTATTGTAAAGAATTACACATTGTTTTATTGTGTTATATGAGGTTTAATAAAATTAGTTTATCATCTCCTAACAGTATTAAAACAATTGGCACAAACACTTGGTATTACTTAAACCTCTTTTGTTTTTGTATCTAGTTAGTTAGGTTTAAATTGAACAAATTTAAAACTAGCTAACTAGATACAAAAACAAAGAAAAAGTGTTTGAGTAATACCAAGTGTTTTCTGTTCATGATTTTTTTATACCAATTAGACGTAAAATAGCATAAAATAGATTTAAATGGATTTTTTAGCAGCAAAGCAGTTTCAGTGCCTCATACATGGTCATTTCAACACCGTTAAGGTATTTTTGTCGTTCGTTTTTTCGTAGACCCTTTAACTTTATTATCATTTGCGCCTAACACTACAACAGCAACAACACCAGTAATACAAACAACAACAACAACAACAACACCAGTAACACAAACAAAAACACAAACAACAAAGTTGAAACAAAAAGCAAAGAAAAACTGTAGCTGTGCATCGGCGACCTCCACGACTGCAAGAACGGATGCGAATTCTAACGAATCGACTTCTACAACCCTTTCATGCGAGTATAACAAAAGTGTTTTCATAGTCGGTGGAATCTTAGGAGTCACTAACCTGATATTCATTATAATCGTGATTATTTTAGGACGTGAAGTAAAAAAGCGTGGTCAGACGTAAGCACTAAATTATATTCCCTTATAGATGCATTACTTAACCCTATTCGATACATTTTTTTAATAACTCTTTTTTGCTCGGGTGCATCGTTATAATCCCTCATGAGTTTTAATATTTATATATAAAGCACCTAAATGCCATTTTTTCAGGTCCCATACTGTGAATATTGGCTAATACTCGAAATTACCCTTGAAAATCTCTATGAAATCCTTATAATTGAGAATCTATTATAACTTTCTTTAGGATTATACCTACAAGTTAAAACTTACAGCACAACTTTATTTTATTTTTAAGGAAAATTATTCTGTAAATTTTGAACAGGTGATTTTTTTAAATTTGACCTGAAAATCGGACTTATAACAGGGCGTAGCCAGCGTCAGTCAGGCTCTGCGATCGACTGACCTACTTTTTCATTTCAACACGTCGTTTTTTCCACCGCCACCGCCAACACATGGATGGGCGCACCAATTGTGCATCCGGCACAAATCTTTTCCCGGGCGGCGCACTTCGCGCTTCGCACGTCGTTTTCGCAGGATTTAACAGTATCCACTTTGTTTTGCAGGCTGAGGTGTTGAATCTCTACTTTGTTTCGCAGATAGTCTTTTTCGCAGGATTACCTGCGAAAATTATGCCTATGTACGGTCTTGTGTCTTCCATTTATGGTCATTTTGGACGCATCCTATTGGCTAGTAAATTTCGCAGAGAGGTTAAAAATTCGCTCCATATATGGCTATAGAACATACGCAAGAAAGTCAAAAAAAAAAACAAGGCTAGCGAAGTTGTGAAGGTGAAGAAAGCATGATGTTGCTGTCAAACGTGGATCCGTATTTAGCCTTATAACTTGTATAGAGCTTCATGAAAATTCTCTATACTCGAACCATCCAACTTTTGTATCTGTATGTAAATCTTCAGATTTGTTTTACTGTGTAGAAAGCACTTTCAAGTTTTCAGTTAGCTAGCCATTCATCCTCTTCTGTAACTCTGTGTAGACAGCAGATCTTGTAGCTATACAGAATAAAGCTATTCTTATAAGCCCTTATAACAGTTTATTTAAGAGAAATATTTTAACTTTTTATCCTGATTGTGGTCAGCTATGATTCAAGACGGTTTTAAAATCAAGTTTTATCTGCAGAACCTTGGTAGATTCATTCCCTTCAGGTTTTATTAACGGTATTGGGAAATATAATGTAGGCACTCACTACGACAAGCTCCACACCTCAGTGATCACGATTATTCTTCCCATTGTAACTTGCGAGAGGACGTCTTAAGGTTTATTCATTGTAGTGAAGGCTCTCAGGTTTGTCTTTTTCAAAGGTCATTTTAAAAACCTTATGAACTTTCTCTTGATATATATACAGAATTGATAAGGTCAATGTTATGACGATGCTGGCAATGTATCTGTTAAAATTAATAGTTGTCATGCTAACATTTTAAAGCAAAACAGATTAGCTTTATACATATCCTTGTTCTTCTCATTGCTTAAATTTAGTTGTCTGTAATTCATGCTTTGTACATTATTTCTGAAACATGATGAATCGAATCAAACGTAACATATTTTTACAAATTTTCCAAAAGTAGGTTAAAATTTTTACGCAAGAATGTTCCTTACTTAACTAATAATCCCAACTATGCCCATAATTTTAATGTTTGTAACACGATGTGTGGAACGTATTATTAACACGAGGGTTTTCAATGATTTGTATGAAGGCATTTTGCCCATGGTTCCATTTCATTATATTTTTGAATTTTTTATTATATTTATGAAGAAAGAAGATTTTGATTTGGTTATTTTTTAATAACCTCCAATCTGCAGAAAACTTTATTTTGGTGCTAAATATGAAGAAAGAAGAATGAACATTTTAATTATTGCTTTAATAACTTTCAATCTATAAAAAACATTATGATGGTGTTGTGTTGTCTTATTGCTGGTTTGATTACAACCTTGATGATAAAGATTTTAATGTATTTTATGTTGTCATTTATTCCCCTTTTTCGATCAATTCGATCAATACTTAACGTCTATCGCGTATGTCAGAGAGTCGGTTTTATGGCGTTTCAGTGCTTAAAGGGCGTAAAAAGGCGTTGGCCAAACCCCCAGTTGGTTATTATCGCACCTTCGGTGCGATGTTGACCCTGCGGGTCATTGGTTCGACTAAGGTTAATTTTTTTCTGCCTACGCCCCTGTATAATATGTTCGGAAATCCTCGGATAGAATGGGGTTATTGTCTATGTTAATTTTAGAGGTCAAACTTTCTAGAACTTGGACATTATATAATTTTTACACTGTCGCCAAAATACCTGTTTAATTTTCTAGGAAGATCAAGGAAGGTAGGAGCATTAACGTAAGTGTGGTCACATTTAGATAAATTAACAAATTTACGCCTTGGCATATTTTCCCTCAATTGGTAAATTAATCTTTTAGCAAACTTAAAACAATTGTGTTTAGGTGACAGAATCAAGTTTTGTGTATGAGTATCCCGAGGTTAAAGTCAACAGAACTGCCGGTGGTGAAGAACAAGGCAATGTAAGCATGTTGTTTGACATATATTCCGAAGTGGTAATAAAGAAACGATGATGCAACATTGTTTTTAGCTCAAGGCGATTCCTCTCCAACCATATCCAATATTATCATAGCTATGGCCCGCTTCTATAAATAATCTTACCTCAAACTGGAACTGTGGAAAATGATTTATCTTTGGTCAACGTAATAAATTTAAAATATTTAACCTTCCATCGCGGATCAGCGCTTAATATAATGATAAATATTGGATTTTATAGAAATGTGTTTCCATCGGCATTTTGATTTTTTATAAATCTACGCAAATGTGAACGGAATCCTCCCTTCTTTCCTTTCATGCAGGCATATCTACAAGATATTTAGCCTAACTTAAGTGTGCAATTAAAAAACGTAAATTTTATTGGCGTACAACCAGTGGTGTATACATACGAGCTGTCATAAATGCAATACTAGCAAATACAAAAATTTGAAAGAACAGTATAAGCAGAATACAGCCGTTTTTTAATATCTACTAGAAAAGAATAGCCATTGTGTTATCATTTTATTCTTCGACCGGCATAAGAGTCTCTATGGTCTTAACTTCCATTGAAGAAGAATGTGACAAAATAGTCACCACCAAATAAGAAATTAAATATCATTGCATCCAAGATGCGCATTTGGATATTCGTAAGTTGGAAAAAACAAAGTTTGCTGTCATCATAATACTATGTAGCCCATCAATGTGAGCTCTTTGAGCGTCCAAGACTTTTGATTTCGATTTAAGGAAAAGTGACAATTACAAGGCAACTAGAATTAATCTTCTGAAAAAAACCCTAAAGTCAACCATCCTAATTCTTTTCTAGTGTAACCGGAGCTGTCAAAATGTCACAGACAACAAGAATTATGCACCACTGATATTTGATAGCAAAGAAAATATTAAGTCTAATTACACGAATTTGTTAAAAGATGGCTACGAGATTCCTATGAAAGGAACTGTCGAAATACCATAAAGAAGATAACGTCATCTTCAACTCGTCACGTGTGTTTAATAGTATATTATTTACAATAAAAGCTGTCGTCTGCCTTTTCCTGCGCAAAATAATGCTGCAGTAGCGTAACACAACAAATGCGCTGTATAAAAGACATCGACTAGTTTAATAATAATATAAATCTTATTGATATAGCTTTATCATTTTTTATATACACCTAAGAATGTTGTTTCAGAGAAATTGGCTTCTCCGGTGTTTCCTTGACTCAAATAACATTTTTGTATTTCTTAGTATTTCTCAGTAAATCCATCTGACCTTCACATTTTAATACAACTGAATTTTCATTACTATTGTGTGAATAATATTTGTTTTTAAGGAATGTATTATTTTTAATAATAAAATTATTTACCAAAGAAAGCCTCTTCAGTTCCTATGGTACTACTATCAACGCGGGTCCTGCGAAGGGAGTCCTAGCGCATTTAAAACTCCCATTTGAGCTACGAAAGTTGTGCAAGCACAGCATAGCTCAACTAGACAACCGCCTAGGATATCAATTCTATTCTTATGCTGAGTGCTAAGCAGAAAGGAAAGATTAACACTTTTATAGTCTCTGGCATGACTCGGCCGGGGTTTCTCCCGTTGTTTTTTATATATCGCGATTCCTGCTTCCGTAGCATAACTTCTTTCTCGTGCACAAAAAGACAGACAGAAAGAATAACAATATTATTATTAGACTAGTCGGTGGCCCGTGGAAAATTCCACGGGTTCGCCCGTCCCTTTTATACCGCATTGCGTGTGTTTCGCAACTTGTAGTACCATTTTGCGTGACAGACAGACATATACGGGTATTATAATATAGAAGCCGGAAGAGCCAGCGTGCCGGGTTAAGCCACAAGTAACCGTGCGACCTACTGCTGAACGATCCGTAAAGCGCTTAATAAGACCTGCAAACTATGTCATACATTCAGGTGGAGCGCTTTAGTACAGGTATGCAGTATGTCGTGAATCGAGTAAAGCACACACAACATTATGGTGTTTCGGCTGTAACGTATTTTTTAAAATGTAACTTTACTGCAACTTTAGCCGAAATAAAAACACAATTTACAACCTTTGTTACCCCGTCATAGCAAAAACAATTGGTCAATATTATTTTTTTTTTGCGAAATAAGTTTCAGTAAACGTTAACAAATTAACTGTGACACTGGACTGAGCGCTTAGTACAGGTAATCCGTCTCGCACATGCGTTTAGGCTTAACACGCTTTTCAAAAAAACTGTATTGCAGCTTTGTTTTACAAAACACAGGATACATTCTGTTGAAACGCTGGGTTAAGCCACAAGTAGCTGTGTTAGCCTGCATTAAATCCCCGGATGAGTGATTAATAAGAACCGTCAATTGTGCCATACATTGAGGTAAAGCGCTTTAGTACAGCCATGTAGTGTGTAGAAAATCAAGTGAAGTGACACAACTTTATGGTGTTTGTGGTGTAATATACTTATCAAAAAATAAGTTTAGACAACTTAGTTTAAATAAAAATACAGGTTACAATTCGTTGTTGCCCCGTCATAGCATAAGCAGCTGGCCAACTTTTTTCAGGGAATATTCCTGGTGAAAGTTCAAAAAAATGGTAAGCTGAGCGCTTAGTATAGGTAAAAACTCTTTTCTGTAAAAAACGTTATCGCACCTTTAGTTAAACAGAAACACAGGAAACAGCCCGGTTGTTAACACTTGACTAAGCGCTTAGTACAGGTAAACCATGTGGCACAATAGTAAAGGCGTAACACCATTTTTGAAAATACTTTATCGCAACTTTGGTTAAAAAAATTTCAGGAAACCGCCTGTCGTTATCATGTTCAGTTAAAAAAAATACTCAGCAATTTTATTTTGCAGCATAAGTTTTTAAAACAGTAATAAAATTGGTCGCTGCCAACTGCATTTAGCATAAGAATTGTTAAGAATTGAGTTGCAGCAAAACTGCATTTGGCTACTTTCACTTTTTTATCCAGAGGTAGCTATAAAAGGATCTAGCTGGGTAGGCCCCAAGTTCAACAACAAAATAAATAACAATATGCCAAATTGAATTAAAACTTTAAAAGAATAGGAATAAAAATAAAGACAGCTATAGCTAGCTGCCTCAAAATCTACGTTTTTAGCTAGCTAAACACTTAAAATTTGTTTGTTTAAGATTTATACATGGCTAGAAAACGTCATGATATACTCGCCTTGACATGTGAAAACACACAGAAACTAAATACTCCTATAGGATACAAAGTACTCAGAAGAAAAAAGGATCGAAAGGAGACATACAAATTTTAAACCATAACTTTCAAAGCAGAATGGCCTTCGGAGGGGTAGCATGTTTCCTCCGTCGGCATGTTGAGGCCGCGAAGCACTTTATTTATATTTATAAAGTCTTGCTGTAGACTAAGGTATTGTTTACTCTTGGTTATTGACTAAGTACTCGTGTTGCTGCACTGAATGTAAAGGCATAAAGTTTTGTAGCAACTTTCTGAGTTTGTGTTACTTGTTAAGCATTTTCTTTGCATCATAATATCTATAGTGGTGACTTTTTGCTTGGTTTTTTTCTGGTCACGCTAAGGCCATAGTTTTTTCTTTTCAGTCAGCCTTTTCGCCACGCCTCCTATTAGACTAATCAAAATTAGTTGTGGTGAGTGTGACCATTCACAGCAACTATGAGGCTTAAATTAAACCCGAGTAAACGAAGTTATGGTTAACCCTTCATCGCAAAAAAGAAGCCTAGAATATTTCTAAATTCAACTTAGGTTTCCATAAACATTTCAAATCGTGTTTGGTAGCGAAATAAAATGTTAGTATTGTAATCGTGCAACACGTCGGTTTGATTGGTTAGTATAGGCACACACATGTAAATCATTTTTGTTTCTAATGAACACGCAGCCTACACAGCCCGCATAAGATTTTTACTTTGCAGAAGTTCCTATTAAATTAAAAACTGAACACAGAGGAAATCATTGTTGTTTTGCACCTTCGTGGGTTGATATCTAACTTCTTAAAAAGGCTTTAACCGCTTTTCAAATAAATAGGTCAGCGATCAAGAAATTTCCAACAAAGGATGTTTTGAGGGGAAGGGGACAAAGCAATTTCGCGTGTAATATTTTTCCGTTACCAACCACCCATGCTTTTTGAAAGTTGATAGCGATGAAATTATTTTAAAGGCCGGTTTCCACTTCGCTTTGGTAGCGCGGATGAGTTGCGCGAATAGCGCGACCAAGCGAATGCAGTTTCCACTTTACAACAAAACATAAACAAAAATGGCTGAATATCGGAACAAGCATGTCTAACACGCAATGAAGTATTTTATAAAATTATGAATACCGATGGCTTTTACGAGAAGGCAAATTATAATTCTTTTGCTTTTGAGAAGATGATTTAGACGGAAATATGGTGAGAAGAAGAAAACCAGACGATTTTGGTTGCGCAAGATTTATTTGGAGATGAAACCGAAAGGAGAATACCACTTGCTTGTAAATGTCATGCGAATATTTGATAGAGAATTCTTTTTTCGCAAATTTAGAATGACACCAACCAAGTTAAAAGAACTTCTTAGCCATCTGGTACCTGTTATAATGAAATCCTCGATGAGACGGAAAGCAATAACTCTAAGTTGCTGAAATTCCATCTCGTTTCTGTGTCAAAGTTACCCACAGCTACCATTATGATTTCAATGTTTTGAATTCTTGATAAATAGCGGCTTCTGATTGCTTAAATTATTTTTTATTCGCTTTGTAGTTCAAAAAGGTTAAACTTCTGGCGATCATTCGCGCGAACAACAGAAGATTGCGTAATTGTTCAAAAATAGATTTTGCGCATGCTCAGATATCCATTTGCTAGAGTCGCGCGACCAAAGCGAATGAGTGGAAACCGGCCTTAAGTGCGCCAAAGAATTCACTTACAAAAACTTACTGCTCCTTTACTTATCACAAATCTCTTTTCATTAAGATCATTAGCGGATGTAATGAAGAATTAAATTAACAACAAATAATTTAGATTCTGTTTCTATTTAACATTCTGTTGAATTCAGTTTATTTTCCTAACTTGTGTAAAGATTATGTCCTTATCAGGACGATATTTATTTATTTAAATGCAATCAAAAGCATGACCACTACCAATTTACCAAGGCGATGGTATTTTCCTGACATTTTGAGATTTAAAATACTGAATAATAGGAAGATGAACTTCCTGAATTTTATTTCTCGAAAACTACCCGTGACACCAATCTTTTATAAACAACTTCCAACTTTATGATTTGCTTCTTGTGTGTTATATGATCTCAACACTCTCCTCCTTATGCGCAAGATTATGACATAACGTTTCATTGTAACCATGGTTATTCTTGTTGTTTCCTTCGTTACCAACTACCTTGTTATTTACACCATTATTATCCCAAATTCGTTCATATTCGTTCACAATTTCTGCGTTATTTTTGTTCATTGGCTTGCCATCGTTACATGGTTCTTCATTCCCACGAATCATGTTGTAATAGTTAGAATTGTTTATCAATTCATTTGTGTTGTAATAATGACTTTCTCGTTTTTGTGTTTCATGTACGTTGTTCCCATGTTCGAAATTTGTAGATATATCAATTTTATAACCGTAGGTTTGATTTGAAAACTCAATTTTGTTTCTTTGTCCTTCTTTTTCTTCTCCTTCTAGTTGTTGGTTTACTTGGTCATAATTGTTTTCTTCAACCTAAATAATACCACATTTTAATTTCTACATATAGATATAACTACACAACATTACATAGATTTTCAAATTCATTAACTATCTACTCACATTTGTTTCTGTGTACGTTTTGCTCGTATTTCTAAAACAAATGACCGGAAAATAAATTGCTTCTCTACATATTGTATTACATGCTGCAGAAAACTACATGCTGCGAAGAAGAAAATCTGCTTCAGATTATAAAACATTACAGTTTTCACTGTAAGATATATATTACTAAAATAATTTTGTTGGAACATCATTGCAATGTTTCAAGATTAAGGTTTATAAACATACCTTCTCTCAAGTTTCTTCTTGTAATATATCAAGATGATAATAACTACAACTAATATTAAAATTACAGCCGCTGCAATCCCTGCTGCCATGGAAACTTCCTTGTTGTCCTTACTTTTTTCTGTACTTGGACTTAAAGAAAGTGAAGGTGTACTGTGAGTAGTCGGAGAAGAGATGGCTGGTGCGGACGTTTCCGAGCTTATGTATGGATCTTTTATTTTGTTATTGGAAACTGTACTGAATTGTGTTGTTGTTGTGGATGCTGTTAGTGGATACGTTGTGGGTAATATTGAAGGCCTAGCTGTTGTCAAAGATGAAGCTTCAAAAGATGATAAGTTTAAAGGATCTATAAACAAATATAAAGATAATTTGATTCTTTTCTGCTTACCCTTAAATATTTTCATCATCTTTTGCTACACTATTTCGGTTAATTAACAGAGCGTTATTAATGGCTTCCAAGTTAGTTAGATTTCGGTTAATCAAAAAAGTATGTTTGTTTTGTAATCACTGGTGAGCAGAATGGTAAAAGCATAAAGGCATACGACTAGTTGTGTTTACCAGTGCACAGGTGTATTTATAATTATTTCAGTAGTAGATAGATGCAACAGCTCTGTGTATCTCCAGATCTAGAACAGTTAATGTTAAAACCTATCAAAGGAAGTTATTTGTACTTACAAGTTGCTGTTCCTTCGTATTTGAAAAGAACACAATTTTCATGTGGTACATATTCCCTTTCATTACTTCCTTTACACTTGACTTCAAGTTTTATCAACAGCCCAGGCCATATTGTACGAAACTGGACCGTTAGCTAGAATTATTAAGATTACATCTACATAGTAAACGGTAAAAAATTATTATCAGATATAGCTTGTAGAAACAAGGACAGATATAACCATTTTTGGAATTAAAACATAAGCACTAACATTTATCATACTTTCTCTCCGTCCAAGGTAAAGTATAACGTACCTCTTGGATTTTTAGTTTTGTTGCGATTGAATTTGCCATGAATATGGGCACTTCCTGCCAATTATCTGTCCACGCTGATGTTCTTACGCTTGATGCTTTAAATGTACTTGAACAAAGAGTTCCTCCTTCTTTCGTTATTTTGAATTCTGTATGATGGAGCATGCTTTGTGTAATCATAGGTACATTAGTTGCGTCTCTAATCACTTTTAGTGTACATCCTGCAGTAGAATAAGGACATTATTTACTAATTGGTACTGTAATATTAGTGAACAAATTACACTAAAATTCGTTTGATTAAAATTGTATTTCACAAGTAGAAAGGTAGGCGTTAACCATACTACCAAAAGGTGGTTGGTGGGGGTCATGGTGTGGTAGTTTGCACTGCACGCTCTGAATATTTGTTACAGTTCCCCGAGATCCTAAAATGTTATCAGTCTTGCTAACTTTTATAAGTGACAACATGCATGTATGATGCACCTGCTTAGAAAAACTCATTTATTCACACCCCTTACTTGCTCGAAATGCATATTTTGCCATTTCATTTATCACGTGTTCTTTTTCGGCACAAGGTAATTTTCGTTATTAAATAATGTTATCGCTGAAGAAAATACGTCAATTGAAAACATTTTACATAAAATGTTTTACGAGGACGTTTAAAACATTGTTGACAGATATCTGAATTTGAATAATAATTTCGACAAAGTTTATAAGAAAGCCAGCCAGAGATTAAAATTGTTAAAACGACTTAGACTGTATGTCACGGAAGATGCTGCTTACAAAATATACACAATGATGATTATTCCGATTTTGACCTATAGAGGTCCGCTTAAGCTGAATTACACCAATACACAATTAGAACGTTTTAAGTCATTGGAAAAACGAGCGAAACAAATAATTGGTAAATCAGTTCCCAGCATTTTGAATTGCATAAATAAAGAAGCGCTGATGATTGTTAAAAGAACCTTGAAAACCGTAACATGTCAAAATTTGGAAGGTTACTTCAAATTAAACAATCATGAAAAAACTACCAGAAACAATGGATACCTCGTTCAATTACCCAAATTTAAACTCAAAATTGGACAAGAATCATTTTGCTACAGTGGCGCGAAATTGTTCAATAGCTTACCGTTAGAAATAAGAAAGGAAGAATCTATTACTGAATTTGAAAAGAACATTAAATATTTTTTGAAATTAAATTAAATAACTTTATCACGCCACAGCCATTTTGAGCCTATGAATTTTTACTCTTTTGTTTTGCATTGGTGAGTTTTACATATTTATATAGTTTTTACTTGTTTTATAATTTTTAACTTATTTTAACAGGTGGAACATTAATAACAGCTGTAAATATTTTTTACGTAGCTGAAGTTTTTAACCTGTGTAAATATTTTAATAATAATAATAATAATAATAATAACAATAATAATAATAATAACAATAATAATAATAATAATAATAATAATAATAATAATAATAATAATAATAATAATAATAATAATAATAATAATAATAATAATAATAATAATAATAATAATAATAATAATAATAATAATAATAATAATAATAATAATAATAATAATAATAATAATAATAAATTATAAATTAACGGGAATGAAAGTGATTTATCTGCAGCTTGCTATTCAGTTCCGTAGCAACCGGGATAAGGATGGAATGACCATCAATCACCCCCACAACCCCGAATAATTTGAAAAAATACATTTACCCTTTTCCTTGTTGTCCAAAAACAATAAAGTTAAAAAATACATAAATGAGATCGCTTATACATGATGTATAGTGACTATCCGAGAGCCTGTCATGACAATATTTTAATAAACACTTTATTAACATGCTTAATTAGCTAATACAAACACTTTTGGCGTGACAGTTTTTGTCCTGCGAAGCAAGCAACACAAGATTGTTCCTGAACAAAATGACTTGACAAGCAGCTAAGCCGAAACGTGGCGCAGCTAGACAGACGCAGTTGTCGAAATGACATAGAATTGCCCAGTATAGATGTGTTTTTCCATATAATCATTGTTGGTCATACTGAATGCTAATGTGAATCTGTATTTTGCAAAATCAATTTACTGATTCTCCATGACGTAGAATTTTATTGTTCTTCATAACGTCTTACAAAACAGCCGATGCCTGCAACACATAAATATGCTAAGCAGCACTTTTTATCTCTTCAATGGTGGCAACTGTTGCCCATATTTCTTACAGAAATTGTAGGTTGAAAGCTTAAAGTAGCCCGCTGCTTTTTTCTGCAAGCCTTATATGCCTTTGAAATGTTTACACCTAGATGGATTAATGTGCTGTGATATTCATCTTCGCTCCCACTGTGGCAAATGTGAATGAGTATTTTTTGCGTTAATCAACTAACAAGTGATATTTCGCACTGTTTTCCTCTTCCCGGAAAAGTGACATTTTTAATGTCCACAATTTAAAGGGCGATGTGAATTGAAGAAGTTTACGAGAAGTGATCCCAAATCCTATTTTCTAGATTTTAAGTGCATCTAATGTGCAAAAACAAATTATTTTTATTATATTCGCAACTCGGTAAAAATCCTTCTCAGTCAAATTATAAACAGTTAGCGGTAACTTTTCTTAACCTTCTTCAAAAATAAAGCTATAATTAGGCATTTTCCTTAGAATGTATTTACTCGTGGATAATATATCCCGATAGCCGGACAATTTAATACCAAAAAAAGCCTAATTATGTTTACAAAAGTCTACGAAAGATAAATTTTTTTGTTCAAGAATGTATTACAGATACTAGGCATGTTAGCAATAAAAAAAATAATAGAATATTCTCTAAGTACTGTGGACGCAGTTAACCTTGAAAGTCAATGCCATGTCGAACCTTTCTGCCTTATTTATCTAGAATACTTACATTGCAAAAATCGTACTTGATCACGATCTGTGTATTGCCCTTTTTTGATAGTATTATATATACTAACGAAAAAAACAAACAAAAAAACAAATGCCATCAGTGAAACCAAACGAAAAAAAGGGTTTGATTTAAAGCTTAGATAAGTAGCCATTACCTGTGTCAGTAGCATGTATGCATTTTTCTTCTTCAGGAAAATTATAGTACGTTGCACTGGAACTTCCACATTTGCAGTTTCCTGCTCTACAAAATGTAGTCGCTTTAATCTCATCACCATGTTGAAATCGTGTCACTATTTCATTGTGGCAAGTATGCAGGCACAAGAAAATGATGTAAAAAATCATTCGATCAATCAACAAATGAGTAATCATAACTATTTGGCATTTAAATATATGTTGGAATCAAGATAAAGAGCACTGCTTTGATTCTTTACTTTGTTAGATAATGTTATATGTAATTTGCCTTCCTCTTAGCATACTTTTATACAGCTCTTCTACGTATCCATTTAAAAATATACATGGATTTGAAACTTTTCTTCACATTGTGTTGAATCAATTCCATTGTTTTATATTATCGCTCTAAAATCATCACAGGAACTAAACAACCATTAGCTTAAATAGTTTTCATTTGTCTCCCACTTGATATGCAATTAACAGTAGTTGCATCATAGCGATGTCTTGTAAATTAACGCTAGATTTACATGAGATAATTTTAATTGCGTGTTATTTGTCTCTACTATAAAATAGCACGCAACAATTTTTTTCAAATTATTAAAAACACGCTGTTTTGGAAACTGAACGTTCTTTAAAAATATTAAAGAACGTTCATAACATTCAGAACGTGTACAACAAAAACCCCGTTAAAACCGGCCTGTTTACACAGGCAATAGTCTTTTCGTCCCAAATTTATCCGCATCAGTGTTAGACACTTATCCGTTTACCTGTACGTGACACATATTGTACCCACTGATATTTTTTCGCCGACGCCAATAATTGTAGTATCTGTAATATACTTGTTTGTTTAGTTGAAAGTCCACAAGTAGTAAACAAAACATAAATCCATTTATTAATTGATATTAATATTATTAAGTCACAAGCAACGTAAGTGTAAGATGACAACATATGTAGTGGCGATATAAACAAGAACCAATGGAGAGTAAAAATAACAGGATGTACGACATGATATACGGAAAGGATAGGACCACGTGTCTCCTATCTTCTGAATGGTTTCTTTCTAGGAATTTCATACTTCGTTCTTGATTATTATTCCTTAATTCCTCAGATCTAGACGTGACCAATTTTAGGACTAACAATGGATGTGACTAATAAAGAACGAGACAATATTTTCCAAACAGTCCTCGTTTTAAAAATATTCAGTTATTGATTAAATTGAAATTTAAACGTCAAATTGAACATATTAAGCTAACCCGCAACATCGGTTCCTGGATGATAGGTTGAAATACAATATATATAGCGATCGTGATTTTGACAATCTCGCGTAACGAAATCCCTATCAAGATAAAAAACTAAAGTTCAAAAAATCTGTTAAAGAAGTAATCGAGTTATTGAAGATTTGAGAAGTGAGTGAGATCCGAAAGTCGTTTGCAATACCATAAACCGGATTCTTGCCAATCAACAAAAACGACTAAGAAAGCATTCATTGGAAATCTGTAAAAAAAACAATACCATTACGATCAAATCCTTTAAATCAAATCTCCACATCAGTGATAACTTCATATTATAGTGAAACACACTGCCTGCGAAAACGTTTCAAAATTCTTACCGGTTTAAAAAAATGAATGTTCTATTGGACACGATGATGTACCGGTCCGCTACATTCACACCTTTGATTGTTTCACCCAGTGTTTGTACCATTAACTCCTATATTCAGAAAAATATACAAAGTGTTATCGCCCAATATCAGTGCTTTCCGTTTTGTCTAAAGTCTACGAAAGAGTTGTTCAAAACAAACTTTGCTCGTTTATTGGGGAAAATTATATTTATAGTGAAACGCCATCTACTTTCCGAAAAAGACATACAACAACAACTTTCCTCTTAAAAATGAACGGTGACAAGCTCTAACTGATAAGCTTTCACTCACAATGTTTGGTTTGTCATCTCTTTGCCCTTTTTCGATAGTCTGTTAGTAAAAGGGTAATGGGAAGCTACTTGGAATTTATTTTGATCAAAACATGAACTGGACTGCTTGTACAAATGTCAAAAGATTACTCAATTACAAAGGCTATGAAATATAACGGCTTGATGTGTCTTCTCGCTTTACGCCACAACAGCCGATGTAGTTAACCTAAGCTGGTCGCCAGTATAGGAAAACATGGAGTTTACTGGTTCAAAACTGGTTCAAAAATTGAAATGTGACATAACACATTCAGAATACCTAGATGTCGAGACTACTGAACCGAGAAGAAACCTGCGATCTTAGTGCAGCATATGGTTAAGCCTGGCGAGAATAGAACCTTTTAAGAGCGAGCAAGATGCTATAACGAACTTGTAGAAAATTTCAAAGAATAAAAACTAGCAAAAAGTTAGACTACCCAAAGTTTTATCATGCTGTAACCTCCCACAAAATTACGTGAGACAAGTAGGTTTTCAGTGCAAAAATGCCCCTTAGTATCGAATTCCACCTTTCCTCCCCTCCTCCCTCCTCTGTCAGGAGGAGCTGAGCAGACACTGTCCTAGATCCCCTTTCTCCAAAAACGGGGTCACAACACTGAAATAGGGGGGAGGGGGCTGTTTGTCAAACTAATTTTGTGGAGGGTTATAGTTTGATATTTTCTTCTCATTAACATTGCTTTGTCATTTTTTTCATTTTCAGTTAACAATACACTTGATATATTTATTTCTACATTCACATTTAGGTAGAAGAACAATTTGTATAATTGTACGCAATACAGGCTAATAATAATAATCAGCTCTATTTAGACTTTTCTCGTTTGATCATAAAAGTAAAGAAATACTGTCCCCTGTTTTGCAACCCGCGGTATCTGGTTTCCTTCTCAATTTTATTACTTAAATAGTTACGACACTTCCCGTACTTATTTATTAGACATCATCTTGTCAAAATTCTAAACTCATACGCTCTTGAATTTTAAATATCATTACTTGAAATTACTTAACTTAAACTTCCATAAAATCCTATAATTAGTAGTGAATACGTTTAGAATTCGAAACTTACGCTATTCTTTTATTTCAAAAAATTACTGTACGTAAATTTTACACGTGATATCGAACAGATACTCAAACATGGTCAATTACTGTTACTCGGTTAATTAATATGATTATCTGTTTATCTGTTGCGACAAAAATCCTACGTCCAGATTTTAGCATGAGTAATTAAGGTTTATTATTTAAATGTGTGTGGTTGAATGATAATTAATCAAAGTGTAAATAGAACATGCTTCATTACAAACATGCTTCCTAACGATAGTAACACTTTCAACATTTATGACACTCCTCTTTACATTTGAGACAATAAATACATAACATTTCTATTATAAGCAATTGTTGGTTTATTAATGTTGTGTCTACATATGACACTTTTTATGTTAATTATATGTCATAACTCTATTGTCATCGCCATAAGGTTGCAAAGAAAAATTAAATAAAAAGCATTTATTCAATTCATTTAAAAGGATTTAAACTTTAACTACCTATTACAAATAGGTTTGTTTTATAGAAAGTGACAACATAAAAAGTTCAGTTAAATAAAAATATGTTAAATAGAAAGTAAACAAAAGATCATTATAATAAGCGGATGAAAATTATATCGCATGAAAGGATTCAACTTCTAAACTCATTACAGTTTTTTTCTGCAAGTCGATATAATTATTGGTTTATGAACTATTGAAATGATTTTTTACATTATCTTGTTGTGTTTACATACTTGTCACTCCATAATGGTGACGAGAGGTGAACTATTTGATACTGCGAAAGGAGAAGTGGTATGCAGGAATACGTGTACTTGTCAAAGTCCCACTGCAACTTTCTTTCATTTATCAGGAAAAGAAAAATGTATGGGTGCAAATGGAACAGGTTTGATTACTTATTAAGCTTTCTTATTAAGACGACAATGTTTGTGGAAAAAAATTATAATAATTATCAGGATTAGAAAAAAAATTTATCAAATATTTTTTGCTGCAGCTTTCTTCCCATTGGCGAAGTGTTTTTTTCCAAGGAAAGGCTGTCTAAAACATCTTACGGGTAGCCGCATAACAATGCAAAACTTATGTTGCATGAGTATACTTTATCACTACGTAATCCGACCTTAGTAAAAAACGTTCACGTTCGATGATTATATATAGGTTTTTATATAATCACACCTATAATTTCAAACAAAAACAAAATTAACATTTTACATTTGGTGTTTCCGCATTTTTTTTAAATTATTAACCGCTCGATAACGCGTGGAAAATCCACGGGAATTCGGCCGTCACAGCATGGTCGATAAAAATTTCGCATTGGTTATTTGTAGCCTAAAGGTATCGTTCGCTTTAGCCAAGAAATAAATAACGGCTATTATTAAAGGAAAAAGATATTTCCCCATTTTCAATTTCAAAAAGAGTAGAAATTAAAAAAGTAGAAATTAACATTTATGTCTGTCATTTTGCAGATGTCTGTCAACATAAGTTGAATTGAGATCTGTGATATGCCTGTGAATCTAGTTTGTAAATAAAATGTAACAGGAACAATTTGTAGAAATCTCGCATTGCCTAAACTTTAAGTAAGTGTATTTCCAACCTTAACTAATGAAAATAACTTAATTACCGCTTATTCGCTACATACGCTGACAATTAAAAGCAAATTGTCCTTGCTCCCGTTACAATGTAAAAACGTTATATGATAGTAAGCTCATCAAATCAACAAATCTAAATAATTTTTCATCCATTTTAGAAAAACATCTATATGCAGAAGATATTTCCGTTATCAAATAATAAGTAGAGTAACAAAGGTCGAAGAGAAAACTGTTATGCATACCTGCTTTAATTCGTCACTAATGAATTTTCTATCATCGTTACTGTACTTTCTTGATTTAGTAGCTATCGGCTTGCAGTCACTAGTAAGAATGGCAAACAATGAGGGTGGCGGAGTTTCCATTGCCGTTAAATTACAAAATTCAATTTCAGTAGTTTCAACATGGATAAATATAACTTGATTGTGTTGTTTTTGAAAATCAAGTCCTAGAATCACATCACCACACAAGTCTTAAAGAATACTAAGTTTTTGATTGGTGAAGTGCTTATCAGTCACAGCGAGATCTACAACACAAAATCCTTTGATACCACTAGATAAAGAGGTGGTGGCCATTGAGACTTGGCTGGTTCCTCCGGTAACTGGTAAAAAGTATATTTCGACAAACATGGGATGAATAAAGCTCTCGGTACTCCCACTGTCTATTAAAGCATGAGCTGTGAATCCGTTAACAAGAATGTCACAAACTGAGCTCTGTAATCCCTTTGGAGTATTAGTTACGGACTCTAGAGTAGGAAAAGCAGAAGCAATAGTTTTTCCAGATGATCTTTTCCCGCTGTTGTAAGGGTTGGAAATTGCAGCATTAACTGACTGCTGATGTGGTTCTTCGTTAGTGATGGTGACAGCTGCATTGAGCAGTAACGGGTTGGAAAATAACTCTGAGCTCTTTTGAGCTATATCCAAGGATCTGGACTGGTCGAACATGTCATTTAAATTTAGTGTTTTATTTTCAAGAAGACATTGGCGAATATTATTTGACTGGATCCCAGAAACAAAAGCATCAAGAATGGCTTCCTCTTTATGTTGTAATGCAGTGAATTGAATAAAGTTGGAGTCTTTACTCAAAATTTTCAATACTTGTAGGAATTCATCCAAAGTCTCTCCAGGTTGTTGACGAGTAGCTAACTGATGTCGAGCAAAAAACTTCATTTGCAGGCTTCCGGTAAACACTCTTGAGGATGGTTTAGCATCTGCATATTCCGTAGATTCACTGAAATACTCATAAACACTTGGTGATACATAATTGATTAATATCGAAAATCTGTCAAGACCTGTCTGCGGCAAAATTGCGCGGAAGTTCTCAAAAGTTTTAAGCCAGTGTGTAAATTCTTTTTCAGCAGTAGGTGTGTTAGGATTGAATTCCAACCGTTCAGGTTTTAATGCTTTCCCCATCCCTCTTTATAAGGTAGACTAGTGTAGTGTAAAACACGTGGGTAGGCGACCGGCAGTGGGCTGTACACGAAATTCTGAATATATGCATTCATCATACGCGTGATTTTTCGAGTACGAAATATTAAAACCCCCGAAATTCGCGTAAGAATTGTCTACCTGACAAGTTTCAACTTTCGCGGTTACAAATTTTCGCGAATAACCCCTGATTTTACATTTCGCGGGTTCGGCAAAAATGTTTTTTTCTTTACTAGCATTTGGTATTTCATCCCACAAAGGCCATGATGACACTGCTTATTTTTTGCTTATAGAAATTATAACTGTGAAATGTCAATCATGGCTGGGACTGCGAAATTTAATCAAAGTATCGTTGCGGAACTTACAAGAGTGGTCGTTGAAATTTCAGGTCAAAGGTATCCTACTTTTATGATACAAAAGAATGTTTCCGTGATCAAATATAATAGAACACAAAAACTTGAACAAAAATAGTCTCATAAGTTTCTGTTAGTTGAATGAGTAGTTCACAAAATTGAATTCGCGTAACCTTGAGATAAACAACATCATCTTTGATGGAGATTTAATGGATTATTTATTGAATGAAACTATGAAAATAAAAATATCTTACCTTTAACTTGCATTTTTTTCTTATCTTTTGAGAACACTAAGGGAAAAAGGATTATATATACAAAAAAGAACATAAAGCAACAATATCATGAGAGAAATCTTATGAAAAGAATTTGGCTTGTGCATTAAATGTAAAAAAAAATCAAAAAAAATCAACATGATGCTAGATCATGCAGTCTAGCTTCCTCTGCTAACCTTACTTGAAAAGCAACACTTGAACTGATATTGTGTAAACGCTGAAAGGTCATAGGTTCAACAATAAGATCATCAAGTGTTCTTACTCTTGACAGAGCAACATAAGTTCACTTGTCCCTAAATCAATCCATGCCTTCGGTAATGTTAACCCTTGTGATTTATGAATAGTGATAGCCCAAGCAAGCTTCAAACTGTGTTCTTTCAAAATGTGATCCAAAACTTTCATAAGGGCTGGAGCAAGGTGGAATTGGAACAATTCTAGGGGTGTTTGACAAAAAACTGGGGCCAATATAGTCGTCAAATTGAACAATCACTGCTATTGGTAGTGAAGGAGGGTGTCCACTACAAGGGTAAACAATGCTATGAACAATTCCTAAAACATCATTACACAATCCAGCTTCATTTCAAAGATTACGAGTTATGAACAGCTTTTATTTTTGCAATGGGATTACCAAGAAATTTCAAAGCATTGTAATTATCTCTATCTACTTTCTCGTTGCCAAAAGATAAATTAAAAGCTTTTTCAAATGACGCAACATTACCACAAAGTGAAGGGGTACGAGTAGTGAGCAATTTCCCGTCTTCCAAAATCACATTACCACTTCTTATATTTGTCAACAGGCCGCGGAATTTTTCATGATCAGGGGTTATTCCTGATACCCTTTCATTACCACACAATTCAATGACATGTGTAAATTGCGGAACTTACAAGAGTGGTCGTTGAAATTTCAGGTCAAAGGTATCCTACTTTTATGATACAAAAGAATGTTTCCGTGATCAAATATAATAGAACACAAAAACTTGAACAAAAATAGTCTCATAAGTTTCTGTTAGTTGAATGAGTAGTTCACAAAATTGAATTCGCGTAACCTTGAGATAAACAACATCATCTTTGATGGAGATTTAATGGATTATTTATTGAATGAAACTATGAAAATAAAAATATCTTACCTTTAACTTGCATTTTTTTCTTATCTTTTGAGAACACTAAGGGAAAAAGGATTATATATACAAAAAAGAACATAAAGCAACAATATCATGAGAGAAATCTTATGAAAAGAATTTGGCTTGTGCATTAAATGTAAAAAAAAATCAAAAAAAATCAACATGATGCTAGATCATGCAGTCTAGCTTCCTCTGCTAACCTTACTTGAAAAGCAACACTTGAACTGATATTGTGTAAACGCTGAAAGGTCATAGGTTCAACAATAAGATCATCAAGTGTTCTTACTCTTGACAGAGCAACATAAGTTCACTTGTCCCTAAATCAATCCATGCCTTCGGTAATGTTAACCCTTGTGATTTATGAATAGTGATAGCCCAAGCAAGCTTCAAACTGTGTTCTTTCAAAATGTGATCCAAAACTTTCATAAGGGCTGGAGCAAGGTGGAATTGGAACAATTCTAGGGGTGTTTGACAAAAAACTGGGGCCAATATAGTCGTCAAATTGAACAATCACTGCTATTGGTAGTGAAGGAGGGTGTCCACTACAAGGGTAAACAATGCTATGAACAATTCCTAAAACATCATTACACAATCCAGCTTCATTTCAAAGATTACGAGTTATGAACAGCTTTTATTTTTGCAATGGGATTACCAAGAAATTTCAAAGCATTGTAATTATCTCTATCTACTTTCTCGTTGCCAAAAGATAAATTAAAAGCTTTTTCAAATGACGCAACATTACCACAAAGTGAAGGGGTACGAGTAGTGAGCAATTTCCCGTCTTCCAAAATCACATTACCACTTCTTATATTTGTCAACAGGCCGCGGAATTTTTCATGATCAGGGGTTATTCCTGATACCCTTTCATTACCACACAATTCAATGACATGTGTAAATTGAGAATACAACATATACCCTTCTGCATTTTGTTCTTCTGTTAGAGGTTTTGAGTCATATAATGCTTTTCCACAAACCGGGGGTAACTGACAAAGATCACCTACTAAGACAATATTGACACCACCAACTTCTTTGTCAGTGAGTCCTGTTGCTTGCTTTAACCCAAGATAAGTCAAGTTGACTTACAACAGAATATTCATCGATGATAAGGTATTTAACTCCAGAAAATATTTCTTGAATACTGGATAAGGCACCCCCGTTCAAGTCATGGTTTCGTTTGCCAGTTACGGGCAACTTCAGCATGTAGTGCAATTTTTACCGGAAACATTGAATGCTGCAATTCCAAAAAGTGCAGAAATGAAACATTTTTCCCTTAGCGCATACCTTAACCTGTCAATCAAAAAACTCTTCCCACAACCTGTCTTTCCAATAACAAGTAACAATAGCTGTTCTGGCTCCGAGAACTGGGTTTGAGTTGACATATGATTTAAAATCAAATTAAAAGCTCTCCGTTGTTGAGCATTCAACTTTAAAACATTCAAATGCTCATCCATAGGTATTTCTAGGCCGTTGATTACAAAACTATTTTTTTGCAAATTAATTCAGGCAGGCATATCTCCTATCTCTTTTTCTAAAAATAACGATGAAAGTGTTTCCTAATATTGAGTATCATCAACTTTTATTTCTTCATTATGATCATAGACCACATCAGTTTGACTATGACTATTGACAATGTCTGCTAGAAACATCCATTCATCTCTCTCTTCTTGCGCACTATCTCCGTGAAAGCTTCAATTAAGTTTGTTTTCCAGTTCAAAGGAACTAAAATAGAAGCCTCATCTTGTCTCAAAAACTCAGCCCAATGAGCAATGTAAGTTTCACCACATTCCTTTTCGTTGTACCACAATGAAGATAAAGTACACCTCCAATTTTTGTACTTTATGAGATTATATTTACAATATTTTCCATAGTTCTAACAACTACTACTTTCGGAAGTCTTTCTAACTTGCCTCCCTTGAAAACAAAAGTTGCATGAAAATTTACCAAGTTGTACTTTTTCACATCTAAGTCTAAACTGAAATCATCTCGATGAGCGTACAAGTCCAATAATGACCATTTCGACACAAGTTCGCCATATAAATTTGCAACTTTCCTGGACCCTTCTAAGGATGATGAACTGTGTAACTTGAGCCTCAACAACTGATGAAAAACTTCTTGTATGCTCATGTCTGTTAAACCTACAGCACGCATCATAAGCTTTTTGACCACTTTCGCTGAGTCAAAAGAATCGCCTGTAACACTTTTAACAACATGAATGAATTTTTTCTTGGTTTAGAAGCATACTTTGTTAAATATTCGAGACATGAATGATAATCTATGACAACACTAATATCACAATTCGCCCTCCAACCTTGTAGTTGAACTCTTTGAGTCGGGAGTCATTATTACCTCTGCCTTGTACTCTAAAGATCCATCCTTAGTGTTCACATTTTTGAAGTCCAACTTCGTCTTTGAGCATAAATAAAAAGGGAACTTGAACCTACAGGGACCATCCTTTCCCTTGAGACAATAAAGTGAGCTACATACATGTTTCTGTACAGAGTTGGTCAAGTTGGAATAACCTGAGTCAAGTAATGCATTTCCTAATACATCAGCAAAAGAGATTTTACAGGGATGAGTTTGAGGTTTGGACCAAAAAGAGGGGTCCTCTGGATTAATAGTAGTTAGTAAACAATCAACATAGTGGCAAATTATTTCTTCTGCATATCGACCTACCTCAATGTCATAATCTAGAAGAAGACGATCGTCATCTGGTAGATCTGACACATTATTTTTCATTAAGATCTCAAGAGCTACATGACCTTATAGTGCAAGATTGGTTAACTCTACCAGACCTGGATCATTTTTCAATTTTGCAAGGTCGTGACAATGGATAGATCCTCGAAGTACGGTGAATTTATATCTAAACCAATGCCAGGAAGCACCTAAATATTCATACAGCCATTATTTCACGAAATACTCAGTTCTTTCAGTAAAGCAACAATCAATCAAGTGAGGATTGTCAATGATTGCAGTTCTAAGTTCTTCACTAGCATTGGTGCTCGAAAGTCCAATCAATTTTAACAGTTCTGGCCTGTGATATTCTGCCATTGAAAGTGTGAAAAAAATTGTAGGTACTCCAACCTGCCGTAGCGTAGCATGAAGTTCCTACCGAACCCTATTCCAATATGAATTGGATCCGGTTACTTCCTTGGTATAATAAAACACTTTTGACATTAAACTGGTACTGGTTGCATTATTAGCCATTTCCTGGAATTGTTCTAAAGTGAAATCCTAATCACCAGGATTCCGTTTAATATACAAATTACCTTTTCTCAATATACGTTTCCTGTACAGCATATTAAATGCCCAATAAGCAAATCTTGGATATGCAGCAAACCGAAAGTACCATTTTCCCTCAACCATCTCAGCAAATTTAAGGAAATGTTTCAACTTGAGTGAAAATGATTCCGTATCACTTGCAGATATTTGACGAACTATTGACAAGCTTGTTGGGTTGCCTTGGCCATCTGGAAATAATGTAGGGAAAGCCATAGTAGCAATATAATTGGTACCAAACTCACTCAAGGGACATTCTCCAAGCAGATCAAACTCCGAAACATCATTCATCATTTCATTTTGCTTTTTGTTATTAACATTGAATGGCAAAAATGAAGTAATTTTATTGCATACAGTCTTGCTCCTTATTAGGACCTGTGTCTACAGGAATATCATTCCCTGAAAACTCATGCATACTATTAATACTCACATCATGCAGTGTCATCTTCAGGCAATTGCAATGCGCTGTTTTCATCTATGATAACATCATGATATAAGGGGTTATGTTGCGTCAACCACCCTAAAGCAGTAAGACCTTTTTCACGTCCTACTCTAAAATCCTTAAATCAGAAACATGATTTGGAAGGATATCTGCAATTTTCTTTACATCAGATGGGAACATTATAACATGCCCTTTATAACCGCGTTGTCCACCGTGAGGCTTGCAGTAAACATTCATCACTGGAAAAGCCCTGGATATTAACATTTCTGCCATCTGAGTTAAACCAGTCAACTGTTCTGGTACAGGTGAAGGTATCATATTGTTTTCCACACTGATTTTTTTGGGTTCACTTTGTCACGTTTGCACCTTGCACAAGAATTCCCTTTAATATCTGGCCAGACCTCCATACAAATAGAACATTGTCTATTTTCAAATTTATTCATTTTTTTATAAAACTTTTCTATCAAGTGCAAAGCCTCGGATGGAAACTTGGTTGATGGTAAAAAATTGAAACTTTCAAAATCATCAATATTTGAAAAGGAACGAAGTACTTGTGGTGACGTGCGTGATACTTTCACATTCTCATGTTTTTTTTAGATTTTGGAAAAACATATGATTTTTGTTTTATTAGCTTTTTTGAGAGCCTGCTGAATTTTCAGTCAGACAACAAGCATAGTCATGGTCATCATTTTGAAAAAACTTTTTTTTACTCTCCTCTTTTCAGTTGTTTCACATTTTTTTAAATTGAATGAATAATTATTTTTATTCGTTATTGGACTATCTAGGCCATTTTCGCATGATGTACTCTTAGATACAGGACTAGCTTTCACATTATTTTGATGGCCACTTACACAAGTTTCTACATGAGATTTACGGACATAACTGTTATTTGAACTGCTGCTCATATTAAAACAACAACAACAAAAAAACATCCGGGCAACACCTACGCAGGTCAGCAAATGTTGCAAAACTATTTGCATTACGCCTTAAATCATCAATATAGATCCAACCACGATTCAATTTAACAGCGACAGTAAAATTCTCCTATTTCTAATAACACTTTTCAACTCATACACTATACCACATACTGTAATTTCTTCTGGTATAGTAACCAAATTCATCAATGGAAGAGAAAACTCTACAAACAGGACAGCTGCAAGATTAACAATATAACTTGGAACATTTAACCTTTGTTCGCATACATTACATGTAATCTCATTAACCGAAAATTTTTGTGATACTAAATGTGCTGGCCAATTTTCGATTAAGTTTTCTGGTGCTTCTCCTGCTGACCACGAGAAATATTGAATAAAAGAATTTACAGAACCTTTACAATGATCTCCACACGCTTCACAGATAACTTCGAAAGAATAGACAGTCAAAAACGTAGCTTTTTCCAGTTCATTGGAGAACTCAAACACATTTTCCTGGAATATTTCTGAGAATTGAGCATTCCTGTCCCGGGAAACAAAGGAAGGGCACTTATCTAGAATATAATTCCAAACAGGCAATCTAACATGGTATGCCATTATCTTATAAATAACTTTTATGGAAGAAACAGAAGCAGACAAATGCATTCTATAGCTCTGACATGCAGCATATACAATTCTAATAAATGGAGGAAGATTTTCTTCTGCAATAGTTCTCATTTTGTGTATAAAGCATTGAAAACATCTCAAAAAAACTGTCAATTGCGCAACTAAATACACCGGGTGTTTCCAACACGGTATTCATGTGATAATAATGACTCGGAAAAAGTGTCATTTTTCAACTTTTCCTTTCCTTTTATCATGAATTACGAGGTTCAACTGTTGCTGAATTTTACACTCATCCGAGCCTTCACGCTCAACAATTATACCGTGTTGAAATGAAAACGAAATAGAAATATTCGAAAGGAAATAACTTACTTTTCGTTGAACTTGAATAACCAGAAGGAGTATCTCAAAAAGAAAGGGTCAAAAGAGTAATTGCACACGCTTTTCCATTCGACCAAGCGTATGCGTGAGTTGTTGGAGATAATGCTTCTTCTTTATGAAGTTAACTCCGTCATTCTTCGCCACTCATTTCAAAAATGGTAGACGTTTGCTGCGAGTCGAGATTTCAGTCCCTTCACCGCTGGTGGGACCGCGTTCAGGCGGTCGATAAAATTGTTGTAACGTGGAGTAACGTAAAATACCTTTACTTCTTATCATAAGGTTTTTATCTACCCAAAGTATATATAGAAATACATATAACACAACCCATTATGACATATTCTATTATAGGATGTTTATTAAAAGTGGATGGATACACAACTGATGTACCTTTAATAACACACAGCATGCCTAACAAAACAGAGTTTTATATTACTAAAGATGGTGGAAATCTTTGTCCAACTAAGCTACGCACAAATGTAACAATGTTAGCACTGACAGATCAATGGGA
The DNA here is from genome assembly GCA_030067915.1 of Hydractinia echinata. Taxonomy (NCBI): domain Eukaryota; kingdom Metazoa; phylum Cnidaria; class Hydrozoa; order Anthoathecata; family Hydractiniidae; genus Hydractinia; species Hydractinia echinata. Next base: position 237,496 of record JASGCC010000296.1, on the reverse strand, counting down.
AGCTGTTCCTACATTCATGTCAAACTCAATATTATATAGCATAGCTAATGACAAAGGGGTAAGTTGGCTTTAGTCAGTCACAATTATGCCAACAAAATAGACTTATATTTGCTTTACGAACTTAAAACACATTGTTGACCGTCACAAAGTAAGTTGATTTGTATTGATAAATTTCGCCGTCGACTTTATTCTAGATGAAGGTAACGTTTCATGCAGTATGGCCTGGGTTGCTGATAAAACTTGAAGTCATGTGTAAAGCAAGCAACGGAAACAAAAACATACCGTCTGTAAATTGTGTTCTTTTCAAATACGAAGGTACAGCAACATGTAAGTAGGAATATATCTTCTGAAATATCTAAATAAATATACTTTTATCCAGGACTTTACTTGTTTTAAGGTCCCTTATAGGACTAATTATTCAACGGCCGATTCACTTTCAAGCAAAAATATTTTCCACGCTCCGTGTTTTATTATGTATTGTTAAATATAAAATATGTTAGCTTTAATAACTTGGTATCTTCGTTAAAAATAAATTTCAATGCTATGTGGTTTGTGTTAAACAGAAAAGTGATTAAATTTAAAGCTCCTTAAATTAAGCAAACAAGGTATTATGCCATCCATTTTCACAGATAATGCAAATGCTTAAAGGTTAGCTCTTCAAAAGGATTACTTTCACTTTTGTTTATAGATCCTATAACGCTATCATCGTTTGCGCCTGTATCCTCGACAACAACGACGCCAACAACGACGGCAACAACGACGGAAACAACGACGGCAACAACGACGACAACATCAAAAGAAACCAACACCGTTTCTAAAAGCAATACAAAAGCTACACATACAAGCTTGCAATACTCTACTCCAGTAAACTCAACTCCTACAACTCACAGTGAAACAGCAATACCTTCAAGCCCAACAACAGATAGAGACAACAAAGACAACAGAGACATCGCCATGGCAGCGGGATTTACAGCGACTGTAATTTTGATTCTAGTTACTATCATCATCATTTTGATATGTTACAAGAGAAAACTTGACAGAAAGTATGTTTTATAAGTATTAATAGTAATTACTGCTTGTACAAAACTCATCTATAAATACAATAAACACGCAAGTATGTTGACGGAATAGAGTTATTTTTATACAGATCTTCTTGGTTATATATTATTAATTTCCTAAACTATGAAGTAAAAACGTCCCCTTCAATTTTAATGCACTTTTTATTTTACTCAATTTAGGTCATCAAGCAGAAAAGTAGCTTATACCAAATCAAATGTAAGTGCTTAATTTGTGAAAATTTACCGTAGCTAAATAAAAAGTAGCTAATTAATTTTTTTTATTTCCGTTCTTTTATCTTTTCGTTTTCTTTATCGAACTTTTTTGTCTCATTCAGATTGAAGAAAATACTTATGACAAAGTCAACAAGAAAGAAGAAGACGCAAAGAAAAGGGAAAGCGAAGTAATTGAATTTCCAAATACAACCTACGGTAATAAAATAAATTTATACACAAAAGTGGGAGATGAAAGCGAGGAGCATAAAATACAGAAACAAGACAGTCATTACTACAACACAATGGATATAAACAAAAATCTTAACTATTATAACGTGTATGCTGAGAAAGAAACGTCACATGTTGACAATAAGCCTATAAATACGATGAATGTGAACGAATATGACCAAATATGGAGTAATAATTACGAAGATGAAAAGAAAGTCGAAAGCGGAAAAAGTAGCCATGGAGATGATAAAAGTTCTCGAGATGATGTCGATGATGAGAAAAACGCATATACCGTTACAGGAGGATTGAGTCATAACATTTAAATTTTTTTTAAAGTATTAATAATATACTAGCCGGGGACCCGGCTTTAGAATGTCGGGTTAAGTCACAAGTAACGGTGTTACCTGCTACTAAACGCTTTGTGAAGCGCCTAATAAGAGCCGCAAACTGTGTCACACGTTTAGGTGGAGCGCTTTAGTACAAGTATGCAGTATGTCATAAATCGAGTAAAGTGCATACAATATTATAGTGTAATATGTTTTTCAAAAAATAACTTTACTGCGACTTTAGTTGAAATAAAAGAGAATTTACAGCCCGTTGTTACCCCGTTAAACAAAAACAATTGGTCAATATTATTTTATTTTGTGAAATAAGTTTCCGTGAAAGTTTAAAAATTAATCGCTTAGTGTAGGTTAAACATGTCGCACCTGTGTATAGGCGTGATACCATTTTCCAAAAAAAAAATTCGCAACTTGGGTTACCCTTTCTACTTGAAAAATACTCAGCAATCTTAATTTGCAGAGCACGTTTTTATAACAGTATATATTAAAAAATTAGCGACATAACTGCATTTAACATAGGAATTGTCAAGAATTTTGTTGTAGCCAAACTGCATTTGGCTACTTTCACTTTTTCGCCAGAGGTAGCTAAGGAGCTAGCTAGATAGCCGCAACCACAACAAAAACAAATAATGTTGGCTAGCATAAAAAGCTCTTATACCAAACTAAATGGTAATAACTAAGGCTAGCTAGCTAGCTTTAGAATTCTCCCACAATATCTTCGTTCCTAGCCAAAATCCTAAATTGGTGCGTTTAAGATTTGTGCATGGCTAAAAAACGTGACAATATATTTATCTTGACATTTAAAAACATACGGAAAAATAATATTACAAAAATAAAAAGCTATTAGAACACAAAAAGGTCTGATTAAAAGACAAAATGGTCAAACAGACCTAGCAACCTAACACTGACCACGACCACTGTCAAAATCATAATGGTCTTCGTCATCATGTTCCTTTGTTCCATCATGGATTCGTTCTTGGTTGTTTGTTGTTTGTGGTTGTTGTTTTGTTACAGATCTTTTTTAACCATTAATGAACTTTTGAATTAAACAATCCCCTGGTTTTCTAAAAATCGCTGAAAGATCATAATAATATGAGTAACCCTTTTGAACAGACAGACAAGTCAACCTTTAATAGTATTTAATAAGTTTTAGTATTTAACTGTATTTATTTTAATTATGCTTGCATTCTCTGATACAACTTTCCAAATAAAGTAAAACTTTTACTGTTACCTTAAAAAACATTTATTTTTTGGCTGTTTTGTTTGTTTACTTGTTTAATTCTATCAGTGTTTAATAATGATTGTGAACCTGAATATGTGTGCGAGTATGTGTGATAAGTGAGATCTCTTAAATATTTGTGATCCATTGGAATTCTTAAGTAGCTATCTCCCTAATAAAATTACCCGTGTTTCAAATTATTCATTTATTTAATTTTTGTCAATAATAACTATATTTTGTCGCTCCTTGTCAATACAGTGCATCACTCAATTTCTTCTCTTTTCTATATACAAGTTGCTAATATAGTTGTGACGTTCCAACGATAAGGGATTAAAAAGATAACTTTCGAATCGACAGAGTTCGTAAAATACTGTTAAACTTAAACCCAACCAGTTTTAACTTTATTGAATTAAAATGGCATTATCCCTATCTTCTTTTGCGTTAGTTTGTGAGTTATAAAATGATAACCGTGAGCAATAATTTTTGCTAACATGTTTTCGAACCCATTGTTTGGTATATATTTTTGCCGATATTTGCCTAAAAATATTGGAATTGAGTATTATTTAATTAACTTTGAATAACACTCTTTCCATCTCTTTAACAATAAGCTAGCTGTGTTTGTCTGTGTGTTACAAGCAAATTCGATTATAATTTCTACAACTTTTATTAAAATTGCGTAAAAATGCAGAATAGTTTTTAGGGAACTATTCTGCATTTTATAATTCCTTTGTTTACATATTTAATCGATTTAATTGATTTTTACAAATTGAGAAAGAAAGGAAAACTATGTTAACTTCGCACACTGCATAATTGACATTTAAATGCTTTGCAACTAACTCAAATGCACGGTTTTCCTTTGAACCAGCTAAAACTGAAAACTTGGTACCCCAAGGAACTATTTTTATGCGGTTTGAAAATCTGTTTTTTGTGCTTGATTACAATTTACGCAAGCTTATTTTTTGACAGGGACAGTGCCGTTTTACATTTTGCCCGTCTTTAAGATTGAATTTAATTTAATTTAAATCTAAATACCTTAGGCAAGCTTGTACAACCCGCTTGCATAAGGTATTTAGCATGAATCTATGTCGAATTTTTTAAAAGAAACACATACATTCTTTCATAAAGGAAGATTATTTGAAGAGTGCTTTTCAATAATGACAAACTCGACCTGTTAGATCCATAGCGTTAGTTTGTGGAGGTTTGGCTCCTCTTAAGATTTGATTTAAAGTTCTCCAATATTCGCAAGAGAAACTGTGGAAAAAATTTGGGATAATAAGAAAATAAACTGATTTCATTGTGAGAAGAAATAAAAAACAAATCGTGTTAAAAGGATTTCATAATATTTCACAAAAATATCTTAAAATGCTACGAATAGCTCATTGTGCTACACGATCTAACTCTTTCCTAACAAACAAGGTTGTCTCGTAAATTTGCTTTGCCACCATGGTTACTCTTATCATTCTCTTCGTTACCAACTACATTGTTGTTATCACCGTTATTATCCCACATTGTTCACATTTTCTGTGTTATTTTTCTTTAATAGCTTGTTATCATGACGTCACGGCGATCTTTAACTCATTTTACAATGTCGAAATTTGCGGATCGTTGCTTTTGTTCGGTAATTTATACAACGCGGTAAAACCTGCTATTTCGCTAGATTTGTTCATCGCGGGCCATAATACATCATGGCTGCTTCACAAGAAATAGTTGTCCCTGGCAGTTATTTTTTAGAAGAATTATACAAGCACTTACATGGTCACCTAAGAAAATACGTTAAAGATAAGTTACGCGAATCCAACAAAATGAAGTCAAATTTGGCTGATCCCCACAACAGAACTGTTTTGCTACCAGATATTCATCGCCTAATATTTGCTGGAAGTTTCAGTTTTGAAGTTGGGGAAGTGGATCGACATGGTGTTAATTTAAAACATGAATCACCGAAAATCAACTTGGATTGTTTAAAAAGAGCAGAAACTATTTTCGGTGCCAGTACATGTGTTCGTTGTTATGGTTCAGGCGACATCTCTTTAGCTACCCCATGGGCTGTTGTATCACAAGACGTGAATGCGTGGCACTTCTTTTTCACCAATCATGTTGTAATAGCTAGAATTGTTTGTCAATTCATTTGTGTTGTAATAATGACTTTCTCGTTTTTGTGTTTCATTTACATTGTTCTTAAGTTCGACATTTGTGGATAAATCTCTTCTATTACCGTAGGTTTGATTTGAAAACTCAATTTTGTTGCTTTTCCCTTCCCCGTCTCTATCTTCTCTTCCTTTTCCTTCTTGTTTCTGGTTAACTTGGTTATTTATGTTTTGTTGAATCTAAATACTATCATATTCCATTAATGAAGGAACACTACAAATTAGAAGTCAAGTTAAATAGATTTTTTCTTTCATGAATTACTCACTAAAATTTATTTCTGTGTAGGTCACCTTTTTGCTCGCTTCCTAAAACAAATAACAGTAAAAATAAACTTCTCTATATACTTTAATACACGATGTCTTCATGCTTTATTAAAGAATACTCTGTTCTGGCAATCGTGGATTCAAACCCGCTCGCTTTCAGGCTCGTCTCCATCCTAGGTCCAATTGAAGTAAGCTATTCTCAGTAGAAAATGGACATACAGATTTGGCATGATAGACTATCATTACAAGAATGCTTATTTCAGGTTATTAAACGGTATCTCCCCCCAGTCAAATGAATATTACTTCACATGCTGCATTAGAACTGTACCATTTTTACTGCAATGCCTTAGAAATAAGTTTTGTAAAATATACCTTTTCTCTAGTTTGTTTTTGTAGCATATCAAGACGGTAACAACTACAACTAAGATCAAAATTACAGCCGCTTCAATCCTTGCTGTCATGGCGGCATTGTTGTTGTCCTTAATTGTTTCTCTTGTTGGAATTAAAGTTGGTGACATTTTACTGCGAGTTGTGGGAAAAAAGGGTAATGGTGCGGACGTTGTAGATTCCACGGCTGGGACTTTTATTTTGTTATTAGAAAATGTACTGTGGTGTGTAGTTGCTGCGGCTGCTGTTGGTCCATGTGTTGTTGCTAATATTGAAGGCCCAGCTGTTGATGAAGCTTCAAAAGATAATAAGTTTAAAGGATCTATAAACAAATATAAAAATAATTTGATTCTTTTCTGCCGACTCTTAAAAATTTACATCATCTTTTCCTACACTAGTTCTTTTTAATTAATGCCAATTTAGTTAGATTTCGTTTAACAAAAATTCTGTTTGTTTTGTTATCACTGGTGAGCATAAAGGTGGAAACATAAGGACATACAACTAGTTTTTTCTACCAGTGCACAGGTGTATTTATAATTATTTTAGTACTCAGGTGACTTATTACCGTGACCCCAGAATAGCACTTTAGCTTTCCGCACTACAAAGGACCCAGTCACATATTGTTGCCTGTGCTGAGTCGATGTGAAATAATATTGCTCCACAAGAAAAAGGTGTTGCAGAAAAAAATCTTTAAAACTGGCCGACAATGACGTATTAACCATTTTCCGACTCTCAGATTAGGCCTTTATTAAGACCCGTAAGGGCAAAAAATCGATAAACGACATCTTTTTTCCGCAAAACAGGTGTTTGGGTCGTCATTTAGCGTTATTTTCAACGCTAAATGACGACCCAAACACCTGTTTTGCGTTATTTTCAATATGCCTCGATAACTCCTTATAGTGTGGAAAGCAAAATACGTCAAATATATCGTGATAAGCCGACTGACGTGTATTTCGCTGCCAGATCGGAGTTTTTTCGCGACGGGTATGTCGGATTTTTTAAATGTCGGAAAAACAATGCGCGTCGCTTGGAAAAACATAATGGTAGATTTAAGCGGGAGTGCAACTTATTGAAGAATACAGAAAGGGTGGGACAGGGTCCCCTAAGTTCGCAAGCGAAAATTCTTAGTGGGTCTTATTTTGAAAAGATGCCTTGAAACATGGCAAGACGAACAAATATAACTGCCATGGCATTTTTGTGATATGTAAATGAAAGTGGTTATTGTAGATGCACGATAATTGTTTTTCCTAGCCCTGTCCAGGATTTGAACCTGGATCTCTCATTTGCATGAGTGTCATATCCATTAGACCAACAGGGCATGAATATATATGAAAAACTTTACAGGTGCATATATATGCTTATGGATTTACAGCACACATAGCCTACTTAACTTTTTTTATGGATATCAAAATTCTATTTTTTTTATTATACTAACTACTAACGGGGGACCTGGCGTTGAAATGACTGGTTTAGTCGCAAGTAACTGTGTTACCCGGCGTTAAACGTTTGGTGGAGCGATTAATAGTAATTGTAACCTGTGTCACACATTCATGTGGAGCGCTTTAGTACAAGTACGTAAATCGTGGTGTAATATATTTTTCAAAAAAACTTTATTGCCACTTCGGTTTAGATAAGAACAGCGAATACAGCCTGTTGTTATACCCTGTCCAGCTAAAAATCACACAACAGTTTTATTTTGTAGAACAAGTTTTTATGACAGTACGATAAAAAGCTCTTAATCCAAACTGAACAGAAACTTCAAAAGAATAGCAATTAATTAGGCTAGCTTGGTACCTAGCTAAACCTGGACTTTAGCATGATATCCCGCATTGGTGTAAAGTTCAGGTCAAGTTACAGAAACATAAATTATCAGGACATTATTTGTATACATATTGGGAAATTAAATAAGAAATAATGAATATATATATTTGAAGATTTTCAATACATGTCGACGATTACATCAGAACCGCTTGTCAGAATTTAAAAAGCCTGTGTAACAGAAAATGTAGATGTTGATGTAACAAAAAGGTTATTTGATATAGAAATAATTTCTGTTTCTGTAACTTGACCCGAACTGGTGCATGCTACTGACAGCGTTAAGAAAGTCGATTACCTGAACTACAACATGGCAATGTCTACTACCCCAGGTCTTTTATGACGTGCCTACAATAATAGTTACAACCGTCCACAAAAATATGGCTTTCCAATCCCCCTCCTTCCACGTCATACAACGTTAAAAAGTACCCTTTGTGGCTGAGCAGCGTAAACGATTATACCTGACCACACATTGATCAGGAGTGAGGACAGAAAGTACTATCTGCAGAATATGTAGCTATAGCTATGTTCTTTTGCTGACTTTGCTGAACTTGTTGGTTCAACAAATTTTGTGGAAAATTGTAGCTAGAACAAGCTATGTGATACAGAGTAGAATTATCTCACTCACTTTGTAGTACATATGTGGCCTAGCTAGCTAGTTGAAATATCTGTACAAAAGAATTTTTCTATGCTAGCTAGCTATGTAACTGATTTTATGCTAGCTATGTATATAACTGATTTTATGCTATATATGGCTAAAATAGCTATTTTTATGGGTGGGTGGTTTTATCCCAGCAAAGTAGTTAATTTTATGCTAGCTTTGTAGCTAGTTTTATGCTAGCTATATGGCACTGTTTGCTCTTTTTTATGCCCAAAGTAGCTAGTTAGCTAGCTATATGCTATCTAAGTTCTATTATTATTCCATCTAAATCGGCAGTTTTAAGCTACAATCTTGGACATAAATTAGTGGACAAGTATTAAATTTTAACTTCCCCCTCCCCCAAGCTCAGTGTTGGAGCCAAAACAGTGATTGACCTTCCAAATTCAACCTTGAAGTTGGGGGGAAGGGGGAAATTAAAAAGTCCATACATATTTTGTCCAAGATTGTCTCTAATTTTGAAGACTTAGTCAATTTTGGTTGGTTTGTTTACATGCAAGCTTTTGATTGTCCATGAGACAAGTTGCTAGCTAGGCCACTTCGGCTTCATGCCTTGGTTTTAATATTCCATAAATGCCAAAAAGTTTGAAAAATTTTCTTGTGTTTCTATATTACGACATCTAATTATGCTGAGGTGTTTACGCATCTAATTTATGTTGAGGTCTATTTTGTGTAGGTAAAGGTTGCATTTGTCTTTTAAAAAAATTATAAAGACAACAGAACTCTCTAAGACATTGCACGTAAGGAAAACAGAAGATTTTTTTCCACACGTTACCGTCGCGCTACACGTTACCGTACACGTTACCGTACACGTTACCGTACATGTTACCCTGCTCTTCAGCCTACGGAGTGCCAACACGTTACCGTCAACTTTGTGATAAATAATGTTATATAAAACTTATAAAAATGTTACGGTAACGTGTTCGCCTCACCAAAGTTTCTTAGTAAAAGTAACGGTAACGTGTATGGTAACGTGTGCGGTAACGTGTAGTATTACGGTAACGTGTTGGTACAACCTGTACAGCTGCCACCAATCACTTTTGCTTTCAATACTAATTTGCCGCTAAAATTTGAATGTTTGTTTTGGTGTCATGTGAAATCTGCACGGAATGTTTTTGAGCTCGCAAATTTTTGAAAATGGCAGCCGGCCATGTCACCATGTGGAAATCTTCTGTGCAGGCAGTTTTTAAAGGTATTTTTTGGATTTCAATGGTTATTTTGTCCTACCTATACCTTTTCAATTTTTTTTTATGAATTTTAGACAATCTTGGACATAAATTAGTGGACAAGTATTAAATTTTAACTTCCCCCTCCCCCAAGCTCCGTGTTGGAGCCAAAACAGTGATTGACCTTCCAAATTCAACCTTGAAGTTGGGGGGAAGGGGGAAATTAAAAAGTCCATACATATTTTGTCCAAGATTGTAGCTAGCTTTAGATGTGAGCGAGAATAAGAATGGGTTCATTACATGTAAAAAATGATATACTAGCTAAACATGCCCTTTCTTCGTTTCTTGAAAATGACCTTCCAAACAGGGAGATCTAACTAGAATAAACACAAGTGCCAACTCATCAAACAAAATGTCGGACGACAAAAATCAAAGCCATCGTCAGGCTTGGAAATGCGGAAAGCCGCGGGACCGCTTGCCGTGCAGTAAACTCAAAAATGGGGGTCGCGGAATAACTCACCTGAGTAGTGATCAGATGCAGCAACTTTGTGTTTCTCCAGAGCTAGAACAGCACTTGTTCAGTCCTATTAAAGGGAAGTTCTTTTTACTCACAAGTTGCTGTTCCTTCTTATTTGAAAGGTATACAATTTTTACGTGGTGTATAATCCCTGCCATTACTTCCTTTACGCTTGACTTCAATTCTTCTCAACAGCCCAGGGCATATTGTACGAAAGTGGAGCGTTAGCTAGAATAATTGAGATTGTATTTACATAGTAAATACAAGACAACTTATCATATGAAAAACAAGAACAGATGTAGCCATTTGGGGAATTACCACGTAAGCAATAGCATTAATAACTGGTCGATAAGGACCGTGAAAAAAAAAACATTTAGGCAGGAGAACAATGAAAAACACTTGAATTTTAATGACGTCAGCAAGGAACCTGTCAAGACATATTTTTTATTTAAGTTTGTTTACCCGTTGCCTCTATTTTGTAGAGCTTGAAAAGCGGATCAAAATAATGTATAGAATCACATTTTCGACGAACCTTAAGGAGATCGGGATGAAAAAATTTGCTCGCGTCAGCAGGGAACTGCCGCAATACCAAAAAATATTTTTAGAACTTTGTATACTGGTTGCCTTTATCGTATAGATCTTGAGAAGCTGATTAAGAAAATTTATAGGATCATGTACTTTGGACAAACGATTCCACAAATATTGGGTTTAAATGATTTTTGGACACGTCATCAACCCGTCCATTCCCAAACGGATTCCTGGACCACAGTTTGGGAAAGTAACTCAATTTAGTCCCAAGTTATCCTTAGGTACCCAGGTGATAAAAATGACTGACGTCACAACCTTGTTTTCTAGTTATTTTGCCTCAACGTTTCAAGTACGTTGTAATGGCTTCGTTAATTTAAATTAAGATATTGACGTTACATTAATGTTATTAACGTAATTCCGTAACGTCAGAAAATTTAACATACGAGACTTTTCCACCAACATTAGATGAAAATGTACACATGTCGGAAAAAGCCTATTTTAATATCAATTTCCATTCCGCAAAACACACTGACGGAATAAACATACTAACATGGAAACGAGGTTAGTTTAGAGGCAATTTTAATTTACCAGCGAAGTGATCCACATACGTTTACCTTTATTATTTTTTCCAATTTACTTGTGAAATAGGTTAATTATGAACTTTGGTAAAAAAAATAGAAAATGGCATTTATTTTATACCCATTGGGCTTACTAAGGTTGCTGGTTTACATTATTGTCTGATGTTCACCTAGCTAAGTTGATTGAAACCCAGCCTAAATAAATTAGTCCTAGTTAGTCCCTAGTTACCCACGCAGGAGATGGCGCTAGTTATTTCCACTGGTTTCCAAGTTATTCAGCCTTAAACTTAAAAGTGCAATGCAGTGGCTTTACTAAATGACCTATAAACCGTTTAGCCGGGCGCTACGGGAAAATAGCAACCTCGGTTGTTTGCATGGACCTCACTGCGTTCGGTCCATGACATCACAACCCCGGTCGGCTAAAACGGTTTATAAGTCATTAAACCTAAGTTTGATAAATTACAGAACAATCTTATAGACGATGTAAAAGAAAATTGTAAAAAATATAATCAAAAGTCACAGACAGTGAGACGGAAGCTTCGTATTATTATAAGAGGAGATGTTTTCTTTCCGTCCAATGTAATGCATAACGTACATCCTAGATTTTTAGTTTTGGTGAGATTGAATTTGCTATAAATATGGACACCTCCTGCCAGTTATATGTCAACGCTGACGTTCTTACGCTGGATGCTTTAAATGTACTTGAAAAAATATACGTCTTATCTCTTTTGTTATTTTAAATTCTGTATTATAAAGCATGTATTATAAAGCATGCTTTGTGTATCATAGGTATATCAGTTGATTATCCATTCACTTTCAGTGTACGCATGCAATAGATTCATGAAAGCATTTATTAATTGTTACTGTAATAATAGTGAACAACCTAAACTAAAATCTGCTTAATTAAAATGTCTGTTACCGTTCCCTGAGATCCTGACATTTTATTTATCTTCGTAACTTTTGTCAGTGACGATATGCATGTATAATGCACCTGCTTAAATAAATTGATTCATTTCCAACCCCTCCCACCGTTTCCCTTATTCTTTCCGATGGTATAATGTAATGGCTTTCCTTAACTTGAAAGTGAGCATAATATTTAACTTTTTCTAATTTGACCGAGGATGTTACCTCCGTGCTTTGATATATATATATTCTGAACATTGATCATATCTGCAGCTTGCTTCGTGGAATCACAAACTAGATATCGATAGATAAAGGAGATGCACTTTTTTTATATTCTTCAATATAGCAACTGGTATAATGGGGAAGAAAAAGGAGTCAAACGCAATACCAACCACCCACAAACAATCATACAAGCCTGTTATGGAAAACTGGGAGTTCAAAACTTTTTCCGTGCGAAGAAGTCAGTATAGCTACCGCAATTGCAAAATGGACTACGTATAAGCCCTTTAATGGACTTGGTCAATCTTTAAAATATCGTAACTAAGGTTTTCTGTCATTTTTCAATTTCTACAAGACTAGTAACAGCCGCAGTCTTGACCTAATTAGCTGATACAAACACTTTTGGCGTAACATCTTCAGTTCCGCGAAACAAGCAACACAAAAATTTTTTGTCAAATAGAGAGCAGCTAAACTGCAGAAACAAGTAGGTCTCGTCACGTTTAACGAAATGACATGACATAGAATTTATGTAAAACCGTTGCACGTTATTCGTCATTCTTGTGTGCATCTGCATTTTTTAAGTTAAAATTAATTTACTCAATTTCCATGAGATAATGTGATGTAATTTTATTCTTCCTCATGGGGCCTTACAAAACGTGCTGATGTCTACAACATAAATATGCTATGCGGCACCTTTCATCTCTTCAATGGTGGCAACTGTTCTCAAAATGTGTCCTACAGAAATTATATAGGACTAGTTATATAAACCCGTGGAATAATCCACTAATTGTCTTTTTAAAATTTATTCTTATCACAAAAATGTTTGTTAGCAATTTCATTAAGAAGGCTGAAAAAACGTTTTAAAAGAAAACCCCTGGAGCAATCCGCTCAAGAACATTTAAAATTTATTTATGTTTTATATCACAAAGTGATTTGTTATCACTTTCAATAAAAAAGTACGAACAATGAATTAAAACTTTTGAACAAAATAGCAATAATAACAACGTTAATTGCCTGTGACTTTACTCGTATAACAATTTATAACAAAGCTCCCGTCACGGTAAATTTAAATTCGCATGCAATAAAATTCCCAACTAATGAAATCACTTTATTTTATCACATGATTTGTTTTAGCCAATCAAAATCGCCAACAAAACGTTTATAAAATACAGAACATTTTTATAGGGGATATATTATAGAAAAATATAATCCACTTTGCCTGTTACAGACACACAGACACACTTGGCGTATTATTATAAAGACTAGCCGGGAACCCGGCGTCGAAACGCCGGGGTAAGCCACAAGTAACTGTTGTTGAACGCCCTGAAGCGCTTAATAAGAACGGCAAACACGGTCAGGTGAAGCGCTTTAGTACGGGTATACAGTATGTCGTGAAACTGTGCGGCCTAGCGGTGAAGGCCAAGTGGAGTGCATAATAAAAACGGCAAACAGTGTCAGACATTTAGGTGGAGCGCTTTAGGTATGCAGTATATATGTTGTGAATCGAGTAAAGCGCACATAACATTATAGTGTTTCGGTTGTAATGTAATTTGGAAAATATAACTTTACTGCAACTTTAGCCAAAATAAAAGCACAGTTTACAACCCGTGTTGTTACCCCGTAATAGCTACAACAATTAGTCAATATTATTTTATTTTGCGGAAAAAGTTTCGGTAAACAGTAACAAATTAATCGTGACAGTGGACTTAGCGCTTAGTACAGGTAAACCGTGTTGCACATGAGCATAGCTGTAACACAATTTTTATAAAAACTTGTCGCAACCTCAGTTAAAAAAAATTCAGGAAACCGCCTGTCGTTATCATGTTCAGTTAAAAAAGTCCGTGTCAATTTTATTTTGCCAGCTTTAATAAGCTTTGCTTTAATAATAGCCACGACAGCGGCTATTATTAAAGAGAAGTCGTTAGCCCGTGGAAAAATCCACGGGTTCTCCCGTCCTTTTTATACCACATCGCGTGCGTCTCGCTACTTGCGCAGCTAAGCTACCAATTTTGCGTAACAGACAGACAGACAGACAGACGTATACGGGTACTATAAAATAGATAGCCGGGTAAACCTGCCGGCGTCGAAACGCTGGGGTAAGCCACAAGTGAAGGTGTGACCCGCCATTGAACACTATGTGGAGCGTTTAATAAGAGCCGTAAACTGTGCCACACGGTCCGGTGGAGCGCTTTAGTACAGGTATGCAGTATGTCGTTAATCGAGTAAAGCGCACACAACACTATAGTGTTTCGGCTGCAGTGTATTTTTGAAAATATAACTCTACTGCAACTTTAGCCAAAATAAAACTACAATTTACAACCATTTGTTACCCCGTCATAGGAAAAACAATTGGTCAATTTTATTTTATTTGCGAAATAAGTTTCAGTAAAGGTTAACAAATTAATTGTGACACTGGACTGAGCGCTTAGTACAGGTAAACTGTGCGGCACATGCGTTTTGGCTTAAGACCCTATTCAAAAAAACTATTGCAGCTTTGGTTTACAAAGCACAGGATACACTATGTTGAAACGCCGGGTTAAGCCACAAGTAGCTGTCTTACACAGCGTTAAACACCAGATTGAGTGATTAATAAGAACCGTCAACTGTGCCACACATTTAGGTAAAGCGCTTTAGTACAGCCATATAGTGTGTAGAAATTCAAGTGAAGTGCACAGAACTTTATGGTGTTTCCGGTGTAATATTATTCAAAAAATAACTTTCGACAACTTAGGTAAAATAAAAACACAGATAGATTACAATTCATTGTTACCCCGTCATAGCTGGCCAACCTTCTTTATTTTTCAGGGAATGTTCCCGGGAAAAGTTCAAAAAAATGTTAAGCTGAGCGCTTAGTATAGGTAAACAATGTGTACTTTTTTCTGTAAAAAATGTTATCACAACTTCGGTTAAACAGAAACACAGGAAACAGCGCGTTGTTAACATAATAAAAACGGCAAACAGTGTCACACATTTAGGTGGAGCGCTTCAGTAAAGGTATGCAGTATATATGTTGTGAATCGAGTAAAGCGCACACATCTACCTATCTAACTTTAGCCAAAATAAAAGCACAGTTTACAACCCGTTGTTACCCCGTCATAGCAAAAACAATTAGTCAATATTACTTTATTTTGCGGAATACGTTTCAGTAAACAGTAACAAATTAATCGTGACACTGGACTTAGCGCTTAGTACAGGTAAACCGTGTTGCAGATGAGTATAGGTATATAACACAATTTTTAAAATAAATTATCGCAACTTCGGTTAAAAAAAATTCAGGAAACTGCCTATCGTTATCATGTTGAGTTAAAAAAATTCTCGGCAATTTTATTTGGCAGCACAAGTTTTCATAGCAGTAATAAAATTGGTAGCTGCCTAACTGCTAAACATAAGAATTGTGTTGCAGCCAAACCGCATTTGGCTATTTTCACTTTTTAGCCAGATGTAGCTAAAGGAGGAGCTAGCTAGGTAGACCCAACTTCAACATGAAAATAAATAATAATATACCAAACTGAATAAAAACTTTAAAAGTATAGGAATAAATAAAGCTAGCTATAGCTAGCTGCCTTAAGCACGTTGTTTCAAAATCTATGTTTTTAGCTAGGTAAACACTTAAAATTGGTTTGTTTAAGATTTATACATGGCTAGAACGTGATGAAATGTTCACCTTAACATGTGAAAACATACAGAAACTAAATATTCCTATAAATACAAAGTATTTAGAAGAGAAAAAGATTGAAGGAAGGCCTACTAACCTCACCACAACATCACTTCCAAACCAAAATGGCCGTCGTAAGGGTAGCATGTTCCCTCCGCCGGCATGTTGAGGCCGCGAAGCAGTTGGATTGGTCATTAGTGAAAAAGGAGCCTCGCGATTGGTCTATTACGCGTGAGCGGCCAAAACAAAGCCGTAAAAAAACGGGGTCTGCCAGGGATCCGAATTAAAGCTGCAGGGCCGCGGGGATTTTCCGTGTCTCTCGCTACTTACGACGCCATGTTGCGCAGAGACAGACAAAATACGGCTATTATAATAGAGACTAGTCGATAAGGCCCGTGGAAAAATCCACTTAGGCAAAAGGCCAATGAAAAATAGGTTGCTTTAGATGTTTTGCCGACGTCAGCAGTGCATATACTAAAAAAAAATGTTCTTAAAATCTTACACCAAATGTCAAATGTCAAATCGCATTAAATCCTCCACACAAATCTTACATAAAATAAAAAAAACAGCTTGCAAGGTGCAAAATCTAGTTGATAAAAAGTTAAAACAACGACACTCACAACATCAACACTCACAACACCTACAAAACCGACAGTTACATCACCGACAGTCACCAACACGGATAATAACAATGTTAGAAATAACGCATCTCAAATATGTACATCTTACAAGTCACTATGTTGAAAACGCACAGTATTTTATTCTGAAATGACAAAAAGGAGGCCTACAAGAGTTAGCACAAATCAACAAAAATAAGTTCTTTACACATTTTAAATATTGTCTTTCCCTTAAAAGCTTATACAAAAATATGAAAAAGCCATAGTTTGGAAAACATCAAATTTAAATCTAGAAAAATCAGACACTTCGGTTGCATACCATCCTCTCCCGCAAAAATTTACACAAAATGTAAAAATCAACCAGTTAAGAACAAAAAATTTTTCTTTTTTAGTATGATGATCCATACTGCCCTTTACCAACAATTTTAAACCTAAATGTCAAAAAATCAATAAGCAAAGAATAAACTTGAATCAACAAACATCATAAACAAAACTTTACGCAAAATGTAAAACAGATCGGTTTTTGAGAAACACATCTACATCAACAAAAATTAGTTCATTCAGCATGTCGTATATTACCATTACCCATTAATCTTCCACAAAAAGGTTATGAAACACATCAAAATTTAAAAATATCAGTGATTTCAGTGCATACAGTCCTCGCGTTTAGATTACAAAATATAAAAAACAAAAACAGTTTCAGTCAGTACATTAAGTAATTTTTTTATCATCAGCAAACATTTATCCCTACAAAATTTTGTAAAATTCTCAAGAAAAACAAAAACGTAAAACCATGGAATTTTCTTCCAGCAATAATTACATCACATACAGTTAGTTCTCCCAAACAATAGTTTATAATACGAAATATAAAGACAAAGTTGTTTATATACCTTATTGCATGAAATTAACGAGTCATGAAATTAACGCGGTTTTTAAAAATTCGCGTTAATTTAATGACCGTTAATTAAATGCAGTGTTAATTTAAAGACTGTTAATTTCATGACTCGTTAATTAAAATACTGTTAATTTGGTGACTTTATTATAATATACAAAAGCCTAAAAAACATAAAAATACAATTTTTTCTACAAATTGTCTACTATTTCCTCCTCATCGGACGATAGCTCAACGGTGTTCTGTTTTTCACCGATCTTTTTTAAAATAGCTTTTGTATAATCATCATACTCTGATCCAGGTAGAAAATTAACTGAAAGCACTTTTTCTTTAAATTTTTAAATTTTTAACATTGTCTTTCCAAACAACGAAAAATTTTATTTCGATTTCCAAACCGCCTTGTAATAGAGGAGACCGCTTCACTACCATGGATTCGACTGTTGCCGTAATTTTTGCTTCGTGTGATATCGCATATTCTCAAATTCGCGTTAATTAAATGCATTTTTGAAAACAACTTTGCTCAACCGCGTTAATTAAATGCCTTTTTCAAAATAATTTTAGTAGTCTGAAGATGTACTTAGTGTACGAAAAGCTTAACAAATAAATACTTTTTAACTTTCAAAATCGTTTTATTTTTTTCTTAATTAGTAAACTATGGCTATTATTTTTACCGATAAAGACATCAGCTTTACAACAGCTTACAGTGAAGTCTGATTCTACAAAGATTTGTTCTTTCACTATATATATTGCATGTGGTCTATTTCCACAAAAGTTTACACAAAATTTCAAAAACCAGCCTTTTGCAACACAAACAATATGAACTGACAACCATATCATCCTCTCATAAATTTTTTTAACCCAAAGTCATAAACCCACGTATATAAATTTCCAATCAAATGTCAAAAACCCCTGTAAAAAACCCTGGCATTTTACATGTAGGCTGATAAAAGTTTAACAGGATGAGGAAACAAAACAATAAAAAATAACTTAACACACACACTTTAAATTCTATAAAATTCGTTCCACTTGTCATATTGTGGTCTCCTTGTAAAGTTTACCGGAAATGTGAAAAAATTATTCTCTATGGGCATAAAAATGTGTCACAGTATCCTAAAAGTTCAAGAAAGATTTTGTAGTCAGCTTGTTACATCATAATTCGTGTTCAAACGGACAAATTAACGGACAAAGGTACCGTTAATTCCGAAACAGAAAATACAACAACGTTGACATCGGCTACAATATACCCACTAACTGCTTCAAAGGAAGGTTTTTAAATTTATTCAATTCTCTCAAAAAAGAAGAGAGCTTCGTATCAGCATAGCAACTCACTGTACTCATAATATGAGATCATAATTCATATTTCGTTGATTCGAACAAAATTCAATAATGGTCTGTTAACAAGGCAACGCAACAGCATAGAGGCACGTAATTGTATGCCTAAGTCAACTTCGACACTTGACACCTAACCTACTTTTCAAACCGATTAAAATTCACATTGCCATAGCAACAATATGCACCTACATTGTGCCTCAAAATATCATACAAAAATATACTGTAGAACGGCCTGTTGACACAAATCTTCAACAAAACGTAACGCATGCACACCTTTAGCCGCGTCCAACTCTGAAATTGGCCGTACTAAAATTCTAAATTGTGTTTTACTTATAAAAGAGACCTGAGTACAAATTGCAACCGGTCTCTTAAATTGATTATAACCCATATCGCTATGGCAACAACTAATACTCACATTGCGCTTTTTTGAGAAACACGAACAACAGTCGACAACGGCCCGTTTAAACGGCCTTTCAATTATATATAGTAGCACATGTCTTATAATCGACCTCTTTTCACTCGAGTAACTGTCGTAGCAAGCCATACATACGCCAGATATACGTACGCAAGATATACATACGCATCATGAATCAAAACGATCCTTTGAATTTGCTTCAGTTGCACGACAATGAGAACGGTAAGTTGAAAAAAGAAAATTGTTTTTATTAACTGATGAGAATACCTAAACCAAGGTATGGCCCACTATCACGAGGAGTTATTGATTAGTCCGTGCTCGGACGGGGCCGAAAACTCCGATGACGGTAGAAATCAACTGACGATCTCATTATTCAGTTAGTTTTTAAATAATCAATGAACCAAAGAGCCTACTGTAACACTATGTTCGCTCGTAACAGAACAATTGGTTTAAAAATATGCTAGAGAGCTAGAAATTGTGTTGCAACCGAATTACAATTCAACAACTAAATGGATTGTTCAACACACGATATGGAAAACGAGAGGGAATAACACACTGATTTCTATAAAAACAATAGCAATTTAAAAATTATGACATTTGCAGTTAGTTCAAACCAAAACTTTCTATTTCGCTGGCACATTTGTTTGGTAGCCAGCTAACAGCTTTATGCAGCATTTTGAATTTTAGGGCATTAATTATGCAAAAAATTGTAAACAAATGCTAGCTTTTTTTATAAAAAAGGCGGTAAAATATAAAACCTAAAGAATTTGAAGCTCCAATGGATTTTTTTTGAGAATGCGATTCTCCTTGACAATTTTATGTGTGCTACATATAAAAACGGAACGTCTAAAAGTATCTGAGTTCTTACTTTTTCTCAATTCCAATTCACTTGAAACTCTAGCATTCATTTTGTAATTCTAACTTTACTTTACTACTTCTAGCTCCACTCTTCACTTCCAAAGTAACTTATTGTGGCTTCCAACATCACTTTTCTACTTCTACTTCTATTTCTTCACTTTCTTTTTTATATATGCTTTTTTTGAACTACTTTACTTTTTGCACTTTTTTTGAAGAAGGGACCGTTCCTTTGTTGTTGTTTTGTGTGTCAATGTTAACCCTGTTCCAAATTAAATGCTTTTTTAATCCACTCCACTTCTTCACTTTGACTTTCCTTGCTCTTAATATCTGCACTTTTTTATGACTAAGGGATCGTCGAAAATAAGACATTTTTTATCCGCTTCTTTAGTTCGCCTTTTGTCGAGAACTTTGTCGAGAGATTTTTATGTTTGTTTGTTTTTACGCCAAGAAAACTTTCTATTCGAATGCCGTCACGTTCGAAAGTACGTATTTGAGCGAACCATATTGCTTATTTTCTATCACGTGGTGTCTAACGGTTGCGAGACAAATGTAAACAAAACAAAAAAACTCGACAAACTCGCGCATTCGGGTGGTAAAAAATATCGTCTTTGTAACAGTCACAGACAGACAGAACTAGCTTATTATTATAAGAGATGAAACCAGTGAACCTTTTGTAAACCTCAAATGGATTTAAAATGTTCACACTTAGATGGATTGGCATGGTATAATTTTGATTTTATAGCTCCAGCTGTGGCAAGATGGAATGAGAGTTTTTGCTTCAATGAACTAACGATTGATGTTCCGCACTGTTTTCTTCCTCCCAGAAAAGTGAAATTTTTAATGTCTACAATTTATAGGATGCGAATTGAAGAAGTTTACAAGAAATGATCGCAAAATCCTATTTGTTTAGATCCAAGTGCATTTATGTGCATAAACAATTTTTTTTTATTGTATTGGCAATTCGGTAAAAAATTATTTTCAGTCAATTTATAAATAGTTAGTGGTGACATTCCTTAACATTCTTGCCAAGCTAGCTGAAGTTTGAGATAACGTGGACTCATAAAATGATGTAGTCGCCTTAATCTCAGCACTATGTTGGAATCGCGTCACTATTTCAATGTGACAAGTATGCAGACACAACAAAATAATGTAAAAAATCATTCAATCAATCATAAACGCGTAATCATAACCATTTAGCATTAAAATGTAAATTCGAAAAAAATATACAGAACACTGCTTTTATTCGCCACTCCGTTATAAAATGGTTATATGTCATTTTCCTTTTTTTATAAAATTTTTATACAGCCTTTCCTATGTATCCACTTAAAAATATACGAAGACCTTTCGTCACGTTTTGTTTAATCAATTCCATTGTACGTGACGCATTTTGTGCCTACTGATATTTTTTCGCCGACGCCAATAATTGTAGTATCTGTAATATACTTGTTTGTTTAGTTGAAAGTCCACAAGTAGTAAACAAAACATAAATCCATTTATTAATTGATATTAATATTATTAAGTCACAAGCAACGTATGTGTAAGATGGCAGCATAAGTAGTGGCGATATAAACAAGAAAAAAAGGTGAGTGAAGATAACAGTATATACAACGTGATGTAAGGACAGGATATTCGTCTCAATTGTCATTATTATCTTCTGAGTGGTTTTTTCTAAGAATGCCATACTTTGTTTATCATTTTCAATTCATAATACTTCAGATTTAGAATATTTTTAAGATAAAGATTGGATGTGACCAATAACGAATCAGAGAATATAATTAACAGTTCTTGTTTTTAAATATTCAATTAAATATTAAATTGATATCAAATTACAACATGTTAAACCTACCTGCCCCATCGCTCCCTGGATGATCGATTGAAATATAACGTGTGAGCGATTTTGACTTTAACAATCTCGTGTAACGAAATCTCTATCATGATCAAAAACGAAAATACAAATAAAAAAACTTTCAAAGAATTAAAAAAGTCTTTCTTGAGAAAATCGTTATCATCTAGGAATCCTATAGTCGTTCGGAATACCAACGATTAAAGCAACATCCATGGGAAATGAGTCAGTATTTTAGCTGCTAACCTAACCTGTAAAGAGCCTTGACGATCATCCCATAAAAAACTTTATTTAATAGTAGATCACACTGTCCACCGGCTTAAAAAAATGACTGTTCTAGTGAACACGCTAATGTACCGGTCCACCGAATCAAACTTGTTTCTGTTTCTCCCATTGTGCAAATCATTAACTTCTGTATTCAGAAAAAACCCTTCCCAAAGCAGTGGAAGATCACCTGTGTCTGCCCTATTCCAAAAGTCGATACTCCAACCGCTACAAAAGACTATCGTCTTATATTAGCGCTTCTTGTTAAGTCCACGAAAGAGACTAAACCAACCGTGCTCGTTTATTAAGGAAAATTATATTTATAGTGAAACGCATTCCGGTTTCCAAAAAATCACACGACAACGACTTTGCTTTTAAAACTGAGAGATGACTTGATCAAAATATTCCAGTTATCTCAAGGATCGCTCGCAACACGTAAAGATCGAGGACAAATCATCTTTAAATAAACCCATAAATTTTGGATTTTCAACAAGGTAGCATCATTCGACCGGTTTTATCCAACTTATACGTGATCGAACTTTGAAATTACATAAAATCAGCTTTCATTCAATATGCTGATTATACAACGTTATGTCGTCACGGCCAAATTACCAGTCTAGTCATGTCCGTAAAAGAATACACCTTTCCCGAATTAGTTTTCTTTCATGTACCGCTGCTATTTCTCAACTTTGTCAAATAAAATGAATGCGATTTTTGAAATCCTCATCTGAAACATGATACTTTAAATCTTTAGATTCATAAAGCAAACAAACAACCTGTTAAAACAGTTTTTTAATCTTGTACTAATCGACCTTTGCTTAAAACAAAAGCTTTTTAGTACAGGTCGAAATTAAGGAGACCTTCACCGTAACATTAACACCACCATAACAACATTTTCACATGTGGGATTAAGTGGAAAATACACACACACACAATTTAACGATGCTGAATATGATTTTAAAGTCAAAATATCAAAAATATTAAAATTCTAAAATTTTAAAAAACGTTCAATTTATGAAACATGTATTGGAAAATGAAACAACTACTTTTACCTACTTTCTAACACTGACAAGCTCGAATTCATAATCTTTTATTTGCAATGCTTGGTAAGTCACCTTAGAGATAAAGTAGATGATATCACTTTCGCGTCTTTGATAAATCCGTTCAACAAAAAGCTGACGTAAAGCTACTTGAAGTTTATTTTGATCCAAGACTTAACTAGAATGTTGACATAAATAATTTAATAAAATTTGCGCATGGAACACTGCGTGCCTTACGTAGGTTTACACCATGTCGCGTACGAAAAACGTTAGCAGAAGTATTAATTCTATCAAAGATGAACTACCATTATATCGTTTTTACACAAATGTCAAAATACTACACTCGAACACAGGCTACAGAATATAAAGGCTGTATAAGTCCTCTTGCGTTACGCCACAACAGCCAATGTAGTAAAGCTAAGCTCATACAAATAAGGGAAAACATAGACTTTAATACAGTGAAACTGGTTCATAAATTAAGAAGTGACAAAACACATCCATAATACTTACAGCCTGCGATCTTCTTCTTTACAGCCCGTGAATAAGCCTGGCGAAAATAACACCTTCAAGAACAAGGAAAATGCCAAAAAATTCTAAAAAATGTCAAAAAGAATGAGAACTTCAAGAAATTTACAAAAGAGACAAAAAATTAGACTATCCAAAGTATTATCTAGTTAGTTAGATAGTTTCATTTCATTAACATAGCTTTGTCATTCTTTTATTTT
The DNA here is from genome assembly GCA_030067915.1 of Hydractinia echinata. NCBI lineage: Eukaryota > Metazoa > Cnidaria > Hydrozoa > Anthoathecata > Hydractiniidae > Hydractinia > Hydractinia echinata. The sequence continues at coordinate 213,617 of JASGCC010000296.1, read as the reverse complement.
CTACTAACAATGCAGTTGATATATATTTATACTACTTTTTAATATCTGTTTTAAGTACAATTGTAAATGTCAGTGTTTTTATATTTTATACTTTGTTTTAAAATTTCTGCATTTATATATGATACGTTCATTTTTTTATTTGTATATATATTTACCTTTAGGGAGAAAAACAATTTGTAAAATTGAATTCAATAAAGGCTAATACTAAAAATAAACTTAATTTTCGTATTATTCTCAAAATTGAGAAATACCACCCCCCGTTCTGCCTAACTTAAATTTCCATGAATTTTTATAATTAGTTGTGAATACGGTTAGAATTCGAAACTTATTCTTTTGTTTCAAAAGTGAAAGCACTTTACGTACCTTTTACATGTGACTTCGTATTTCGATTTTGTGTAATTTCAGGCTCTCTTACCTCGCCTACCTGAAATATGTAAGGACCGAGAAACGTGTTAAAAATAATATTTGTAACGAAATTTTTCAACACAAAGCGGAAGTTTTAAAACTAAAAGTAAATTTTAAGCTTTTGATAGCAGAAAAGCAAAGTGTTAATAAAGTAGGGAAATAAGGTACCACTCTCATTGATCGATACTTAAGTTTGAAAAAAACTTATGTGTCGACCTAACTGGCGTAAGAGTTGAGGTACTATCCAGAAGTAATGGCATATAACATTTAATTCCTTTATGTTTTCATATTTTGCTCGGAAAAGGCAGACTTGTAAACCTCAAGCTCAAAATATTGCGGTTATAAACTAATCACGGGTATTCGCCTAATCAAGCGAAGTGAAACATATTTTTCACACAATCCGCAGGAATGTGTGTTTGGTTTAGCCTTTCTTCGTCTCGGAATAAAAAATGAACACATTGGTGAATATTTTACACAGAGCCAATTCATGTGCGAGATTACATGAGAAACTAGCCGAGGCGGTAAAAATTTTATTTATAAAGTGGGTTGACATTGATTTTTAAAAGAATGTCTTAAGATCTAGTGCTCATAATGTTGTATGTATTATAGTGTAGCTAAGTCTAGCTTAAGATAAATGTATTTCATATTCCTGTACAAGTTACCGACTCACACCTTATGTGGCTAGTGTTTGGAAACGAAACTTCAGGAACGAAAAGTTGTTTAATGGCGCGCCGTTTATTCATTTTTGTGCAAAAGGCGCATATTTCGTTTTCCGTACAAAAGTTTGACTGATTTTTTCTGCCATTATGAGTCTTATCTCACATGTGTTGGATGTTGGATGGTTACTGGTTACTTGTCGTGGATTTTAATGTATGTATTTTATCTTAGTCTTTCAACTATGGTTTTACATTGATTTAATATCATTTTGGAGCTTAAAACATATTGATTGCATCAATTATAAGGAACTTATAGCTAGCTATAGCTAAATTAGGTGCATTTTGGAAATTCATTCTGCAGACTTTGATTCTATTTTTTATTCCATTTTATTCTATTTCTAAAGTTTTTACCAGTGTTGCTAATGATTTTTTATCTCCATTATGATGATACGATCATCTTGAAATTTGTCATTTAAGATGATTCTTCACCCCAAAAGTCTTGAGATCAATCAAATATAATACACCTTTACGATAATTCAATTGTACATGCGTTCCTACGGCTCTCCATCGTTTTACAATATCGGAAAAAAGGAGGTAAAAATCGTGTTTTTATGAGAGTTTGTTAGAGACGAAAGCGTGTTTTCTCCAGTTTTTTAACTTCCGTCGTATCAATTTCTTTCAAATTTTCAGGAAACGTTAATAATAATAAGATACAACTTATGTGTACTTTTCATTAAAAAAAAACGCGGCAGGAAAAGTTATCACGAAAAACATGTTTTCTCCTTAATAAACTCTTATAAAAGTGTGATGTTTGCCTCCTCCGATCGCAAATTAAGCTGCGATGGAGTGTTAGTTTTTCCGAATTCTCGTAAAGGTGTATTGTAAACACAAGGTTTCACTTTATTATAGACAACAACATCATTGGTTACATCACAAATTTATCGCCAATGAAGTCCAGAATTTTGCATTTGTTATGTTGTTGAGATTTTTCAAATCGAAGAGAAATAAGCTGCGTAGGAGCTTTTATTGCCGCCCCATAAGGGGCGGCTCTTAGTCCGCCAGGAGTGAATAAAAAAGATTTTTTTGCTGAGCGAAATCTTGCGTTTCGTGCTGTGCTACTTGATTTCGTGTAAACAAACTACTTAAGTAGTACAGCTTCGAAGTAGCACAAACTTTAAAATAAACGAATAGAACCTAAGAAAAATTAATTGTGAAGCTGTACTTAAAAGCCAGGTTTGTGACATCAAACTGTCATGGCGGCGACCATAGAAAGGTTTGAGTGAGTATCACTGTGTAACTGACACTGATGCAATGATGACAGTGATCTGGAAGAATCTTTTAATGATGACAACTTTATACATTTTTGCATTACATAGCTGTGAAAAACACTTTGTTGATAATGTTGATAGCTAGCTAGATCAATTTCCATGCTGGACTCATCATTTGAACACTGCTAAAAAGCCTACACCCTGGAGGTAGCTAGCTATATGTCTATGTAATGTAAGTAGCTGCAGTATTTTAATTGTTTTTCTTTAAGTGAAGTTCTGTAAAGTCCTGTAAAGTAGTCACCTGAATTTCAGCTGTGCAAAAAGAATGTGTAAGTTTGTATTTGGGAAAGAGGGAGCACTCGCATTTTTCCAAACGTCGAATTAACGTTCGGCTAAACTTCAGAAAATGTACACAAAAAAATTTAATAAAATATAAGCTGCGACACGGTTACGCACTTACTCACCGAGTCCACTTGGACATTCTCATTCTTTGTGTGTAGAAGTGCGTATTTGCGTTTGCAGCTTTTATATGATGTTTGGAGGTTTTTTTAAAAGTGACTATCTGCGTTTGCAGCTTTTATATGATAACCAAGACTTTTCTGTACAAATTCTAAAGCTGCTCCTGCTGGCGTTCTTCACGAAACCACCAGCCCACCATGACAAATGTCCATTTAGCTCTGCAGCAACAAAGGTTTATGGGGTTGTTTACAAAAAGTAATGTAGCTAGCATGCTCAAAGAAAAAGGAGGCAGAGAGGTAGTCTAAAAGCCTATCAAAGTGTACAAGGGGAAAGGGGTCTTAGGGCTTACATATCTACGCTTTAAAATATTATTGCAGTTTTTTATGTATCTTTTCTGCAAAAAATGCGTGGTTATTTCAACTTTAACACCTTAGACCTGCCGTAGTTACCCATATTGTCCTTTTTTCAAGTAACGTGTTATAATTAATAATCATTAAAGGGGCACTCCAGTGAAAAAAAAATATTTGAGAAAAATGTCATTTTGATAAGACAATACATAAATATGTCAAAATAAACCTTTTACATTCGTTAAAAATCTTTATTTATACCTTAATCGGGTCTGTAAACATCTTCAATTTCAAATAAATTTGCAAGTTCGCGTAAAGTCGAGAAGACTAAGTCCGAATAAATGAGCATACGTCACATCGTGCAGAAAGTCCGTGAGCTCAGCAGCACACCTTCTAAAAGTTTGTTCGATCGTTGATAAGACGTCTTGTAATAATAACGAAGATTATAACTCAGAAAACTTAGAATCGGATAATTCTCTTCATGAAAAAGACTTTACAAAGCTACAGGAGCCATACGACTTCGAACCTCTTGTGTCTCACAAGGGAGAAATTAATAATGATTCAAAGTGACGAGGTGTCTTTTACTGACTCAAAGCAACGTTCTTAGCAAAATATTTTCTTTAAAGAAGTAAAAAAAATATTTAATCGCTTTTTTTTACATTCTTTTCGTCAAAAAACTTTATCATTTGCTTCAGTAAAAAATCTTTCTTACTTTACAAGCCAATTTATTTTTATTTCATAGTTCAGCAATATCTTTCCTCCGCACGCGCTTTTTTGCGCACAAATGCAAACAAATTTTATGTAACGTTAAAATTTCTCCGTGATGGAGGACCATTGAAATGTGTGATCGAAAGATCGAATAATGTTCGCGTCGTGATAAGTTGGTAAAACGGGGGTATTAATATTGTATAAATAAAAATCATTCTTATGATTATGGTAGGTCATAAATGCGTTGCAGAAGCTACTGATTTATAAGTGGTTGTTTTGACAAAGCTGTTTTAGAAACTGCATTATCAGCATTACATGCAGCCTTAAACAGTAACAAAGATTGAGAAAATGGGCACATTTACTCCCTGAAAATATTCGGCAGGTCCTTCCATCCAAAAAGCTTCTTTTTTGAAAAACAAAGAATAGAAACTTGAGCGCTAGGAAAGATACATGTGTAACTAGAAAACTTTTTTGTCGGTGTTTGTATTGGAAATTGGTATAATGTTCTTTTATTTAATATAAAAATGTACAAAACGTTATTTGGTTGTGTTCTGTGGATACAAGTACAAATAATGAAATGAGAAGAAATGAAACTTTGATCGCGTTCACTAGCTAAAATGGCATTTTTACGAAGTGGCAATATTTTAATATGGAAGTTTATTTCCTGGAGATCTCTTTTAAAAGAACTATCTGTGAAGTGCGACAAACAAATATAAAAACTTTGATCGCTTGGTAGATCACCTGCACGACGTATTTTGTTTAGCCATTTTTGTCTGAGTTCTTTCTGACTTCTTTACACTTCTCTGATCGATTGGTACATCGAAACGCTGAGCAACTAACCATTTTTTAAAGATTTAAACGTAAATTACATACAAAAAGCGAGTTAAATGTGAGCTATAGGTCTTAACATGAACGTTCTCTGCGCTCGCTTAAACTTTCTGCACGATGTGATGTGATTATTTATAATCGGGTCCAGTCCTAAATGAAATCGCGCCTGTCTGTTTTTTTTATGAGAAAAAAATTGAATATGCGAAGGCTAGTACAACAATATTAAATAAGGAAAACAAGTGAAGTAAGTTTTTTTTGATTTCTTATGCTTTTCTGAGTACGTATAAAAGAAAAAAGAAAAAAGTGATTTTTACTGGAGTTCCCCTTTAAGTTGATTTTTCGGGGAGTGGTGATCTGTACGTTCGGGAAAGGGGTAAGTCAAAAGCAAAGCATACAATGGAGTATAAGATTGACGATTTATAGTACGTATGCATTTTTGAATAGACCCATTATAGTAGTTGTTGACAAATGATTTTTGTCTGTTTTACCTGCATGTGACTTCATTTTTGGATTGCTTATTTGATCAATTATATATTTTTTTAGAGTCAAAAAAGGACAAATTTGATGGAGATCCTAACTGGAAAAATAAAGGACGTACTTGTAAATGATTAAAGGAAAATTCCTTCTCATACGTTACAACCAGTAAACCACAACGTTTTTTTGGCTTGAAGTTGCAGAAAAACTTGCCACCATTAACATGAACTGATGCATATATCAATAGATTTTGTTTTTGCAGATTTAGTAGTTTGTTTAGCAGATTTTATAGATTATGCCTTTAATTTTTTTAACCTATAAATTTGATTTAAAAATATTAAAGCTGCAGGTCATAGTAGACCTGCAGCTTTAATATTTTTATGGTAACCGTTGGCCTGATTTTTTTTAATGTTTTTATGTTGTATGATATATACTTTTACATTTTTTATGCGTGTGCCTGAACAAAGTGTTATTTTGTCCTAAAATCTTATTTTTTGATTGGGATTTTTTAATTTCTTTTTTAAATAAATATTTATAAAATTTTATTTTAAATGCTTCACAGACTGCATTTTAAACGTTTTGAAAGTATCAATTGTGCATGCAAAACAGTATAAATATAATCTAATTTATAGTGAGGTAGAATGTAGCAAGAAATTCAGCCGTATTTCACTGTATATAATATATACTCTACTGTGCAAAATAATTCTTTAAAAAACTTAACTGGAAATATTTTGTTATTTTTTCCGGATCCTAGTAGTTATGGACTGTTTGCTGCTCTTGAAAAAATCAACTAGAAACAAAATCGAATGTGCATGTAACTTGCATATTTAAACCTAGCATAGAAGCTTTCGGAGGTGGGATGTGCACACGTGGTCAGATAAAACGCACTGCGTATCCTTTCATTGTGCACTTCGCGTGTTGGTGCAACCTCGACCCCAGGGTTTATAAAAAGAGAACCAGCCCTGGGGTCAAGGTTGTAGTTGGGGATAATCATCGCTTTGGAAAATAAGTGGTGCATATGTATCATCTTTGAAAGAACAACTGTCGTATCAGGGTAAACAAGAGCGGCAAGTAGTTGCAACTATATACTAGTATTATTTAGTATGTATATGTAGAGCCTAGCATATCTCACATTGGAAAAAAAAACACATCACAGAATTAAGACGTAAATCACGAAATTAGGACGTTTTAGCTAATTCATCTTTTGTTCAACCGGGAAAAATTTCCATTTTGTTTACCTGCATTTTTGCAAAGTTATTTTATGGAATAAAAACCACGAGGGTACCGATAAGCCGCATACACCGTGAAAAGTGCAGGCGTTTTCTGGCGAGTTCGGCGTTTTGAACAAAATTCAGGTATTCGCCTGAAAAAACCCACATAGAACCGAACAATGCCCGAACAAAAAAAAAAGATTCACCACAAAAACACCCAATGATTCACCACAAATTATTTAAAAAAGTATAAAAATTAAAATGAACTAACTATGTGGTAGCGAAGTGCTTAAAAGAACTGTTTTTGATGGTTTTTAATAAGATTTACTTGATAAATAACTTATACATAAACTTTATTAACTCCTTTCTCTTCAAGCGCATGCTTTCAACTGTTGTCCGCCATGTTTATGTTATAAGGTGTTGCATTTCTGGAATGCTTCGGGCGTGTTTGGGAAAGTGCGGGTGGTTTCGGCGGACAACCGTCAATTTAATTTGAAAAGTCGCCCGAGCTCGCCCTTATATATGCGGGCGTTTGCGACTTATCGGCACCCTCGTTAAAAACCATGAAGTTATGTGGCGAGATGGTTCACCAGATCATCGCTGGAGTAATAAAAGGATGTAGAGGACATATATTTTTTTCACTTTCAAAATATGCAATAAATATAAGAAGGAAAATCAATGTGGTTGCCTAATATATTTTATGTATATATGTTAATTATTTACACAATATTGTTATAGAGATTTATGAGAATAGCTGTCAGCTCCATTTTCTCAGTTTTAACGTTTATTGTTGTATTAAACAATTTTTGAGGATTGAAGTTCGAAGTACCTGTAATTTTTTTCCTGATGTTACTTCTATTCCGACATGTTTGTGAAGATTTTTGAGAATCACATCCAAGCTGCTACTTTTTATAAATTCCTTGTCTTTCATAAGTGATATTTTTTTCTCATTTGCAAATTTGTTACTTAAAATTGCAGTAACATGATGTGCTGATGGTACAAACAGGACTTGTCTATTGGGTTTTACAGGAATCAACTGACAGAAAGTCAGAATAGCCTTCTGGCAGTTGTGAGTGTTTAAGCTGTCCCACTTTCTTGCATAGGCAGATTTTAACCATGTTCTAATTGATTTATTAGGATTGGATTGTGTGTTCAAACCGACAGGTTTTCTTGTTTATACTAAATAAGAATTCACTTTTTAATAATTGATTGCAGTAATAATTTAAGTTGCTCTTCTTTCATATATATGTTAGCTTTAACATTAGGTCACGCAAAATTTGAAACGAAAACTAATATGTGATTATAGAAGTTGATGGTTTTGATGATTTCAAATAACAGTAGGAGGCAGAAATTATTTCTTTACTACTTGCTGAATAAACCAACCTAAAAAGGCTGGAAGTAAGCGACTAAACACTATAGCATAGAACCTTTTACTTTTTACAGTGAGAAAATAAAGCTAAAAATAACAGTAAAGAAGTAGCTAGACGCAAACGAAAACCATTAATTGTTGTTAGTTAGAAAAGTTTGTTTAGGGAGAGTTCTAGTTTTGTTGTGAACCTGTTTTTATGTATTCAGAATCACCATTTTTAGGGTTTCGACTGAATTTGGCCGATGCAGATGCTCACAAGCTAGAAAACTGCCTAACAAGTGGTATTTTAAACGTCTCGCGTATGCGTAATTTCAGCATAAAAGTGATTTATTAGACTTATTTCTAGGGTTTTATTCCTGCGTGAACTTTACGTCCTTATTGGTGATAAAAAACAGGTCATTGTGACACAAACTAAAGAGGGATGCAGTAGCTAGTTAAAAATATTCAACCAGATGGTAGTTTCAGCTCTGGTGTTTAACAACATTTTGATATTTTATAGGTACTTTCAGGCATAATAAATATCCCTTTTTCAGTGCAAAGCTTCTGTTTTTCCTTGCGTGTCTGTTGTTAAGTAATACTTAATACTTACTTACACTTTTGTCTTACACTAAGCAGAATCTTGCGAAATACGTCAAAGTTGGCCTCTTATTGGCTTTTTCTGTTTCGAAAATGTTGCGATATTGCGCTAGTCAGACATTTATTTTGTGAATTTATATAACATAAAGCAAGTAAAATGCAAGGTGATTTTTTCTGTCACCCAGTCAATTAATATGATTATCTGTTTATCTGTCGAAAAAGTCCTACGTCCAGATTTTAGCATGAATAATTTAGCATTATTTAATTATGTGTTCTTGAATGGTAATTAATGAAAGTGTAAATAGAACTTTAGTTAGAAGTGTTGGTTTAAACTCATGGTCTGTTTTAGATTCACATTCTTAAAGTTACAAACATACTTCTTAAAATAGCAATAATTCCAACATCCACGGCTCTCCTTCTTACGTTTGAGACAATTAATACGCTAAATATCTGCTTCAAACAAAAGTCGCCTTATTTAAGGCTGTACATAACTATACACCAAGCTGATACATCATAACTCTATTGTCATCCCCCATGAAGCTGCAAAGAAAGATTAAATAAAAAACGTTTATTCAATTCAATTAAATTTATTTAAACTTTTAACTACCTATTACAAATTGGTTTGTTTTATAGACAATGACAACATAGAAAGTTTAGTTAGATAAAAATATGTTAAATAGAAAGTAAACTTTAATTTTAATTCTAAACTCATTACAGTTTTTTTCTGCAAGTCGATATAATTATTGGTTTATGAACTATTGAAATGATTTTTTACATTATCTTGTTGTGTTTACATACTTGTCACTCCATAATGGTGACGAGAGGTAAATTATTTGATACTGCGAAAAAATGGGGTAGCAGCAGTATGTAGAAATACGTGTACTTGTCGAAGTCCCGCTGCAACTTACTTTAACTTACCAGGGGAAGAAAAATGTATAGGTGCTAATGAAACAGGTTTGTTTTATCTTCTTTGTTGGCATTATTTCTTATCACGAAAATATTTCTCAAAGAAAAAAGGATACTTTTATATCAATATCCTGGTACGGGTAGCCTCATAACAATATGAACCTATGTTGTGCCAATACACTTCATACCGCGTAATACAACAACCTTAGAAAACAGCTTTCGCATTCAAGTAATACATATACTTTTTTAATTATCAATAACATGAAAAGACTACGTAGGCCAGTTTTTTTCGTACATGTATATCCACCCTTAACAAATTAAAGTTGTAGATAATGTAATTAGGTACTAATCGACCTTATACGCCGACACATTAAATCAGATTGTTTTTTTTTCCATGACGATGTTTCTAATAAATCAACAAAACTAAATTTTGGAAATGCGTATCGTTGTCAAATACAAATAGGTAAACCAACCGGAATAAAAAATAGATTCCGTATGTTTCATCATATCTGACACAAGGTATAGTGAAGAAATACTCATATCTTTAGCCAACTAAAGTTAGCCAGCTATCTGTAGAGATTAGCTGGATAGACCAGAACTACATATTACAATCGTGAAAAATTACCTTTTTTGTTAACCATATATTCGGCTGATACATAACTCTATTGTCATCCCCCGTAAAGCTGCAAAGAATGGTTAAATAAAAAACATATAATTATTTAATTAGAATGGATTTGAAAGCACTTTTAACTACCTATTACAAATACATTTGTGTTATGGAAGATACCAATATAGAAAGTTCAGTCAAATAAAAATAGGTTAAAGAGAAAGTAAGTAAGAAATGATTCGAATACATAGATGATAAACACATGACAAACGTATCGCATGAGAAATTCTAATTTTGCAAAACTTTTCCGTTTTTGTAACGCTACAACTCTGTGGTTTATAATTTAGTAATATGATTTTGTACGTTATCTTGTTGTGTTTGCATACTTGTCAAAGTGAAGAAGTGACACGACTTGAAGCTGGTGATGAAATGGACGGGGCTACATGGTGTAGGAGATGCACATGTCCTACTACGCATTCCACTTACTATAATCTACCTGCAAATGAGAAATGTATACATGCCAGTGAAACAGGTAAAACTACTTAGTTTTTTTTTTATAATAGCGTTACATAGATTGTTAAAACAGCCAAAACAGAAAAAAACTTGACCGTGGATTATATAACTACACTGTAAAAGTATCCAAGGTTCTTGACTTACTTTGTTGACCCACATGTATGTTGTATACCCAAATTGAATTATTTATTAAGAAATCTCATAAAATACAGGCAGCAAATTAAGAAATATATAAAGTAACCGTTTCTCATTGGTACTAAAGAAACTTAGAAAAGACATTAATAACTTTTCTCCTTTATGCACAATGCTGCGTTCCTTCTACGTGGGAAGGATGCAGGGGTTTCGCCCTCTATAATGAAACAATGCCTGATGAATGGTTAACAAAAGTTCTTGTTGTACCATCGGAGTAATCCCCCACCAACTTCAGCACTGTCTTGAAATCTTGTTTATTTTTTATACTATTACCATAAACCACTACTAAATGACTTCACCCATATTTAAGTTGTGATAATGGTGGGCTGGGTAACGTGTCTTTAATCCAGAACCAAGCAATTTTTGCTAAAATTGGGCTCTCTTGGCTTGTTCTACACTGTTGTTAATAAATGTGATATTTTCCTCGACAAATTGGCGGATTCTTATGATAGTTACATTTTTTTGGTGTTAAAAAAAATGACTCCGATAAAATGCAAAACGATCTCCATTCCATGTTTAACTGTGACAAAACGTTTCGCAATTTGTTTTTAGTAGTAGAAGTTGTGAGTACTAGAGTCATAGCCTAACTTGCGAAACCATTTTCATTTAGTTGACCCTTAACTCATGCCGTCTAAAATAAATTTCTTCAAACGCTTTTTTCACCTGTTGCAACCGCGTTGACCAAAAAATTTTAAGCGATCATACGACAAAATATTTCAGTTCGGCGGAATCCTGTTTTTATGATAAAGTATTCTAGTTCGATTTATTCAACCCAGAACATGCTAGTTTTGCATTATTTTCAAATACTTCACTTTTTATTAAAAATCTGTTAAGGTTAGAACACAGGTTTAATCTTAACAAGAACCTTTAAAATCGAATTAGGATCTGCACCTCTACATTTTTCTGTCCTCCCATGATCTACATTTCCCGTACAATCTGGCTTAAGGTCATTATGTGCTTAAAACACATAAGTTCACTGAAAATAATAGGGGAGTCATTGCGACGCTCTTTAGGGTGTCATTTATATTTGACTCCCTTAGGCGTAAAATTGCTTATAAAATGACTCCCTTATAGGATTTTTTTTACTTTTGACGAAGAGCTTTTATATTTTGAGCGAAATGACTCCCTTCGGCGGAAAAAAAATGACTCCTTTAGGGAGTATTTATTGTACTGAAACAGAAAAACGCATGAAGCTATACATTCTCCCCTCAAAATATGCGTTCAAATTGATTTGTTGTGCGTTCAATGATTTGATGTGCGTTCAATGATTCGATGTGCGTTCAAATTGATTTGTTGTGCGTTCAATGATTCGATGTGCGTTCAATGATTTGATGTGCGTTCAAGTTGATTTGTTGTGCGTACAATAATGCGATGTGTGTTCAATGACAGATGTTGGGTGAACTTGCGCTCTTTCAAGATTTTTGATGAAAAGCGTGAAAGTTAGACCCCACGAAATTAGACCCTTATGTGCAATTAGCTGAAGATTAATTTTCCTTTTTCCCCTAACATTTTCCTGCCCTGTTTCTACGCATACTTAAATCTCTATTAAAATGTTGTTGCAAGACATTCACAAGTTGTGCAAAGGAAGAATGGAATTATTATTAAAATAGGATTGCTTCTATTCCTGTTATCTGGGTATCACTTAAATGGAGTATATAACTATTCTGTTCTTGTTTTGAAAGCTTTCCGTTCCTTGCCGCGGCAAATGTTTAAATAGGGTTCTACTCTCTTTGCAGACAAGAAAATTTTTCATTCAATCAAGAAGAATTAAGTAATCATGCCATCAGGGAGAATTAAATTACTACTCGGAATTTTCTTGACTGTTCAACAATCAACAATAAGAACCCGAAAAAAAATTGTACAATGTTTTGTTGTAGTAACATCAAATTATATACGTTTTAACAAATACAAGAGTAATATTATGGGGTACTTTTAATTGTTGACTCGCAACTGAACCAATAAAGTATGTTTCTTATAAAAAAATGTGTATATATCTCATCAAAAAACCGTGTCAATGTATGTAAGTCAATGTCTACACATAATCAAATGCTAATGTATTTAAACTACAAAAAGGAGTTTTACTTCTCCTTGGACAATTTGGAACTATTGGCAGGCGTAAAACCCAGTGAGCACCAGACGTCTTTAAGACGTCTAAAATTGGTCTTTTTCAGGTACGGACGTCTTCTGACCTAATCAAGACGTACAATATATGTCTTTCTTCAGTCGTTTTTTTACAAGACCATTTTTAGACGTTTTTGATACGTACTAGTTTGACGCGGTTTAATGGGGTCTCGCTAAAGCCGTTGATGAGACGAATTTGTGAAAACCTTAAAACCCGTGTCGAAATATATTTTTTTACATAATATTGTAGGAGAGGTTATGTGGATATTACAACTATGAACCATTTTTTGCACTTATAGATATCTTATATGACAACTGAATCAACTCTAAAGTTGAAATCTACATAATAAATTTATTCTGCGCGCGGGGACGAGACCACGAGTGCTAAAAAAGACTGGGGGTTAAATTATTCAAATTAAATTATTGAACTGGGAGTAAATTTCAACTAAGTCTTTAAAAATATAAATTTTAATGATATACCGTGCGTTAAATTATTATAATGTTAATTAATCTTTTATACGTTATAAACATTTGCAACTTATTTTGACCCCCTGTCAATGAAAAAAATAAATAAATTGATTGATTGATCGATATTTTTGCCTGGTCAGTTTCTTATAACATTATCAATAATTTTATTATCACAAACATTTGAGGTACGTGCGTGCATGCCTCCTAGCATTCAGCTTTTGGCGCGTTCTCAGATGGGATTCAGTTTTATTCGAAAAACGATGATGGAAGCCGAGACTTTTGCGTGCAATGAATCTTTTACTGGGAAAAAGTAAGTATCAGCTTGTTTATTTTTAACTTTCATTGCATATAGTACACAGTATAGTTTTTTTATAAGATGCATGTTTCTTAACTTTCAAGGAGCCTGACCCTTTAATGTTTTTAAGTAGAGCCCTGTGAATTTATTTAGCTATAGCTAGCTAGCTAGCTACCCATTTAGTTTTTTAAAGCTGCATAAACTAACTAATGTAGCTATATTTACTTTTTTTAAAGAAAACTTCTGACATGTGTGTCCAGACCAGCATGCTTATAGCATGTGTTTCAGTTTGACTTAAGTAAGGAAGTGAAAATTTATTGCCATCAACAAGCAAAGACATACAAGCAGCTAATAATTTAAAAAAAGGATAAGGCGGGAGACCATCATATAGTCGTTGACTAATATAGAAACTAAGCAAGTGATCGAAAGCTATGGGAGGAGCTGTAGCTATATATATTTTTATTTTTTTGTTAAATAATTTAAGCCATGAAGTATTACTGATGGAATCCTTTTTTAATGCTATATATATATATATAGCTATGTATGGGCTGGGAAAAGTCCAATAGTTTTCAAAATTGCTCATTATGCTTGTTAAATATATATCTCTTAGATTTCATTGACGCAGTGAACTTGGAAAAAGAAAGATAAATCGGCAACAGATAAAGAAAGAAGTACTAAAGACATTATATATCACTTTTGGCAGAGAAAGAGAACACAATTGAAAAATTACAAACTAACTTTAAAGTAAAAACTAAAGCACTACCAATAAAAATGAAACAATTGCAGACATCAGTTTTTAATGAGTTTTGAGCCTTGTATTAACAATTCCTTACATTTTTGGCTTTTTGAGCCTCATTTTCGTTTATGTCATAGACAATTTTTGCATGAAATATTTAAAAAACCTATTGGTACTAGATTGACATTTGTTTTTGTAGGAATTGTCGGAATTGACCAAAAAACAATTTGTGATTCTCTTGCTATGCACTTGTTTAATATTTGAAGTATTATATTAAGCTCTTGGTCCCTCCTGTGTTTCCTGATTCAGTCTAACTTACGTCGTTTACTCACTTTTTTCTTACTGGTTTATTAGATTTTTGTATATATTTTACCCTAGAGCACCTATAAAAAGTTGAGAAAAAGTGAAATGTTTCATACAATTATAAAAAGAATTACTAGATTTTTGTATATATTTTACCCACAGAGTATTTTTTAAACCGTTTTTTCACTAGGCGGATCATTCATGCGGATCAGTTCGAAATCTGTGTGTTGGTTGATTAGAATGCGACTGACGAAACTGCTCAAAATCTCTTAAATATTATTTATTTTTCATAAAGTTAACATTGTTATATATATATATATTATATATTATATTTTCACTAATACTTTTCAGTAATTTTTATCAATATTGTAAATTTAAATTAATACATTATTTTCAAACTAAACCTTTACCATTTTTACTAAAAATTTGGTATCTTTCTTGTATATCCCAATCACATGAGAATGTGAAAGAAACTAATGAACGTCAATATATCACCCTTGAGAGAATACGAAGAAACAAATGTAATTTCGGAGATTGATAACCTAAAGGGAGTAAAAAATGAAACGCATAGGGGAGTCAAATCGTTTAAGAATGATAACCTAATGAGTGTCAATATGACACCCTTAAGAGGGTCAATAAAAAAAAGAAACGCTTACGGGAGTCATTTTTTTGTTGCTTCCGTGAGAACCAAAAGGGAGTCATTTCTGAAATTGATAACTAAAAGGGAGTCAAAAAATAACGCGTAAGGGAGTCAAAATGACGCCTTCTGGGAGTCGCCACAAGCACTCTTAAATGACTCCCGTAAGTTTCTCAAAATGACTCCTTTTAACCCGTCAGTGTTGGTACATTGAAACTTCTTTTGGTCACTTTTTCATGACTGACTGAGAAATTGTTAACATATCGAGCTGTATTCAGTTTAGTGGTCTTGACTGCCGCTTATCCAGTATTATTCTTGCTAGTGTTGAAAGTTGAGACGAATAAGCTGCGTACATTGAGTACATTGAGCACCGACGATCAAACGGAGGGGCATACAAAAACATTTTAATGAAAACCAGCCATAAAGACTTAATAGAATAATCAAAATTGATTTATTATTAGCTGTCTTCTGCAAACTACAATGTGTTATAGAAGCTATTAATAAAAAAAGTCAGGTTAATCAAAGATAAGGAAAGTAAAGTAAATATTGCCTTTTATTATAGACGCTTGTCGCGCTAATCTTAATACTATTCGTTTAGCATCTACTAAAACAATTTTGTGCATGGGTTTGTTGTGCTGGTAAACTGACTGGAAGTACAATCTGATGAAGGTGTCAATGCGATGAAGGTGTCAATGCCTAACTAACCAAACAAGCTATTTAAACGTAGGGATAAACAAATGTACACTTTTTTTAAAGCAAGTTTGGCTTATTTACCTTGTGTTAATAAAAGTTTGATTCAAAATTCGTATTATAGAAAAACTTAACATGTTGATATTCCTTTTATTTACCTATAATTTGGCAACAGAAAAAAATTGATGACATCATTATTATCCTGTTTAAGTAATCAATTTCCATACAGGGGGAAAAATTTAACTAATTTAGACCCCGTTTACACGCATTTTCACATGCCGGCATGAAACTCCTACCGGCATGAGTTCAGAAGTCAGTATACAGAAGTCACTGAGAAAAGAATTTAAATCATACAAAACTCAAATTTATGTCTATGTGAAGAAAAATATGGCCAACGCAGCAGCAAGGTAACTTTTTTATATAGAAATAAAAACAACTTCAGTTTATACGTTTTATTTGCTCCCCCCTGGGATTTGTTGAAGAATCTCTGGGGTGGATCACCAGCCACAAATTCCATCTCGAACTCTCGAAAACCAAGAAGAAACTGAAAATAATTTAGGTAGTGAGAAGTTGCCTGTCAATGCTACAGCTGATAATAATATGGCAAAAGAGTCACAGCGGAATTCGTAGATAACAAACGTATTTTCTTCAAGCCAGCGTGATCAAATGCATTTAAACATGGCTAAAGATGAACTCCATCTCAAGGAGAATATGGTGAACCAATTGACCCGAGCAACAAAAGATTCCAATGTAGCATTTGGTCAAATATCCGAGTCAATAGCTAGTGTGGGTAAATCAATTTTTGATGGTTTGGCATTACCTGCCCAAGCCATCGGTTGAACTCAACAAAACAGCTACCCTCAATACTTCACTCAACAACCAGTGCATCCAAACACTTGATATGGTACATTTTATGAAACTCCATTGCGAAGTAATATTTGAGAATGGTTTGCATTTCATGCCGGCATGACATGAAACTCATGTCATGCCGGTAGGAACGCTTTGTGTGCACCAAAAAAAATTCATGTCGGGTTCGTGTAAACAGCCTCTTAGGGTGATAATTACTCATGAACCATGAAATTGTCGAGCACAACATGTCAAGAATATAGTCCTAGAGGACCAAAGATTTATCCCATATCTGTGTGTTCCGTAACATGTTTTCATACTAAATTTTATAAAAATCAGAACAATTCATACAAATTGACGAACTTAATAAAATATTACAGCCATAAAAGTAAACAAGAGGAGCCACATTATCACTACAAACTATTTGTGAAAGACTAAGTTAATAAAGCAATGTTCGATCCTTGTTTTCATAACATGATATGTAAAAAAAAGTTGACGTGAAAAAAATAAGCCTTTAAACTCGACTCTATTCTTCTACAAGTAGTATATCAACTTTCGCTAGCTTAAATTTCCGTTATTGCAATAAATCAGCGCGTGCAGAAGGAATTTAGTTTTATTTATCAAACATTGTCTTTTTTTCATTGCTTCTTTTTATTTGTTGTATTACATATCTCTTATGGAAATTTATAGAATATAAAGACCCATGCTCGCACAACGAATTAATTAGCTCCCGCTAAGGCACAAAATTCGAGAAATATGACGATGCTGACGACAGCAACAATTGAAAGTTGGTATTTACAAAATAACCTAAAATTCTAAGTCCTAAGCACACTCTGGTACTAAGTCCAATCTGAATACTAGCACGTTCAAAATGCGTGAATCTGATATAGGAATAGTCTATGCAATTACTTGTGGTAGCGAACTTCTAATTTAGCTGCCTTGCCTCGACATATTTTGGTCAAAATTGTAGCGAAGAACATCAACTACCAAATATTTAAATTTGTAAAGGTTCTGATCCACTTTCAAGCACATTATTACTGCGGGACACATAAATTTACAAACAATATCAAGGTAACTAGAACAAAGATGTGTAAATCTAGCCTTAACGCGCAGTTACTAATACAGAGAAAAATTAAAAATAAATTGTTATGTAGTTCCCATGAGGATACAAAGTCGTTGAAAAAATTAATTTAATTGCGTTAATAGATCAGATAAAGCTTTTATCAGCTAACCATTTTTGTTATGAGGAATAACAATACAAAATAAGTTGTACAAGAAAAAGGAAATGTTCTTACAGATGCAAAAGCACCAGAAATGAGTTATGAACATTTTTTTATCAACAATCAAATGATATTGTTTGTTGTCTTGGTGTGTTTACGAACTTGCCACAATACACCAGTAACACGATTGGCAAATGGAGATAAAGTGGGAAAAGAAATCTGTAGAGAATGTGATTGTCGAAGTCCTACTGCAACTTACTTTAACTCACCAGATGATAATAGATGTATAGGTGTGATGGATACAGGTATTATTCTCTATTACTATGCAATTTACATATGTTGTCGCGATAAACGGGCGCTCATGTGTTCAACTACGCAAGTTAAATTAGTATGTGACGACCGAATATTGTTCAAATACAGTCTTACTCCACTGTAATCGTGTGTTTGAAATGTAGCTTTTGCCAGAAAAAATAAAATTTGGTGAAGACTAAATGTGTCAAATTGTAAAATTTGGGATTGTAAAAAAATTAACAAAGCAGATTTTAATACTTTGAATATATAGTGATGCTAAAAAATGACTCCTTAAGACATTTTGCCGAAATGGAAAAATTAAATGGCTGTATTTCATATTTAGACACCTTCCTGGTAAGTTTTTAGTTTGCATATAAAACTTAGATAATCGCTGTTACTTGAAACTACTACTTAAATTTCTATTAAAGCCTAAATAAGTAAAATATAGTAGCTTTCGTTAGAAAAAAACTTACAACATAACTTTAATTTTATGTCAAATTTTGCAAAATTTGACACGTGATTAAGACTATTTTATGATTTTTCCCAATATTTTTTGAGAACAATAGTATTTTATCGTTCGACATAAAGTTTCAGAAACTTTGTTCCCAAGCAGACAGTGTTTTTTTGAATAAAAAGTGATGTTTTAGCAGATATATAGTGTTACAATTTTTTTTGAATGACAGGTTAAGCACATACGTGCAGGTAAACTTCGACGTACATTCAGTTACAGCTTTTATTACAGGTACACGGTGCGGCAAAATCAGTGGAGCGCTTGCAGCGAAAAAGCATTTTTACTTTTAGACAACTGCCTTCTAGATCTAGAATTGCTTTCACATTACATCAAGGCCACAGTTTATCGTTTCATATGTGACACAAATTGCAAATCGCATTAATTGTTCTGCAAAGATTTTTGGCATGAAATATATTTTTTGATGTTTAATGCAGTATTAACAGAAAAAAACGATTATTGACGAAATTTCAGCCTTGTCGTTGCTCTTATTTTCTTTATATTTCTATTTTCCAGCGTTTTAGTTCTATATTCTTGATATATATTTGATTGTATATAGTACACAACTGCGTTAGGGCATGGACTAAAACATTCGTAGGGAATTTGAGAATAATACAGCGCAGTCAAAGAGCTAAGATGAAGTACCCGCATGACATAAACGTTTTGGTTGGGTAAAAAAGGCATCTAATGATGAACAGAAAATTTTTTTTTTTTCATCGTGCTTGATAACATATGGCTGCGCTTTTGTAGGCTACTATTAGCCCGGTGTCCTTTTTACCATCCGTGGTAGTTACGACGGCAAAAATTTTAAAACAATGCACATAAATTTTTCAACAAAATACACTCCTGAGCATTAAGGCGGTTCCCCTAGAAAAAAACTATATTGCAGAGGATTGTCTTTTCTGAAGATACTTGATGAGGATATCATAGTATGTGACGGTACGACAAAATTAAGTCAAAAATTTCATTGATTGGTTGCCATGGTTACCCGTTGCTAGGAGAAGTATAGGCAAAATATGACATTTTGCTGCTCGACGCCTAACCAAATAACTGAATAACATGCGTTATTTCAAGCGCCTTTTTGGCCGCTTTTGTTCCTCAAGGGTCACGTGTATGGATTGAGCGAAGCGCATTTTCGCAAGGCTGACTCGTCTTCCAGAGAACTGATGCGGTATTTTTTGGACGACAGAAAAGCTAAAACAGGGCGAAACAGGCAATATCTCGACAAAATAACTGAAAGACAAAACGTCGATTTGAAAATCGGTTTAAACACTAGGTGGTACTAATGCCTGCATCCACAGAAGAAATTGTAAAGCGTGGGTGCTTCGATCTTGAGAATTCTTGTTTCGCGTGGATTCCAAACTTAAACGGCAAAAAACTTGTTTAAAGATTATTTTATGGACATTCTTGACTTGTGGATCGACAAAAGGTGTACGCCAGCACTATTTCGACCTGAAAAGCACTAAATACAAGTCTTAAGTCTAATTGATGACGAGTAAACTCTAACGAGTTCACTTCGCAGTGTGCATCGTTAAGACAGCTTTCTGACTGAATGTGGAACACCTCATTTAATATTTAGAACTGTCATATATTGTCTTAGGAGGCCCTAAAGTATCATCTAGCTATTGCAAGGAATTAAACATCGACGGAGGGGAAAGAAAGCTGTCTAAAAATGCGAAAATGGTTGCTATAGGCGTTGCTATGCACTTATATTTGCGGTTGGTTGGAAAAAGTGGCAGAATGCGCAATAAAAACCTAAATTTGTCATAAGCACTACTTGCCACGGTATTCTAAGATGAATTTGCTGTCAGAAAACAGCTGAATGACAATTCTTGAAATTTAGAAATTTTTTCTAGGGGAACCACCTTAAATCTTATCTGTTTAATTTACTTTGCCTTCGACCCTTGTCACTTAATATCTCTTACGATATTACTTAGTAATATTTCTATTGTAGGATGTTCATTAAAAGTGGGCGGATACAAAACTGATGTACCTTTAATAACACAAAGCATGCTCAACAAAACAGAGTTTCGTATTACTAAAGATGGCGGGAATCTTTGTCCAAATACGCTTGGCACATATGAAGCATCAAGTGTAAGAATGTTAGCGCTCACAGATATATGGGAAGTTGTTCCAACATTTATGTCAAATTCAATAATATATAGCATACCTGATGTCAAAGAGGTAAAGTCGACTTTACACATTCACAAATGCCAACAAAATAGACTTTATTAGACTCAAAACTGTGTGCATTTTTGACAGTAACAAAGTAAGTTGGTTTTCTTTAATAATTTTGCCGTCACCTTAATTTTAGGTGAAGGTAAACTACCATGCAGTATGGTCTGGGTTGCTGATAAAACTCATAGTAAAGTGTAAAGCAAGCAATGGAAACGAATACACACCACGTGAAAACTGCGTCCTATTCAAATACGAAGGTACAGCAACGTGTAAGTAGGGATATATCTTCTGAAATATCTAAGTGAATACACTTTTCTAAAGGACTTTACTTGTTTTAAGGTCCCTAGTAGGACTATTTATTCAACGACCGATTCACTTTCAAGAAAAAGTATTTTCCTCACCACGGTGATTATAAATCACAGTGGTGTGGAAAGAACATAAATAGAACATAAATATAACTTATGTTAGCTTTGATAACTTCGTATCTTCGTTAAATTTTAATGCTACGTGATTTGTGTTAAACGGAAAAGTTTTTATCTTTTAACTGAAATTCCTTTCAAAGACTTTTAAATTAACTAAACAAGGTATTATGCCATCCATTTTCACAGATAATGCAAATGCTTAAAGTTTAGCTATTTGAAAGGATTACTTTTACTTTTGTTTATAGATCCTTTAACGCTATCATCATTTGAGTCTAAATCCTCGACAACAACAACAACAACGAAGATAACAACAACGACAACAACAACAACGACGACGACGACGACACCAACAACAACGACACCAAAAACAACTATTATACCAAAAACAACTATTATACCAACACCAACGACAGCATCAAAAGAAACCAACATAGCTTCTAAAACCAATACAAAAGTTACACATACCAACTTGGAAACTTCTACTCACGTAACTTCTACTTCTACAACTCACAGTAAAACATTAATACCTTCAAGTCCATCAACAGGTACAAGTAAAGACAACAACGACAACAGAGACATCGCTATGGCAGCGGGAATTGCAACGACTGTTATTTTGATTCTAGTTACTATCATCATCATTTTGATATGTTACAAAAGGAAACTTGAAAGAAAGTATGTTATATAAGTAGTAATAGTAATTACTGCTTGTACAAAACTCATCTATGAATAAAATAAAACATGAAGTATATTAAAGAAAAATGTATGAAGTAAATATTTTAGTGTACTTTTATTTTACTCAATTTAGGTCATCGAGCAGAAAAGTAGCTTATACCAAAACAAATGTAAGTGCTTAATTTGTGAAAATTTGAAGTAGCTTATTGAAAAGTAGCTGATTTCTGTTCTTTTATCTTTTTTTTCTTTATCGAATGTTTTTTTCTTATTTAGATTGAAGAAAATATTTATGACAAAGTCAACAAGAAAGAAGAAGACGAAAAGAAAGGTGATAGCGAAGTAATTGAATTTCCAAATACAACCTATGGTAATAGGATAAATTTATACGCAAAAGTAGGAGATGAAAGCGACGAGCATAAAATACAAAAACAAGACAGCCATTATTATAACACAAACGATATAAACAAAAATTCTAACTATTATAATGTTTTCGGTGAAAATAAAGCGTCACATGTTGACAATAAGCCAGTAAATGCGATGAATGTGAACGAATATGATCAAATATGGAGTAATAATGACGGAGATGAAAAGAAAATCGAAAGCAGCAAGACTGGCCATGGTGATGATAATAGTTCTGAAGATGATGTCGATGATGAAGAAAATGCATATATCGTTACAGGAGGATTGAGTCATAACATTTAAAGTTTTTTTAAAGTCATCGATAATATAAGTTAAATCAACCTTCAAGGTATTTCAATGCATTGCATACCCACTGTATATAAATATTTCTTTACGTGTAAAAAAACCCTACTTTCTCCTCAATTTTGTAATTAAATTTTATTTACATATTCTGATCAACTTTTGAAATAAAGTAAGACTTTTACTGTTACTTGAAAAAAAAGTAGTAAAACTATTTTTCGTATTTATCTTCTTGTTTTATTTGTTTGTTTAATTTAGATTATTGGTGTTTAATAATGATTGCGATTGGAAATATGAGTTTAAATATGTGTGATAAGTTAGAACTCTTAAATATGTGTAATCGATTGTAATTCTTAAGTAATAAAATCTGCTGCAGATATTTTAGTCATTTTTTCTAAATAATGCATATATTTTTTTGCTTCTTCTTAAAAATTTTACTAAAATGTATCACTTGATTTTTTTTCTTTTCTAATATACCATGTATTTCAAGTTGTTAATATAGTTGTGACCTATCAGCGATAAGGGATTGCAAATTGACAAAGTTTGTAAAATACCATAAAAGTCCAATCCAAACAGTTTTAAATTATCGTTTTATTGTATGAAAATGGCATGAAAAATAACGCCACTGGAAATAGGTATTATTTAGATACTTTAGCATAGCATTCTTTCTATTTCTGACAATAATACGGTAAGTCTGCCTGCCCTCCTGTAACAGGTAAAGTCAATTATATTTTCTACAGTTTTTATTAAAAGCGTGAATAAAACAACCATTTTCCGATATTTTTAGTGAAACTAAATTTCAAAATTCCTTGGTGAAAGAAAGTCAAAGATTTAGAAAACTGAATAATTTGACGTCGCCGGTCAAAAATACTTTAATCTTAAACAAACATATGTCTAAATTTAGCAAAACTTTGCATTAATAAAAGCTGCTGGATTTTCATGTGAAACAAGGGAAAAGAATTACTAAAAACACGAAAATTATTTGATTTATATACCTACATACCTACCTTTTTGGAAAAATCTTCTTTTCTGTTTAACAATGGCTGCAACAGCCGAATTCAGAAACTTCAGTTTACAAGGAGAGAAAGGCCCTACCCTTTCACTAGAGCAGGCCTTTGAGTCAGCATCCCCTGGCTTTTGTAACACTCCACCCATCTCTATGAGGAAACCCATCAACCCAAAAATACTTGTGTCAATTTGTGATCAGTTATGCACAAATGAAATTATTCCTTAAACCCTTATGGATAGTTTCACACAAGAAACTTACAAGCAGATATATATCTAGCTTTAGTATAACACAACTACTTTTAATTGCATATTTTGTGAAAAATATAAACAAACTGTGTTGTTGTTATAACAAGGATGTTAACAACAAATCAAAAAAGTCAAACCATATGCAGATTTTTTTAATGAATCATATTTTTTGCTTTTAGTTTGCTTAAAGATGTTTTTATAGTTATTATTGTAAATGGACAGCTTCGTGACACAGAAAGTTCGTGTAATGCAGCAATTTACAATTGCAGAGATTAAGCCATTGAATGAATGAATAAATTATTATTATTATTATAATTATTATTATTTACCCAGGATAGCCTCTTCAGTTTCTATAGGAACTGTTATCAATGAGTGTCCTGCGAAGGGGGTCCTAGTGCATTTAAAGCTTCCATTTGAGCTACAAAAGACGTGCAAGTACAACAATCGCTCAACTAGGCAACCACCTAAGATATCAATCCTTCTCTCATGCTGAACGTTAAATAGAAAGGATCTATTCACACTTTTATAGTCTCTGGCATGACTTGGTCAGGGTTTGAACCCAAGACCTTCCGCACTGGAGGCGAACACTCTACCACAAGGCCACCAGTCGGTCAGTTAGGTTGTTAACTTGAATAAACATATGAGAAAATGAATTAGAGTATAGTACATAGAACAAAAAAAACACCATGAAAAAGAATTTTCCTCTAAGTTTCTTTGGGGCTGGAATTTAAATGTTGCTACTCCAACGGTAAAATTTAGTCATGATTATTCGCTCATTTGTTGATGATCCCATCGTATTGCATACGTTATTTTGACATGGTTAAATGTTTATCCTTGCGAAGTGGTGACCAGGATAGCAACTGGTGATGACAAAAGAGATGTTTGGCAAAATGACCACTTGTTCACAGGACGGTAAACTTATTTTAATTTTCCAGAAAAAGAAAGATGCACTGAATCAGGTATGACTACGACTTTTCCAGAACTTTTAGAACGATCATTAATAATAGATAATTTTTTTTTACTACGCGTATTCTGTGTATTTAAAATAGTTGCGTCTTCTTACGGAACTACAAATGAATTTCATCACTTTTTGCTAACAGGCGAATAAGAATGCATAAAAAAGCGATGCGCGGACGGGCGAATTATCGTGGATTTTTCGACGACGGAACAACTAGTCCATATCATGTCACTCGACTTTCCATCTATGAGTCATATATAGTAGTTCCAAGAAGCTTCCACGGGCTAACGACTATATTATTCATGAAAGTGAAATTCATAGCAGTAGAAACAACGGTGTTTAACGATAAAAATCCGCATTATAACAAAAGTGACACATTTCGAACATCCCATAAACAGACTGTCAGCATGTTTTGCAGTTTAACATCATCCAAGTCAAAATATTTATTTGTGTCTTGTAGGATTCATGAGTTATAGCTTGTTTGAATGATGCTAAGGAGAACTAAGTTACAAAAAAAATGTTAAAAAAATGGCGATATTTGATCTACGTAAAATATAATCCAATGCCGTCGTTTCCGGAGAATATTCCATGCAAAAAATGGGATCCTGTTTACTACCAGGCAGCATGTTCACAATAGCATTGTTTAATTTTGCAATTTGTTATATTCGGAGAATGCGCACTTTTGCACTATTCTGTTACATAGTTATTCCGGTTGTCTTTACAAAAAACAGGTGTTTTTCCTCTCGTTTTTATTTACCATACTACCACATCAAGACCGTCTCATAAGTTATTCCTAAGCTGGATTCACATGGACAACAAAATGCTTCAAAGCTAAATAAAAAATGTCTTGGTCACTTTAAAACCGGTATGTTCACATGGAAATTATGTTTAAATTATGTTTAAAATAAACGTTAATTCGTATCTTTCAGACGTTTTTTTTGGCTATTTTCGTAATCCTCAATATTTTTTCTCCCTGTTGCAAATCACAAAAAATATTCTTTTAAAATGGGTAACGTTAATTGTTTCTCACTTTCGAAACCAAAACTAACCGCAAAAAAATTACAGTGGGTGGCATATTTATAAACTTAAAAATAGCGGCATGATTTAAGAAAACGACGAGGCAGAACAAAGATGATAAAACCGAGACAGAGCTTTGTTCGGTTGGTAACTACAAAAAGAAATGTATCGCGTATTTAAAGTAGTTAAAGTTCACATATGGAATATACTTATGAAAAATGAACTTCTAGACATAAACTGCTACAATCTTATATTTTGACAAATATATGGGTTTTTAATTCTGCCCCTTTTTTCCAACATCTCGCTTTGTTCGTACTAACTTATGTGACTGGAAAACTGCTCATAAAGCATTGGTACGTAAGCAACATAATGAGAGAAAAATGCTTAACAAACTTTTGAAACTTAAAGTCATGTGTCAAGTCCACATTCGCATAATAAATTATATTGCAAAACTAAAGCCATTCTTTGTCAGTTTGTTTAAAAATAAAACACAAGAAAAATACCAAACTTTTAGAAATTTATGCAATGTCTAAATCCATGCCGACATACTTACTTACTTGCTTTATAAAGGACAATAAAGCTATTGTTTTGTTTGTTTATATATAACGTTATCAAATTATAGAAATGTAACAGAAGTACCTGGTTAGCACATTTTCCTTTAAGTACTCAGATTGCGCCTGAACAAACGAACCAAATTTGACAGGGTTTCGCACGAAATTCCCGTGTGGTTGTTGCTGCTGTGGTAACATCATTTTCTTGTAAAGGAATTTGTGAGCATTCTTTGCTTAGCCTCTATATAATCCTATATTACCTTTAAAGTGAGTTTCTACTGCTAAAATATATTCTACACAATTAATTATGCGCCATTTTATATGCTTGTACAATGCATTGTACGAGTGTAACCACAACGTACAATATATCAATATATATTTTCTGCCAATAAGTGTCTCTGTCACTGCATATAAATTGATGTTATCCAACCAGAGAACCAAAAAACGTTGCGCTTTCCGACGATCTAGAGCCTTTTGAATTTAATTTTTTTTTTGGCCCATTTAATTTTTCTGAAAACGGGGAATAACCTTTTCAAGTTCTTTTAAGCATGGAAAGAGACTATGCCGCAGTTGAAAGAGGAGAAAAACAAAGCTTTTCTGAAGTCCCAAGTATAGCGGTTTTACGTGTTATAGGACTCTAAAAATGCGTTTCGGCAAGTCGCTTCGCTCGTTGATTGTCACTAAAATCTAAAAATCTCCCACTATGCCTAAGCCCCCCCCCCCCCCCACTTTTGAAATTGTGGCGCCGCCACTGTATATTGTGACTTCAAAGCTCACAAGGTTTTTGAAATCAACATGAAATTAGATTGATTTAAAGAATGTAATACCAGGCCCCTATTGAATTAATGTTTAAAAAATTGAATACCTCTTTTGTTTTCCGTTCATTTAAGCATTATCAAAACAAACGTGTTAACTATTTATATATTACTTGTACAGATTTATCTAAAATTAAAACCAAGTTCCTACAATTAATTGTACAATATTGCATGAAATATAACAGTGATAACTTCCCTTTAATGGCTACACCTTAACTAAGGCTATAACTAATGTGTTCACAAGGGACTAAAACGTTTTAGTACTAAGCCCTTAAAACATTTTCGTCGTTCATGTGAACTCAGCTTTATTATGAGTAAGTCGCGGGTTTTATTTGAAGATGACAGATACTATGTTTCCTTAACAAGGAGTAACAAGCCTGCGAAATTAAGTTGTACTTTTTCTAACCCAGTATTGTTCAAGCTGGGTTTATTTCTTCTTTCAGTATTCTTAGAAATACCTTTGTATTTTAGCTTAACCGTGATAGTTCTCACTATCTTACCACTTAATGAAGTTATTTACCGTTTTCAGGTTGTTATCAACAAGAAAGTGGACACCAACGCGATGTCTCTACGATAACACAAAACGTAATCTATGAAACCATATATCAAATAACTCACAGAAGTGGACATTTATGCTCCAATACATCGACTACATTTGCACCATCAATCGTAAGAATGACAGCGCTGGGAAAGGGTTGGAAAGTTGTTCTTACATTCTTGTCGGATTCCATTTTATATACGTTTTCACGCTATTTTTTTCCAATTAGGACGTTGTGCCAGCCACGTCCACGTGATGATCATGTAAAACTTTGTAACTCTATGTATTTTTTCTCTGTAACAATAGACGTGTGTTGCATGGTTAAAATGGCTGAACACAACTTTATCGAGGGTCTCCTGCAACAATGATTTGCTGACGATCGGACCCGCGGATTTGCTGACAGGCGAATCTGTAGATTTCCCAAGGGTTACCGAATAGATACTTAGGCACTCAATTTATAGGTTGTATTCCTACAGAGAGCATCAAAAATACTCAATTAACCAAAAATAAAAAGAGGCTTTTCATAAGACACTACCACAGCATTACTATATATCTATAAACTAAATCCACTTCTACTGCGTACAATTATTACTGTAACTTAAATTATCAAGACCAATTGATAAAAACAAATCTACTTGATAGTTCTAAATATAAAGTGCATT
Source organism: Hydractinia echinata (assembly GCA_030067915.1). Taxonomy (NCBI): domain Eukaryota; kingdom Metazoa; phylum Cnidaria; class Hydrozoa; order Anthoathecata; family Hydractiniidae; genus Hydractinia; species Hydractinia echinata. Next base: position 185,217 of record JASGCC010000296.1, on the reverse strand, counting down.
CAAATAGAAAGAAATTATATCCGGCAGCAGCAAATTCCGAAAGCTCAGTCTACCATCTGATAAAGTTTACCACTGGTCAAGAGAGAAAGCTTACGAACGTTTATAAAGTTCTCTTAAAATGTGATGGGCTGAGTGAAGCTAGTTACAACAAATTTCGACCTGTAGGTACTAAAACTGGTATACTTTATCGTCTTTGCAAGTTCCATATAAAAAGTATTAATGGATGTCCACCTTTTAGGCCTATCTCATATGCCATCGATACATCGGTCTATAAGTTAACTAATTTTTTTGTTCCTGAGTTATATAATGACACAAAAAACGAATATACAGTTCATGACTTATTCTCTTTTGCCGAAGACATTATTCAACAAGATGGCAGTCTCTATATGGCCACTGTTGACATTGACTCTTTTTTTACTAAAATTCCGGTAAATGAAACGATAGAAATATGTACCTACCTGATATTCGATCAATATGATAAGTGTCAAGGTCTAGAAGGGAGTTTATATCTGTGTTAGCTACAAAGTAGTCATAATTTATTTTTAATGACAAAAAAATTGATGGAGTGGCTATGGGTTCACCCCTAGGCCCAACACTTTCTAATCCTGTTTTGTGCCATCATGAGCAAAACTGACTGAACAATTGTCTAGCGGAATTCAAGCCCGTCTACTCTAAAAGGAACGTTGACGATATGTTTATGTTGTTTTCTTCCTGGATCATTCAATATGGCAGAAATGAGAGCGGACGTATTCGTTCTTGCTGTTAGCATGACTTTTTACATTGTCATCTTTACGTACACAAAGCCGATGTTTTTTAAAATCAGATTGCATCAGTTGTACATTACAAGTCGATCAGAAATATTCTATGGAGGAAGAAACGTATACGTACAGTTCATTATTAGTTTATCGTAAAACACAACCTGCTATGAAACTCTATCGTAAAAGTTTGCTGTTGACATTACTTCTCATATTGAAAGTTGTCCAGGACGAACTAGTCACACTTTTGATGGATTTACAAAAGCGAGAGGTATAAACGTATTTCATCAAAACATTCGAGGTTTGTTTCAAAATTTGGCAAATTTATTAACAATCTTTGAATCAGGCAGGAAAGTCGATATTTTTTCTTTCTCCGAGACTCATATCGTAAACAAACACCCGTTTATCAGACGTTTTGACCTTGAACACAAGGACATTGAATGTATTTGGATTGAGATTATTCATACAAAAGCCAAAAATATCTTGATTGGAAATATGCATCGACCCCCGGATTCATCGCTATATTTAAATAATAACTTTGGTACAGTCTTTAATACGATATAGGACGCAAAACTATACTCCTTGGGGACGTAAACATTAACTACTTAAAGATAAACGACCACAAGAGGATCAAGAAGATAATAAAGACAAATGATTTTGAGCAGATAATAAAAGAAGCAACTCGAACCACTGAACACTCAAGTACATGAATTGACGTCATTTTGACAAATAGACCATCAACAATCTCGCATCATGGTGTATTTGGGATGAGCCTGGGTGACCATGACTGCGTTGGTTGTGTGCGCAAACAAAATCACCAGCATAATAAATTTCGCATAATAAACTGCCGGGACTACCGAAACTATGATCCAGATAGTCTCTGTGGCGATTTAGATTGGTCACCCTTTTATAACAGCAATTGTCCCATTGATGCTTGGGGAAAATGAAAGAAACTTTAACAATTATTGTAAAACGTGTCAAGGGTCGCATATGTCCTTGGCTCAATACGCACATTAAAAAGAATATGAAATAAGGAGAAAAACAAAGAAAGATGCTGATTGGTGAAATTACAAAACCAAGAAAAACTATTGTAACAACATTGTTCGACAAGCCAAATGTCGCTAAGAAAAAAATTTACTATCTGAAAATGAAAGAAATCCGGCCAAGTTTTTGGAACTTATAAAGAAAGTTTTCCCGAATAAAATTCTGGTTTTTCTGCTCCCTACATCGATGATAGTGATGATATGCCGAAATCTAAAACAAACAGTTTTTGTAGATACTTCAGTAATTTTGCTTTTGATCTGAAGAAGCGAGCTTATCCACTCATAGATTTTGTTTGGAAATGGATTCCAGAAAATCCATTGCGAACTGATTCCATTTTCAAATTCAAGTACGTCAGTAAGATCGAAATCGAGGAGGAATCAAAAGGATTAAAAACAAGAAAAGCAGCTGGTATTGACGATATACCACCAAGATTGTTGAAAGAATCTGCAAGGGTTGTATCCAAACCATTGTCCTTTTTAATAAACCTGTCACTAAGGACCGGAATTATTTCTTCAAATTGGAAAATTGCTAAAATTACACCACTACATAAAAATGGTACCAAGGCATCTGCAACCGAACTATCGACCAATTTCGTTGCTTTCCACATTGTCTAAGATACTCGAAAGAGTTGCTCAAAGACAGCTAGTGATATATATAGAGGAAAATCAATTGTTGTCATCAAGACAATATGGTTTTAGAAAGGGAAGATCGACTGAATTAGCGATTGCTCTCCTACTTGATGACATGCGCAAAGAGGTTGATCAAGGAAAACTCGTTGGTGCGCTTTCATTGACATGTCAAAAGCGTTTTCGCGATTGGACACTCTGTTTTAACGTCAAAATTGAATTCTTACGACATTACATCTACAGAACTGGATTGGTTCAAATGCTTTTTATTTAACAGAAATCAGGTATGTTTTTATGATGGTGAATTTTCGGATGTACAACCTGTAACTTGTGGCGTTTCGCAAGGGTCAATTTTGGGACCTACTCTCTTTCTGTTAAACTTCAATGATTTCGGTGACTGTTTAAAACATGCTAAGGTGATACAGTTTGCTGATGATCTATGTGTCTGACAAATGTTTTGTTACTATTCAGCGGAAGCTAAATGAAGATCTTCAGTCAGTATCACGTTATTTCACAGAAAATGAGCTCATCATAAATTTGAAAACAGGAAAATCGGAATTTAAGTTACTTGGAACAAACAAAAGACTTTCTAAGTGTCCCAATCAACTCGATATTGTGTATAACTCCGACAACATAATGTCCATAAAAAATTATAAATACCTGGGAACTAGAATAAACAACATATTGAACATGGCAGATAATTTCAACCGCTAACACAAGCAAGCTTCAAGTAAACTTTTCGTACTGTCTGCCCTTAGTGGTAGTATAACTCCTGAATATGCGTATAAAATTTACTGCACTATGATATTACCTGCATTACTTTATAACTGTATCAATAATCTTTCATTGAACTGCGGACAAAAATCTAAGTTATTATCGATAAAAAAACGTGCTGAAAAAAATACAAAACAGCCAGTTCCTGACTTGTGTAAACAAATCAAGAAGCACTCCGTTATTTTAGTTAGGAAATGTTTTTAAGGATTGACTACCGAAGATTTAAAAGATTATTTTACTATGAGAAGTCATTCTGTCTCAACACGAAATAATGGTTATCTATTGCATGTTCCTAAAGTGAAACTCGAGTTCGCTAAATCTGGCTTCTTCTCAATGGGTTAAAAAACTACAACTCTTTGCCCATTGAGATCAGGCGAGCAGAGGATTTTTCTCACTTTAGAAAGTTGTGTTCAGAGCATTTTTAGTGTTCCTTTCTGAGGTTTTCTTGCCTCTGAAGTCAACTTCTGTTGTTTTACGTTTGCTCTTGCTGTGATTATTTTGCTTTTTATTTTTCTTAAATTTTTCATTTCTTGCATTGTGTTTGCTATTATTAAATTTTTTTATCATAATTGTATCATATTTGTATATTTGTATATTTGTATATTTGTATATTTGTATATTTGTATATTTGTATATTTGTATATTTGTATATTTGTATATTTGTATATTTGTATATTTGTATATTTGTATATTTGTATATTTGTATATTTGTATATTTGTATATTTGTATATTTGTATATTTGTATATTTGTATATTTGTATATTTGTATATTTGTATATTTGTATATTTGTATATTTGTATATTTGTATATTTGTATATTTGTATATTTGTATATTTGTATATTTACTACTTTTACTAATATTTACAGGACGCATTTTAATAGCAGTAATTTATTACTGACGATGATTTATCCTGTATAAATATTCATTATAAAAAAAAAAAAATACTTGCCAAAATTTCAGAATTATTTGAATAAAATGCTATTAGCAGCCGGAACATATTTTTCATGAAACTACAATAAATATCCTGCAATATGTAGAAAAAATGTAATAGACAAGGGTGGCTAAAACTCTCACCATCCTGCGCAAGAAAATTGATACTAAAGTACACACTATAATGTTATGGCAAAATTGATACAAAGTGTTTAGTGCTCTTGTATATACTGAAAACTAAGTGGTGAGTATTGACCACTTTAAAGTTACAATAGCAATAGAATAGTTCTCTCAATCAAGAAATTGATACAAAAGTACGTTGTTGAAGTTTCAAAATATGTCAACTTGACATGTACAGGGACCAATTGTTTTTCATACGACAACAAAAGAAAGAAAGAAAATTACAAAGTGCAAGCACAATGATAAACTCGACCAGTTAAGTCTTAGATTTAAAGTCTGGACGTTTTCCTCTTAAGAATGTGCTCAGAAAAGGACACAATTCTTCCTTTTTCCAAGTAGTTAATTGTCACATACGAACAAAACATTGGCAAAAAAAATAAAGTAGGATAGAACTTCTGTAAAAGGTAAAGGGTTTCGACCCATATTCCTGATACAAGTTACCCAAAAATGTCTAGATGGGTCACCTCAAAAGAGGTCTGCGAGCTAGACATTTCTTTCATCCGTAAAACTTTTCATCTGTCCTACTCCAATCTTGTGTGAATGGGGTAATAAGTGGAGTCGTCACTCTCCAAAGATAAAACCAATGGGTTTTGTCTTTCATAACTTAGTTTATTCCCTGACCTTGACCATTCCCTGAGAAAAAATGCTAGATTAGACCCATTTCACCCCATGGTCCATTTTACCCCACCCTACCCTATGTTTAAGATTGATGCATGGCTATAGAATGTGATGATATATTTATCTTAGCGTGTGAAAACATGCAGAAAATAAATATACGTATATACGAAGTATTTAAAAGAAAAAGGGTCAAAAGGAGACCTAAACACCTGACATCATCACTTCCAAACCGTAATGGCCGTCGTATCATGTTTCCGTTTGTTAAGTTTTCGCAGGATGACAAAAAACTCTGACAGAAATGTTTGTAACTTTTTCATCAAACAAGGTTCAAAATAAAATAAATACCCAGAAAATATGAAAATACGAAGAAAAGCACAACGCCTAAATTTGAAAATATACAACTAAAATACATAACAATTGTATGCCAACTGTTTTGTGCAGGGGAAAAGAAAGGATTGAATATAGTTGAGTTATTTAAATCTTCTCAAACTAAGACAGTAGCATGGGGTATTTCAAGACTAAGATTGTCAGCCATTCTGATGTTAACTGTGCTGTTTTTGTGAATTGAACTTATAATAATGATGGAAGGTTATCGTTTAACAGTCATTGAATTATTTTACAAGATTCTGAATTGTATATATGGCTTTAATGTCTAAAATTTTATCCCTCGAGTCCGATAGCTAAAAAGGTTCTTAAACTACCATTCTTAAATTAAATTTCCCACTGAATTTAGTGTTAAGAACAACTAAGTAAAGAAGAACATTTGTCATGAAAAAAGTAAACAGATTATATGTTAAATTTGTCAACACAACCGCTTCGAAGTTTTGAATGAGTAGCGTCGTACACGTTGAGGAGATAAGTTTTGATTTTATTATACTGCACTGAATTTTACGTCTGAAACTTTCTTAATCGTTTTCTTAGTAGATTAATTATCTCCTTGTCCAAATAAGCCTGTCAGCATTTCAAATTTTACATAAAAATTGAGTCGAATCACCGTTCTATACTTCTATCCGCAATCTGGAACTAAGTTTCTTATTAAGAATATGTTAAGGCAAGGCTAACATGGCATGGCAACAGCTCATTCTCCATGTCAATGAAAAGGATATGTAATTATAATTAAGATTTCGGATGTATCAAAAATCTTATTTAAACGAGCGGTCGTCTCCTTCTTCTTCTTCTTCTTCTCCTTCTCCTTCATTTTATCCAAATTGCCGTAACGTCACGACTTTTAAAGTCCTATCTGACCCCGCGACCTAGCGCCACACCGGCTGTGTGCGTATATCTTGATATTCGTGAAGTTAAGAAAGAATGAAGACTGCGTTACGAACTTGATCACAAATATTGTTATAGACTGTTATTTTAATATTATTTGATGAGTTATGCTAGATACCCCTTCAAATTTTCGTTTCCAGTTATGTTTTTAATGAGGCGGATTTTGTTCAACTAAACCGAACTCTAGGGGTTAAGGTACGAGTCATTCCTTTTGAGGGACCGAATTCAAGGACGCCATATTGATTATACTCCAGCTTGTTCAGAGAAATATTTGGTTGGGTTAGTATAATTATTTAACTGCCTAAATTTCAGTTCTATCAACGTTTAAGATATTCTCTTCATTGTGTCTATGTTTTCACATGTTAAGATCGAAATATCACGTTTTCTCTAGCCATGTGTAAATCTGAAACAAATCAATTTCCAGATTTAGCTACTTCAAACGTAGATTGAAGCCAGCTAGCTGTAGCTAGCTTTATTTATTCTTATTACTTTAAAGTTTGGTATATTATTATTTATTTTTATGTTGAGATTGTGCCCTTCTAGCTAGCTAGCTCATTAGCTACCTCTGGCTAATAAAGAGTAAAAGTAGCGTAGCCAAATTCAGTTTGGCTAGCTACAACAAAATTCTTAATCAATATTTCCTTCTATTACTGTCATGAAAACTTAATTCGTGTATTTTTAGCTGAACAAGGTAACGACAGGCTTTTTTCCCGTGTTTTTATTTAAATCGAAGTAACAACACAGTTTTTTTGAAAAGGGTATTACGCCTAAACGCATTGGTGAAACAGTTTACCTTTAAAGCGCTCAGTCCAATGTTAATAATGCCTGTTTCCTGTGTTTCTGTTGTTTACCGACGGGACTTAATAGTCCCACTGAAAGTTTTCGTCGATATTTATTAGTGAGAATGTAAATTTGCTGATATATAATGACGGGACTTTAAAGTCATGCCTTCTAATAACTAACCCGCAAAAAATACTATTAGGTCATTACTCAAAACCACATAATTTTATTTACAAAATGTATAGCGAACCTCGTAGACGAATTTTTTTGGTTGTTGCTTATTATAATAAACACCTTTTTAGGTTGTTTTGATGAGTTTTATTACATTATGATGTTATATTTTTGCAAAAGTTGTTGTGGGACTTATAAGTCCCATCGGGTATTATCGACTCAAAATTGACAAAAAGGTTTATAGTTTTGATATAGTTTTATCTGATTTCTTTGACTTCTCTGCTTCAGAATATAGTATTTATTTCAAATTTTTATGTTTAGTTTACTTAAAAATGTCAAATAAAAAGCTGTTTACATCAGAAGAAGCAGCTATTCACATCTTGGAGGATATCCCAAGTGATTTTAGTGAGGAGATAGAATCAAGTGATTCCGAAGATGACTTTGTCCCAGATGCTCTAGGTTTGGCGGAACCCATACCTATAGAGAATGAATCAGAAAATGACAACTATACAGAAAGCAGCTCGGAAGAAGATGTTGAGGCGGAAATTGATTTGAATACAGCTGTTGTTACGAGGGATCAAGTCAATACAAATATGATAGATGCTGATTCAAACAATACTGTTGTAGAAGACGCCGACATTAGCATTGGCCGCAAAGATTACGATGTCGACCAAGATCGTCACTGGACTAAAAAGACCAAGAAGCAAATTGAAACTCCGCTTACATCTCCTGAAGGCCCTATTAAGGACCACTTTACTGACTGTCAAAATCCTTGTGATTACTTTGATTCATACTTCGATGAGGAGATTCATCAGAACATATTATTCCAAACCAATCTATACATAACACAAAACATGAAAGCTGTTCCAAATGTGTCCTTGCGAGAACTGTTTTCCTTCTTGGGAATCAATATGATAATGGGTTATCACGAATTACCGTCATGGACTGACTATTGGAGCTGCGACCCTGATTTGTCAGTACCATTTGCATCAAGTGCCCTTCCGAGAAATCGCTTCGCTCAAATTCTGAGCAATATTCATGTGAATGCTAATGCTACGGTACCGAACAATAATACCGACAAATTGTACAAACTGAGACCGCTGATTAACCAACTGAACTCAAACTTTGTAAAACTTTACAATGTATCTCAGCGTGTTAGTGTTGACGAAAGCATGATTCTGTTCAAGGGTCGAAGCAGTCTAAAACAATATAATCCAATGAAACCTATAAAAGGAGGTTTCAAATTGTGGGCCATAGCTGACATGGATGGTTATTTGTATCAATGTCAAGTTTACCAAGGGAAGAATCAAATTCAGACTGATGATTCAATGCCAAAGTATTTCGATTTAGGTGCGTCTGTAGTGTACCAACTAACAAAGTCTCTACACGGCAAACATCATCAGATTTATTGTGACAACTATTTCACCTCTGTACCCCTGATGGAATACCTATTGCAACATAAAGTGTATTGTTGTGGAATAATACGTTCGGACAGTAAATACTTGCCAAAGAACTTGAAAAGTGATAAAGTGCTTCTAAGAGGTGACTTTGACCATCGGGTTTCTACTGGAGGATTGGTGTTTTACAAGTGGAAAGATAACATATCTGTGACCATGTTATCAAATTTTCATGGAACAGAATCTGCAACTGTTTTGAGGACACAGAAAGATGGAACAAGAAAAGATTTCAATTGCCCTGTCTCCATAAAAGACTACAACATCTTCATGGGTGGTGTTGATAAGGCAAATCAGCTGATATCTTCATATGGGTTGTCGAGGAAATCCAAAAAATGGTGGCATCGGATCTTTTTTGGTCTGATTGAAAGAGCATTATGTAATTCCTTTATTGCGTTCAATAAAATTACAGGAGCCAAAATGAAAAGTCTTTTGCTTCGGAGAATGTTAGCGCAATCTTTAATCACCCGTGGACGTCCTCCAAGAGTGAGACGTTCATTGTCATCTGCAACACCGCCAGGCACATCAAAAAAGGAAGTCATTGACGTATTCGGTATCTTCAGCAATTAGAAAAGAAAATTTAGGCGTTCATTGGCCCATATATGACAAGAAGCGTTATCGTTGTGAGTTGTGTGCACAAGACAAGCAAGAAACTCGGCCACATATAAATGTAGTGCTTGTGAAGCATACCTATGTTTGAATGATAAGAAGAATTGCTTTGCAAAATTTCACGAATTATGAATCATTCAAGCGAATAACATTGACTTTTTCTTAAAATATACACATTTTGTTTCAAGTATTTACAAAGAAAATGAATGACATTTGAAATTGTATTGTTCTTTTTATTCCCTCATAAGTTATTCCTAACGATCCAATGATCTTACAATTTAAATTTTCAAAAAAGTTGAAGTCGGAAATACCCGACGGGACTATTTAGTCCCAAACTCATTTCCATGGCAACGATGATTCCTTAAAAAATTTTTTTTGTGTTTTTCCATTCTACACAATAAATGTTGATAAAAAATATCAACAGTGTTAATATTTTTCAAAGTTACCTTACCTTGGTAAACAAAGGGTTAACCGAAGTGACGATAAAGTTTTTAAAAAAGGGTATTATACCTATATGGATGTGCACGTTGTTTGTCTGGACTAATCACTTAGCCCAGAGTAATATTTATTTTTGAACTTTCAGCGAGAACGTTCTCTGACAAATAAAAAAGGTTGACCAAATGTTTTTGCTATGACAAGGTAGCAACACGAGTTGTAAACTGTGTTTTTATTTCAGCTACAATTTGTGGAAAGTTATTTTATGAAAAATATATTACACCGGAAAGACCATATTGTTGTGCGCCTATTTTTTGAAAAATATATCACCGGAAACACCTATAATGTTCTGCGCCTCACTCGATTTATGACATACTATGCTAAAGCGCTCCACCTGAATGTGTGTCACAGTTTACAGTTCTTATTAATCGCTCTTCCTGGCGTTCAACGTCGGGTAACACAGTTACTTGTGGCTTAACCCAGCGTTTCAACTCTGGGTCCCCGGCTAGTTTAAGTATTAATACTACAGAATCGCATTTTCGATTTGGTCTCTTTTGTTAATTCTAAACCGATGAACGTAGTCATAACCTTTTTGTTTCTTTCACCTACTTCTATTTCTTTTCGTTGTTGTTAAACTTGTAGGATCTAACTTTATGGTCAAATCTTAGATATCTTAAACTTCATAACGATTTTAGTCATGTCGCAGGTAAATATAATAAAACATTTCTGAAATATCGCTACACCACAATCAATAATATTTAATAAAGTGATATGCTAAAACGTCTTCATTTTCTTATGAATGCTAAGTGTAGTGCAGTAGTTAAAGTATTAATTTTCACATATTACTTTTTGTACATTTGGGGAGACCTTAATTCTGATATAAGTTTAAAATTTTAAAGATTCACGATGAGAACAACATTGTAGACGTTCTGTAAAAAACAGGCTACTGGCAACCTTGAAAGGCATAGGGAACAAAATTACACACCAACAAGAAGCCGAAATCTTTTAGCCTGCAAGGGCTTTTCATTTAATTACATTTCAAAGAAGTAGTTACACATGTTCTTACATATACATAGCGTACATTTGTTTCACATGACACACATGTAAACATTGGTAAGTGAATGTACCTCATTTAAAAGGAAATTACCCTGATTTCTTGTTTATTAAAGGTTTCAGCAGAAAGGTTTTTTTATTTTTATTATGCGTATATTTGTACGTTTTTCTAGAGTTGATTGATTATGTAGTTGTATAGGATGTGTTTTTACGTGTTTTTAGTAAAATCCAAATACTTGGAAGTAGAGAAGACCCTGTGCATTTCTAGAGATTTTGAGAGGACATAATAATATATTAACACTTTCTTGACAGAAATGTTTTTCCACAAGTCTTTTGCATGCTAAAATCTATCCCAAAAAATTTATCCATTTTCAGATCTTAAATAGGAGACGATAATTCTGAAATATCAACTAATTTAAACATCAAACTAAATGTTCAAATTATCAACCTTTTTATACGGTTACACCTCTACACCCCTTTCAACCACACATTCCCTTTCGCCCTTTGCAATTTAAAATATGTAGATAGCGCGAAAGAAGAGTTACTTTATAGTGAATATTATTTGTGTAGAGTACTTCGCGAATTACGGTTATCGTGATTAAACAACCTGATAGAATAAACAGTAAATCGTTTTCATCATAAATTGCCACGAGATTAGAAATTTTTAAGTGAACTTAGACGAACAATTAGACAACAATAGAAAGATAAAACATCTAATTGCACCAGATTATATATAACTTTCAAATCAATTGATATTCAATAGTGTGTGTTTTTCTGTTTGTAACAGGCAATATGGACATGTTCATTTTACTTTTAAGTCGCCGAAAATATCTCATTTGTCAAGTTTTCGCACCCTACGGCACTACGTCAGAGCATTAAACTGATGTCAAAACATATTAAACAAATGCCATCACAATGCACCTGTAATTTTGAGGCCAAAAACGTACTCTACTGCATAGGTTAATAGCGACCACCCGTAACGAAAACTGGAACAATTTCCAAAAGCTTTGCCAACCCATGACGACTTCAAGAATTCTTAAAACTCAATAATAAATTCTAATAGCTCTCTACCTTTATTTTTGCATAGTCATACAATAATCTAGCTTGGAACCTTAATTACGACAGGCTGGTACTGTCGTTGCGTAGGTCCGTAACAATAACGATCTTTGTAAGGCTAAGTATTGGCATCATTAACACGTGCCGACGTCTCAAGTTCTGTCACACAGATCACATAGATTGTTGTTGTTGTTTTTTCACGACATTCTTAAGAATCAAATTAAAATTTTTACGCTTGTAGACATTAAAGATTATGATGGGGTTTATTTATTTCATTTATCCTTGTTTAATTCAGTTTGAATTGCTTAACTGTTTTGTTTTTCACTGCATCTGTTGCTTATCGTCCTTTCGTTGTTTTTTTGTTTCCCTGTGTTCTTTTGTACCTTATTTTAGACTAAAATGTCAATGTCTATTTTGTTCATTTCTTGTAACAAGGAAGATGTTGTATCAATGCAGAGTCTTTAGAGAGACAAACCTGTACATAGCCATAACCACTGTCTTAAGACAAGTTTTATCATTACAGCTTGGTGATTTTTCATCTCACCAATACAATGTTGGAGCTATAACTTAGATCTATTTTCTACTCTTTAATTAATTTAAAAGATGCTTGGTTTAATTTTCCTTGTAATTGGAACGCACATTGTTGGTAATTTACTACTGTTTAAACAGATTATCTGGAATTTATTAATATTATAAAATAGGTTGTGTAAATGTTGAGAAGAAATGTTCCATCTAAATACTTTCTCAAACGACATGTTAAGTTTCGATTTTATTACATGGCAAAGGAATATAATTAATAGTTAGCAGAAATTTAACCCCTATTTCGTTATAGCGGTTGTCGCCATCAATCTACATGCAGATTCTGAAACAAAGTAAATTGATTTTTTATTTTGAATAAACATGAGAATTATATATTTTTACAATCACCAGTTAATTTTCTAAATTTGCGCTTAAAATTTAGATGCCTAAATTACAAAGACGTCTTGCCAAATAGAGTATGTATAAATGAACTGAAGAATTATAAAATTTACCAATCGCCCATTATAGCAAAATTAATTAATAAAGAAAGACAGTTGGAGAAGATTTTTCTGACATTTCTGAAAGATAAAACACGGAAAGAAGTTTTATTGTATTTGGATCGTACATTTCGTGCATTTGTTGCTAGGTAAGTTATTTTTTGCTTTCCATTTCTTTTATTTTCCATCTTAAATAAATCGCTGAAGCGCTAATTCCGTTAATATTGTTAAGAGGAGAATTTCAAGGGAAATTATTAAACAAAACATTACATTGGGCATGCGTCAATTGCCGACGAAACTGCCAACTTGTTCTTCACTTAAGTTAGATGTATATTGCATTTAAAAAAATCCAACTCTTATTTTTTCTGTCAGTCTGACTGTTGTTCGTGTATGGGAGCGTACAATAGCAAGACAAAAGATAAATTACCGACGTGAACTGAATTAGAAAGGCTAAAAGAAGATTATCTGTTCGATTTTGTGAATGAGTATAAATGTTTTCCTATATTATTCTTTTTGTTTAATGCCAATATTTCAAAAAGAATTTCTTTCTCACAAAATTGTATAGTTGTGGAATTTATCCCATCCAGGCGACTAACTATTCTCGGCAGTTCCATTACTTTTAGCAAAATGATTGTTGTCAATTTATAATGTTGTCAACCCTCTCATTACTAAAACGTACCTTTAGATCGCCAAAATGATTAAAATTCAAGTATTTGGGAATATTAGTTCCCCTGAAAATTGGTAACCTTGAGGTACATCATTGTCATTAAGATTTTGGATGTATATCAGAAATCTTATTAAAACGAGCGGTCTTTTCCTTCTTTTTCTTCTTCTCCGCCCGACCTTTTAACCGATTGCCGTAACGTTACGACTTTTAAAGTCCGACCGTTACTCAAGCTGTGTGCGTATCTTGATATTCGTTAAATTAGGAAAAGAATGAAGACTGCGTTACGAATTTGATCACAAATATTGTTATAGACTGTTATTCTAATATTATTTGATGAGCTATGCTAGATACTCCTTCAAATTTTCGTTTCCAGTTATGTTTTTAACGAGGCGGATTTTGTTCAACTAAACCGAGCTCTAGGGGTTAAGGTACGAGTCGTTCCTTTCGAGGGGCCGAGTTCCAGGACGCCATATTTGTTATACTCTGGCTTCTTCACAAAGCTGCAAATCAACATTTTTTTGAAGAAAGAGGAATATTTGAATGATTTAGTAAAATTATTTAACTGCTTTAATTTCAGTTCTATCAACGTTTAAGATATTCTCTTCATTGTGTCTATGTTTTCACATATTAATCATCACGTTTTCTAGCCATGTGTAAATCTGAAACAAACCAATTTCAAGATTTTACCTCTAGCTAACGTAGATTTCAAGGCAGCATCCTCCTGAAGCCAGCTAGCTGTAGCTAGCCTTATTTATTCTTATTATTTTAAAGTTTGGTATATTATTATTAATTTTTATGTTGGGGTTGTGGCTCTCTTCTTAGCTAGCTATTTAGCTACTTCTAGCTGAAGAGTAAAATTAGCCAAATGCAGTTTGGCTAGCTACAACAAAATTCTTAATCAATGTTTCTTATGCTGAATGCAGTTAGTAGGTAGCGACACCTTTTATTAGTGTCATGAAAACTTACTCTGCAAAATAGAATTGTTGAGTATTTTTTTAGCTGGACAGGGTAGGTAACGACAGGCTGTTTTTCCTGTGTTCTTATTTAAACCGAAGTTGCAATAAAGTTTTTTTGAAAGGGGTATTACGCCTAACCGCATTGACGACACAGTTTACCTGTACTAAGCGCTCAGGCCAATATTAATAATGGCTGTTTCCTGAGTTTCTGTTTATCCGAAGTTACGATAAAGTTTTTTTTAAAAAAAGGGCATTATGCCTATATATATGGATATGTGTCATTGTTTGCCTGTATTAATCCCTCAGCCCGGAGTAATATTTATTTTTGAACTTTTAGCGGGAACGTTCTCTGAAAAATAAAGGTTGACCAACTGTTTTTGCTATTTAACAGGATAGCAACAAGTTGTAAACTGTGTTTTTATTTCAGCTAAAATTGTAAAAAAGTTATTTTTTGGAAAATATATTACACTTGAAACACCATAATGTTGTGCACCTATTTTTTTCAAAATATATTACACTGCAAACAACATAATGTTCTGCGCCTCACTTAATTTATGACATACTATACTAACGCGCTTTACCTGAATGTGTGACACAGTTTACACTTCCTGTTAATCGCTCTTCCATGTGTTCAACGCCAGGTAACACAGTTACTTGTGGCTTAACCCGGCGCTTTGACTCCGGGTTCCCCGGCCAGTCTAAATGTTAATACCACGGAATCGCATTTTGGATTTAGTCTCTATTGTTAATTCTAAACCAATGAACGTAATCGTAATCTTTTTGTTCCTTTCGCCTACTTCTATTTTTTTTTTTTAAACGTGTAGGATCCAACTTTATGGTCAAATCTTGGATATCTTAAACTTGATATTTAATAAATTGATATGCTAAAATGTCTTCGTTTCTTTCTTATGAATGTTAATGCAGTATTGTTTAAGTATTAATTTTCAAAAATCACTTTTTATATATTTGTACTACATGAAACATTTTGCAAGTTCAATATAATACCACGGGATAATACCTATTTATTTCATATAACGGAACAACAGTAGAAGTTCTGTACAAAACAGGCTACTTACGAACTCGATAGGTATAGGGAACAAAATTACACACAAACAAGAATCCGAAATCTTTTAGCCTGCAAGGGCTGTTCATTTTCTATTAGATACCACAATAGCTTCAAAATTCCAAATTTCAATAAGCTTTTCTTAGATGTGAGAAGATTTGCCTCAAATATTTCAGTTCAATGTATCAATAGTATTAGGCGAATATACTGTCACGGGATGCATCCTGTATGTTTTAAATCGGAAGAGGATGGTAGAATTATTTTATCGCCACCGTGCGAAATATTTTATCTGTCTGGTTGCGAATACAATATGGAAAAAAGGATGAACAACTTGGAGTTAACATCCCACAACTTTTGTCCAAATCATATACAATATCCTAGCAAAGATTTTGCTATTTATTCTCGTGCTCGACCTCCAATGGCTGACATGAAGCACATTGAAAGATGTCAAAATATTGGTAAACAGTTTTTCATTAAGCCTGAAAGTTTGCAACGAGGAAGCAAAAATATATTAACTAAAGTCAACCAGTTTGGTTGTAATAAAAGTGAAAATTAAAAAAACATATCATCTGCACAATCAGTTTTTGATCTAAATGCTTAGTGTAACTTATCCCAATTCGTGCAAGTGGGGAAGCTAAAAAAGTCCCTCCTAATTTTTTTAACATAACTTCCGAAGTATACCATTTTTGAGGTTGCAATTTGGTGATTTTTATCATTTTTTTGTTAGCTTCTTAAATATTTTTTTTCTTTAGAAATTTTTATTAACAGTTCTAAAGCCATATTTTGGCCTTTTTATACTTTCATCAAGTCTTTTTTCTGCTTAAAAAGTTATGTTCCTCCGTTCATTCAACTTTTTATCCCATTTTTTGCAAATGTGCTAACATTTGCACTACGTTTTTTAGCAGTACGATGCCTTCTTCATCACTTTGGGGGTGGGGGCTCCCCCCCTGCCCCTCAAAAAAACCCGTCTGGATAGGGTTAATCCAGTTACAAATTCATTAGTAAATGAAATGATTTCCTATTTTCATTTAAGCATTGCAACTACTAAAATACAATAAGAGTCCCATTTTTTCACTTTTATGACCAAATGTTATGATTTTAGAAAAATTTAATATTTATTTAAATAATTTAATATTTATTGTTATTTTATTTCCTATCATTTTCTTAGTTGAACCAAAAGAAGAGCATGTTTCAGGAAGTTATATTAATGATGGAACTTTTAGGTAATAAAGGTATAGAAAAATTAGAAACTCTATTTTTCATATAAGTAGATTTTAACATCCTTTACAAATAATTACATATGCTTCTGTTTAGCAAATAACAAAAACGTAAATTCAAAATTGATTGAAATTGAAGTAGTTATCGTTGCTTCTGGTTTGGTTTTTACTTTTATTTTGGTACTGTCGATTTGGAAAATATACTGTGTCTGGAGAGAGAAAATATGGTAGGAATAATAAATACTGGTCACAACTCCGGAGGGAGGGGAGGAGGGAGTCAACCTAACCAATATTGATTGGGATTTGGAAGCATGCCTAATCGTTGAACCCCGCCTGGAACCTTTGGTATATGTTTTGAATAACAATAAAATAAAATAAAGACACTTTGTAATAAAAAAATATATTTTATTTGGAAATAATTACTATTATACTATTATATTTACAACACATATTTCTTTAGGTGACGAATATATTGATCCATATTATGTTTCTGAAGTATCTGACGAAAAAAAAGGTCACAACTGTTGAAGTTGCTAATAAAAAATGAACACTAATACATATTCACATACGTGAATATCACGTTAATTTGTGTTTTTTGTCCTTTAAAGGAGAAAAAAATACAACTTGTTTGTTTGTCTTGAACGTATAGCTTTGTGTACTAGTCAAGTATAAATTTTAATTCCAATAAATGATGTAAAAAAATAATAATCGAAGAATGAGAGGTGTCCATATTACTATCATACACGAGTGTTGCTTTTGGTTATCTTATCCTTAAAACGTTTTCAGACACAAGTCCTGCAACTAATTCTGATCTGGCTAATGATTTGCTTTAAAGGAGAAGGTTCTGTGGCATTCTAGGACCACATTGACATACAAGAGTGTTAGGTTGTTGATTTATTATATTCTTCTCAAAGAAACTATGATGGTATGAAAAGATAACAGTTGGTGTAACATATTTGACAATATTTCTACAAGTCAAACAAAATATCTAATCATATACTAGACTATGGTCACAATCATGTGATCTAAAGGCGAGAGTTTAGCAAAGCAAAAAAAATGTGGCACATGTGGACCACCGTAGAACAGAGATTAAATTAATATAGGGCTTTATTTAATCGACACTCACACAAAAAACAGGAATGTATGGCGTAATCAATGTATAATTACTTTCTATATGAAATATATTTATGATAAATAAAATTCTCGTAATAGCGGTATCCGTCTGTTTGTTTGTACGCAACATGGTACCAACCAACAACAGTGAAGCTTCTTTAATCTTGCCAGGAAGTCCTTGAAAAAGCGGAGATTACATTTATTTTATTTTGTTATATTTCGATATGCTATTGTATTTTCTTTAATACTTAAGAAAAAGATTAGTTTTGGTTAAGATTTTTAACAAAAATAAATACGTTATCAAAAATGATAAGTACGACCTGAAGTTCCAGCAATTTCTGCATGCTTTATGGACGATGTAACGTGGTGGTGGCCATTTTGAAGAAGGTTTGTAGGTCGTTTTATGACCTTTTTGTTTTCTAAAAACTTGGTATTTGCTTTATTCTTGCATGTTGAGATAAATTTATTGTCACGTTTGCTAGCAATGTATAAATCTTAGACAAACCGATTTTAAGATTTTGGCTACAAACGCAGATTTTGAGGAAGAATCAAAGCCAGCTAGCTATAGCTGGCCTTATTTATTGCAATTATTTTAAGGTTTTTATTCTTTCTGGTAGGAGAGCTTTCTATCCTAACCAAAAATATTTATTCTTATGCTGGGGTTGTTGCTATCTAGCTAGCTATTTCTTTAGCAACCTCTAGCTAAAAAGTAAAAGTTGTCAAAAGTACCTTGGCCACAGCACAATTATTAATCAACTAGTAGATTAGGCCCGTGGAAAATTCCACTTAGGCAGAAAAACAATTGAAAAGTTCTGTCATTTGAATTTTGATGACATCAACAAATATTTCAGTATATTGAATATGCCTTTTAATAAAAAAAATAATCTGAAAATGCATAAAAAGAAAGTATATAAGTCATAATTTAACAAAAAAGTTCTTAAAATCTAACACAAAATATCAAAAAAAACCTTCAATATTTTAATCTGAAGTGTCGAAAAGAAAGGCTTGCAACAGTAAGCACAGATCTATGAAATAAGTTCTTTACGCATTTTAAACATTGTATTTTCCCTAAACGCTTATACAACAATACAACCTGAACAATATCAAAAAGCCAAACTTAAACAAACACAAAACACCAAAAAACAAAAAGTTAAACTTTGAAAAATCATTTATTCGGTTGCATACCATCCTCTCCCGCAAAAATATGCACAAAATGTAAAAATTAACCGGCTAACAAAACAATTTTTTTGCCTAATGATCCGCACTGACTTTACCAAACATTTTAAACTGAAATGTCGAAAAAGCAATGAGCAAGGCGTAAATTTCAAATCAACAAAAATCATTATTTTGAAAACATTGTATATATATATGGTCCTTCCTCACAAAAGTTTACAATAAATGTAGAACACAAAAGTTTATGAGGAGCGAATCAAAATATGAACAAAAATCAGTTCAATTGGCATGTTCTATATTGTCTTCACCCATAAAATCTTCCACAAAATTGATATGAAACCCATCAAATTCAACTCAGAAAAAGCAGTCATTTAAGTGCATACAAAAATACAACTTGGAAAGTGTAGAATATCAAATTATTATTTTTAGTATATATACTTGCATATGGTCCTCCCTCACAACAGTTAAACAGTTTCAGTCTGAACATTCAGTAACTTTTTATCATCACCAAAATTTATTCCCGTAATTACATTACTTACAGTTAGTTTAAAGTTTAAAAAAAGTTTATAAAACAAAATATAAAAAAAATCAACTTACACAACAGCTCACAGTCTAATTGGACAAAAATTTGTTCTTTTAGTATTTCGCATGTGGTATTTTTCCACAAAAGTTTACACAGCATTTAAAGAACAGCAGTTTGCAACACAAACAATATAAACGGCAACCATACTATTCTCTGCTGAGAAATTTTAACCACAAATGTAAATAAACCAGGTAAATTTCCACAAAAATGTCAACAACCTTTGTAAAAATATCAACCACCACCCTTGTAAAAATATATAACATTGTAATTTACATGCGAGCTCACAGAAGTTTAACAGGATGTCAACAACAAAACAATAAAACTTACTCCAATTAACGCACACACTTTAGTTTTACAAAATCATTCCTCTTAAAGTAAAATTTGCATAAAACGTAAGAAAAATTATTCCTCACACTACCCTAAAAGTTCAATAAGTCTTTGAAAGATTTTGTGGCTTGTTACATCATAATTCGTGCTCAAATAAGATCCCTAAGTTTGAATACTAAGGTGGATATAAATAGCTAAAAGAGGAATAACAACATTAATCATCAGTTAGCTAGCTAGGTTTAGATATGGAGCTTGAAGGTAACATTAGATAAGACAGATACCCAGTTAAATATAGTTAAACTGGGAAGACGCTTATAGCCAGCTAGCTATTTATGCTTAGTAAAACACATATAAAGAGAAACAATAGCAATATAAAAATTATGACATTTGCAGTAAGTTCAACAAACCAAAAGTTTCGCTAGCACATTTGTTTGATAGCTAGTTAACAGCTTTATGTAGCATTTTGAATTTTAGGACAAATACATTAGTTACGCACCAGGGGAAACATTAATTATGCAAAAAAGTGTAAAAAAATATGTTAGATTTTTTATAAAAAACGCGGTAAAATATAAAATATAAAGAATTTGAAGCTTTTAAGTGACTTTTTCCTGGCAAATGCGAGTCTGCCTGACACGTAACTCTAGCGAAATAAAAATATAACGTCTAAAAATATCTAAAAAGTTCTTACTATTTGTGAATCCAAATCTACTTTAAACCCAAGCTTTCATTTTCTACTTCTAACTTTTCTTTACTACTTCTAGCTCCACTCTTCACTTTCGAAGTAACTTCTTGTGGCTTCTAACTTTACTTTTGTACTTCTATGTTCACATAAAATATATATAAAAAAGAACAGAGTGTAAAACCAATTGGCAAATTTTTTAGGCTAATTAGTCAAATTAGAAATGGAAAAACAAAGTTTGTGTCATAATTCATGTTAAAACAACAACAATCAATTTAACAGTTCATTTTATGTCAATTTTTGCACTAAATTTGCAACACAAAATACAAATTCTAAATAATTCCTATGCTTTTCATAAAAAGTTTAATCAAAATATAAAAGATGTGAGGTGAACGACAAAATCAAAGTTTGCAGAATTTAATTATTTTGGTATATATATGTCTATTGATATATACCCTTTATAACAATATTTCAATCCAAAATGTAAAAAAGAAAAACAGTTTGCAACAAAATCAGTTATTTTGATGATATTGTATACACTTTTTCTCCACAAAAGTGTAAAAAAAGAATGGTTGTAGGAAATACTTCTGATTCAACAAAAATCAGTATTTGCATCTTGTACTCATTAAATATTACCCAAAATTTCAAAAAACTGCGATTTGGAACGCATCAAATTTATAAATAGAGAGGGATCAGTCATTTCGGTATGTTGTACAGAGTCCAGCCCGGTAAGAATTTATACAAAATATATATATAAAAAAAAAAAGTTTTTTCGGTGTTGTACTCCATCAAAAAAGTTGAAACTTTTCTTAATTAAGACAAAATGTCATAAACAAAAACATTTTAGTCAGAACATCTAGAACAACAAAAATCACTACAGTTAAAGTACCAGAATTACTACATGTTAAATAAAAATCGTTTCGTCATATTGCATGTAAGGGATGTATATAAGTTTAGTTACACAAAATGTGAAAAATACATTATTTGCATACAGAAATTGTGAAAAATACATTATTTGCTTAAAAACAGTCCTTAAACTCTTCTTAAATATTATGTAATACTTTTTTAAAAGTTGTTGTGACTTGTTAATTTAAGCTTAAAATGTCAAGTGAAATAAGTTACAGTCACATTCTTAGCAAAGAACACTAAGATAACACTACGGTAGCTAGCTTACATGTAAAAAGCAACATTAAACTGAAGCTAACATAAGCTAGCTACAGCAGCTAATAGCTGGTCAGTTGAATATAAACTGGAGACTTAGCTAGGTATAAAGAACATGGCTACATATTTATAAAGTCCGAGCTAGCTAGCTATTAGGTTGTTGTTGGTGTGGTTGGCTTTATGATGCTAGCTAACAAACATGTCTCGCATCAATAATATCATCAAAACTAAAAAAAAAACGTAAACAAACCTTTGAAACCTTGCTATACTTCATTTACATACCATTCCCTGTTTCAAATGTTTTTGTAGATTTATTTTGAAGGCAAGAGAAGACAAATGCTTAAAAAGGACAGCCATCTTTTTTGCAAACACAATTTTCGTTACTTTGTGCTAGAACTTCATTTAACAAACCACACAAAACTCGCAGCTTTTCACGACAAAGAAGACATATATTTTACGGCAACATCAAAGATTTTTTTCGGCAACATGAAAGGAAAATGAGGACATCTACTTTGCCTGTCACAGACACACAGACAGACACACTTAGCCTATTATTGTATAGATAATTATTTTGTTAATTGCAGTTAGGTAGCTACACCTTTTATTACTCTCTTGAAAACTTGTTCCACAAGATAAAATTGCTGAGTGGTTGTTTTAGCTGGACGAGGTAACAATGAGATGTTTCTTGTGTTTTTTTTCTTTAAACCAAAGTTGCTATAAATTTTTTCTGGAAAAAAGTATTACGCTTATGTACAACACGGTGTACCTGTAGTAAGCGCTCAGCCCAGTATCCTCAGCACGGTGTCACGGTTAATTTTTGAACTTTCACGCAAACTTATTCCGCATAATTAAAAAAATGTTGGCCACCTGTTTTTGCTATGACGAGGTAACGACAGCTTGTAAACTGTTTTTTTTTATTTCAGTTTAATTTGCGGGTAAGTTATTTTTGATAAATATAATACACCCGAAAGTCTATAACGCTGTGTCACACAGTTACTTATGGTCCCGGCGTTTCGATACCGGGTCCCCGCTACTTACGAAATAACTAGTTCTAATTTTTTGAAACGCCTTTGAGGTAATCAGTCAGCTATATGTACATGTTTACATGTTTCCTTGTTAATAGAACTAGCTTGCCCCGTGGTTAGCCAAGTTGCGTGCACAATCTTGTTTTTTTCTAAATATTTCAGAATTTTCTCTCTTCTTGTTGTCGTTGGAAAAAGACCTGAGTTATTCTTTGCTTAGGCTTCATATAACCGCAGATTAGGTTTGATAAAAATCTTGTTAATTTAAGCGAACAAAGACTAAAGTCCTTACAGTTTTAACACTCTACTATTGACTGAGACTAATGTTCTAGCTATGTGTCTGGAACTCTTAGAGCCAAATAAAAGTTATTCACCAAATGTCAAAAAGTCGCCCAAAATTCGATTTTCTCAAATTTAATTAAATCCAAAAATATCAGAAAATCGGGTTTACCACGTGTCAAAACTTTGTACAATGATTCCTTTGGTGGAATAATGTTATGCAAGCTTTAAGTTTTTAACTGAAGTTATCATATTTTACCGATTTTTAAGGCGATAATCTAATGCTCTAGAAGGTATACTAAAGACAGAAACCAAAACTGTAAATCCAGCCAAGAGTGTTGACTTTGCTTTTTCTTTAGGCTCCACTGATATTCGTATATTTTGCAGTAGTTCAATATTCCTACCTAAAGGCCAAAGTGTTTTTAGCTTTGAAAGACATTTAATAATTGTAAATTGATTATATGAAAGCACACTATAAACAAGTTGTCTCGAGGTCTGTCTGGTCCTAAAGTGTACATAACGTCTTGCACCTTAACACTTTGAGTGATACATTCAATGCGCAGTATTCTTTAAGAGGTGCTAGTCAGAAGAAAAAAAGCAGATCAACAACAACTGTTAAAAAGCACGAATGTTCTGTGCAAGATAATTATTAATTAACAACATTATTGCATATTTGATTAAAATTAAAGAGTAATTGCGCAGAATTCTACTACTTAGACATTGGAAAATGCTCATTACAAATTTCTGGAAATTTTTGCTAAAGAACAATAAGGAAGTACAAATCTTACGTTTTTGCTTGCAATATTTTATGATTTCTGTGGATCACATTTTTACGCATTTGATGCCGTTAGTCGAGTATGACGCTGTCAGTTTTTCGTATGTTGCTATTACTGAACGTGTCTTAGCAACACATACTATATACACGACAGCTAATACAAATTAATTGTACTCGTAAGTCATGGATAAAGAAAGCTTTAAATGGATTAATTTCTAGTCAAATTGAACAGATGTCGTTTGTTTCTCTCTATCATTATTTTACTTTATTGATTTTAATTCAATTCAACTAAGCACTCTTTGTTTAAAAGACATGGGAGTGATGCAAAAATGCCCTAATTGACCTTCTAAAGGTCTGTCTTATTTCAAAAGTTAACAGACATAGCACGTAGGTGTAAGCTAACAAAGTTGGCAGCCTCGTTTTCATGTTTCGTAACACAGTTCCTGTATTTGTGATAGGTCGCCAGAATGAGCATATTTCCATTTGATTTTATCGCAGTTGTTTCATATCAAAATGGGATGAAAAAACATCTATAGAAATATACATGGTCACAAACCGTCCGGGTTCAACCAATGCACCTTGGAACTGTAAACAGTTGGAAACGCCAAATTTAGGAAGAAATAAGAAAAGACTGTATTGCTGCTAAATAGAGAAAAGGATTTGAATAAGTAATAGATTTTTCTTTAAAAACAATTATTTTAATTAAATACACAATATTAACTTCCTTATCTGTTTCATCATCTTCACAAGTAATTCTACATCTCCCACGATATCTCTACATCGTCAGATTCACTCAGCAGCTGATTTAGTAAAACAGTGCAGGCAAAAAACTTTACTACTTATGACGCCAACGATTTTTCCATTTTCCATAACAAACTCCTTGTAAGCGCCCCCTTACATTTAGAGAATTTGTAATAAGCGCCTCGACGCTTATTAGAGGAAATACAGATGTCTAAGTATGGTAGAAAGAACCATTTGCAATGTCGCTGTTGACTTTAAAAATGTTTCTAGCACTATCTTATGGAACTGAACCAATGTTCCGTATAGAGTAAGTTCGCGGAATCATACAACAGAAATCCAGTAAACGGTATTTACCTCTTCTATGCTTCGTGCTGCGCTTAAATCTTATTCCGCGTTATGGTGGTTTGACTGCTGCAAGCTGCTGAAACTTAAATGTTACGTTTCATCCTACCTTATTGGTGATAAATACATCTGTCATAATTTTTGTCGGTCCAAATTTTCGTCAGCTACCAAAAGATTCGTCAAATTTAACCGACGGACTTTTTACCAATAAGGTACTTCATTGACCTTGACACTCACGTTTAAAGGTTGTTAAATACCAACGTTTGCATTTCCCAACATCGAACAGTATATTTTAAGTTGGCATATTTGCAACTGCTAACTACAATCATGTGTACAATTTTGAAGAAAATGACAGTTTTTTAGCTTCTCAAAATGGCACAACAACATTGCCTGAAAAATACTCTACAGCCGGAAAGCAGCGAAAGTTCTACTTAGGCATATGTGGAGGGTGGGTGAGAATCGTTGAAAATGTCGCAGTTGTTGCAATGTCTTCGCCATGTAACAACTAACGCAACGGTCCGGGAAGGATAAGGAAATCGAGAAAACGGGCCATGCTGACATCAGCAAGAATTTTCACAGTTGCAGATCTAAACAAATAACATCAGTTCCAAGTCCGTTGTGGACATTGGCAAGTGAACTGTCACAAGATCGAAGCGTGTGTGTCTAATATGAAATGGCTGAAATCATTGTTTGTGCCTATGGTCTTTAAACTTAACACGATTGTACTTTTCAATTCTCCGCTATCTTGTAATCATCAGAATGTGTGATCAAACCGAACAGTTGATTTGATTTTGACAGTGGTCGTGTAAAGTTGTTAGGTTTGTAGTTATCTGTTTGATCTTTTTGTCTTCTGAAAGCTTTTTTATTTTTGTAACTATCCTTTTCTGTACGTTCTTACATGTTAAGATAAACATATTGTCACGCTTTTTAGCCACGTACAAATCTTAAACACGCTAATTTTGAGATTCTGGCTACGAAAGAACATTTTGAAGGAGCATCCTAAAGTCAGATAGCTAGCCAGCCTTATTTATTGCTATTCTTCTAAGGCTTTCAGTTTCTCAATTTTTCCCCCAAAAATGTTTTTGTAACAGCAGGCTTTAGGATGTGTGTTTATTTCAACTGACAATGAATTTTTAAAACTTCAGGAAAACTTCCACAAAATAAAATTGTTGAGTGATTGTTTAGCTGGCAGAACGACGGGCTGTTTCATGTGTTTCTATTTAAACCGAAGTTGCAATAAATACGGATATGGGACACAGATTAGCTTTGAAAAAAAATCGCAAATTAAACTGAAGAAATTTACTGCGAAAAAGGTTTTTAGTTGAATTCTGAAACCTAAAGTAATGGTACCCTGAAACGGAAGAAGAAGGTTCATTTCACTTTGGGTGAGTAGGAAATTTAAGTAAAGGCTCATACTACTTAAACTTAAAAGCTCTAGCACAAAAATTAACTACAAGGATACAAGGATAATTATTCCTAAAAAGTAACAATTTCATTATGGTAGCAGCAAAAAGTAACAATTTCATTATGGTAGCAGCAAAAAGTAACAATTTCATTATGGTAGCAGCAAAAAGTAACAATTTCATTATGGTAGCAGCAAAAAGTAACAATTTCATTATGGTAGCAGCAAAATGTAACAATTTCATTATGGTAGCAGCAAAATGTAACAATTTCATTATGGTAGCAGCAAAAAGTAACAATTTCATTATGGTAGCAGCAAAATGTAACAATTTCACTATGGTAGCAGCAAAAAGTAACAATTTCATTATGGTAGCAGCAAAAAGTAACAATTTCATTATGGTAGCAGCAAAAAGTAACAATTTCATTATGGTAGCAGCAAAATGTAACAATTTCATTATGGTAGCAGCAAAAAGTAACAATTTCATTATGGTAGCAGCAAAAAGTAACAATTTCATTATGGTAGCAGCAAAATGTAACAATTTCATTATGGTAGCAGCAAAAAATAACAATTTCATTATGGTAGCAGCAAAAAGTAACAATTTCATTATGGTAGCAGCAAAAAGTAACAATTTCATTATGGTAGCAGCAAAATGTAACAATTTCATTATGGTAGCAGCAAAAAATAACAATTTCATTATGGTAGCAGCAAAAAGTAACAATTTCATTATGGTAGCAGCAAAATGTAACAATTTCATTATGGTAGCAGCAAAATGTTAAGAAACAATTTCATTATGGTAGCAGCAAAATGTAACAATTTCATTATGGTAGCAGCAAAAAGTAACAATTTCATTATGGTAGCAGCAAAATGTTACCTAACAATTTCATTATGGTAGCAGCAAAAAGTAACAATTTCATTATGGTAGCAGCAAAATGTTACCTTATTAAAGTCTCTATATAAATATTACCCGTACTCTGTCTGTCTGACTGTAACACAAAAACCAGAATGATCAGAAGGAGTCAGAAAACATGATTCTTAGTCACACTTCGAACCCCTGTTATGCCTTACAAAATGGTGAGAGATTCCGTCTTACTCTTCTTGAGACTTCGCTGAGTTATCGGAAAGTTGCGATATGTATTTAATTAATGAGCCGAAACCGTTCTCGGGCGCTATTATTGTTGCTTAGGGTCACGGTCGCAGGTACTCTTAGCGACAGCGAGCCTGTTTTGTAGGCTGACTTGGATGTTTTTGCAGTTCTGATTTTTGTTCCTAATCTTTGTAATTCAGGGATAATTGAACATATGTACTCTAAACTTTAAATCAAATAAATTAATCACCTTTGGTAGCCATGTATAAATCTTTAGCAAAATTTAATATTTTGGCTACAAACGTAGATCGTGTTAGGAGAAAAACAACGCGGAAAAAAATACGACTAAACCAATGCACTCCTTCGAGAGCAGAGAGGAGTAATAAAGGTCTCCGTGCAAATTAACACGATCAAACGATGGATTTGTCGTAGAATTTGAAGCTAATGGTAACACGGAAAATGTGCCTACTTTATTGCTTAACGACAGAGCGGAATAAAAACAAGAGAATAACATTAAAATGTTGCTTATTGCGGATCATTAAGAAATTGTGCAACAATAATATACCAAATTATAAAGCTAAGTCAAAAATTGGTAGTGATTAAAATTTTGTTACATGGCTTCATGCTGAAGTTTATATAGCTCTAAAAAAATAAAATGTAGCAAAAATCGTAAAGGGTAGAATATGTAATAGTTAAGTCATGTTAATATATCGAGATAATAAATTGTAAATACATTAACTTTGGCGTTTTAGAAAACCCATTGGTTCGGGGTAGGCTAGTAAGGTCCAGGTGACTAGTTGGGGATTACACGATCGTCATTGTCCAATCGTTGTAAAACAAGGTTATGAATAAAATCATGCGCATTGTTCTTAACAACGTCTTAACAAACCTAGCCTTTATAAGGGCATACTATGTACTGTTGATATTAGTAAAATGCGAGTGTCGCTCTACTAATGAATTGTAATGCTAATCGATACCTGTAAGATGCGCTATAATTGACGAAGAGGAATCTGTTAAAATAACGACCAGTCTTGAGATTTTGATCCCCCCCCCCCCAAAAAAAAAGGATTACTTAAAACTTTCTAAAATGTAGGCATTATATAAAACACGACCTTAGAAAGTTTATTTGAAAATCTAAAAGGATAACTAACTATCTCAGATAAGGTAAATAATAAGTCCACACATAAAATTTTTTATTCAATTTTGACATAACGCTGGTCTCTTCATCAACATTGTCTTGTCGCATTCTACAATTTTTTTTTTACTTTTTTCTCATCATCATCATCCCTAATCTTTCTCCAGTTAGCTAAAATGACAATAACATAATCAATTCAATTGTGTGTAGGTGCAACAATGTTAGCTATACATGCAGCAGTGCTCACCTGATGTGTTATTGCATTTTTCCCTTTATTGGAATAAGTAGTGTCCGAGTTTGCTAAATGACGTGCCAACGTGCCATACGTGCCCTACGTGCCCTACGTGCCAACGTGCCCTACGTGTCAACGTGCCATACGTGTCAACGTGCCATACGTGCCAACAAAAATTGACGTGACAACGTGCCATACGTGCCAACGTGTCAAAAATGGCGACGTGCCAAAAATATTTGACGTGCCATACGTGCCAAAAAAGTTGACGTGCCGATTTTTTCACGTGAAGAATTTTAAGTGATAACGTGAACGGAACTTATTCTATAATTTATTTTTATACGCAATTTTTATTGGTGGTTTCAGTTGGTTCTATTCCGCGTGTTTACGTTTGTTCCTTTATTAGTTTGTTGATATGGATGGAGTCAGGTAAGACATTATTTATGATCGATGGAAAGCTTTTGCACTTTTTTTATTACACTTCGCAACTGATAACCATTCATACCGCCAATAAAAAGGTCAAGCTGTTTTACTGCAATTTTCAATTAAAAAAAAACATGTGAACGATAATTCAAGATTTTTTCAACGTTGGCGTGCACAGACAGAGTATCTGTCTGTTTCGTGATAGAACCTTGTTTCCACTTTCTTTTATTCAGCTTTTTTATTGATATTTCAAAGTTACATATAGAAACCGTAAGTATAGAGGAAGGCGGTAAATCTCTGCAAAGTAAGATTCGGAGAAATGATGGGACATCTACTGTTGTGTACATACATGAATATCCATGAATATCCATCAATAACAACATTATTATGTGTGATGGTGTGGAAATATTTTCGTTTTATTTTAGTTCTTCATACGTAGTCGATAGAACTAAAATAGAACTAAAAAAAACTAATTTTCTTCAACTAATCAAACACACATTTGACGACCCTTACAACATTTACATTCATTACATCGCACCATAACAAGGAGAGAAGATACAAAAATCTCATTGAGCTAAGACCGATATAATAGTTTCTCTTGTACCATGAATATAACACTGTTCGTCACGAGAAATTATTTTATGCAGGTTTCTATTTTCCTATAGGCAAAAGTTTTTGAGTGTGTTTTGCCCACCTTTGTGAGATGTCTTATTTTTTACCGTTTCAGACAATACTTTTTAAAAAAGAAGAAAGCCACAAAATTAAACAATCGGAAATGATTCGATGAATATTTTAAATAACATTTTCGAGTTATACAGTGGTTTCATATTGATCTCAACTTTGTGTCTTTTAATTAACTCTGTTGTCTTGGTAAAACTACAAAGACTCTGGGAACAAAGTTGTAACGATAGCTATGGCATGTGCCAGGAATTAAAATTGGTCATGCATAGTCTTGCGTAGTGTTTGCGGATCCAGGTCTCATTATTATTATTGAATTTTAAATTTTATCTAAGAATTTTCAAACTACCCCATTTTGCTATTACACATCAAAGAGTATTAAACAGAAGTCGTATATTGTCCCCCCCCCCACCCCCCCACTCATTATTCTACTGAATTTTGTTGTTTCGATGGAAAGGTCAAGCGTACGAGGAACTTTACTACACCGACTGCGAGTTTGTATGATCCATTATTACAAAAGCAGGTGCCAATCGGGATAATGGAGTGTGTTAGTGAAGATACTGAGAACATCCATGCCTTTTGGAAAGATTTCAATTGTGCTTTTAAGCTAACAATTGTGAAGCGAAATTTAATCCAACTGGCTGGGTGGTAGACATGGCTACAGCAAATTTTACGGGTCTGGAGAGAATATATGGCGAAGATGTTTTAAAAAAAATTAAAGGTTGTGAATTTCATTTTTTGAGATCAGTAGATGAACAATCAAGGAAAGTAGGAGCATGGGGAGATGATTATGAAATGCATGCAAAACAGTTACTTTACGCAGCAACACCGGAAGCATACAACTCCGCATATGACAGTATCAACAGTATCATTATTGGATACAGTGAGCAATTGGATCTTCAACCGTGGCTGCAGTGGTGGCACCAACGTCGTCAGTACATATTTCGCGCATTCACCAGTTTTAATGCTCCAAGATCTAACTTAGCTGAAGTAGTCCATGCAGGATGGGTGAACAAAGGTGATGTTGGTTTGAATCTTCTGGAAACAGCAGAGTTTGATACGAGAGACTCTTTGATATTGGAGAGTCAGATAGCCCAGTACAAAGACTCTGGCACCAGCTTGGGATCCGGACCATCTATAGCTGGTGTGAAAATAAGGCATGAAGACCGGAATGTAGCTATGGCGAAGCAGAAGGGTTTGAGTTTGTTGCAGAATGCTGATGACATCGGTAAAAGCTCTTATTCAAAATTTCAAATAGTATCTCGAGATAACGGTAAGATGTTCAAAACCCGTTACGAAAATGCGTGAAAAATGCCACAATCATGAAGATACGCTCGCATCTAAAAATGTCATTAAAAAAACATCGCTTCATAGTTGTAAATAGTAGTAACGGAAAATCGATATTTTCTGTTGATGTTACATCGACGCCATCATGTACCTGCACAGATTTTCAAAAAAACAGTAAAATCACTCTGTGCAAACACATAATCTTCGTTTTATGTAATGTTCTAGAGTTTGACTGTGTTGAAACTACCAAGAATAGATATATTGAAAACGTAGAGCAAGTTTTAAATGGGTAAGTCGTTGCAGATAAATTTAGGCAAGAAAAAACGCAGAAAAAAACAAAGCGATTATTCAAAGATATATTGCAAGAACACCAGAACTTTATTCAACAACAAATATGCACTTTTCTTTATAAAACAGCGAGGAGTGCTACATGTAGCTCAAAGAAATGTAAAAAAAAGATTGCATGCAATCAGTTGTGTCTCATGGTGGAAGTCGCATTAACAATTCCTTACAACAGCGATCGCGCAGTTGAGCAAAAGTTTTACTTTTGCGCCGCTGACAGTTGCTTGCGATCACCACCTCTTTGGTCCAATGTACGAACACCATTGGAAATTTTGCACGTGAATGATGTAAAAAAAGTAGATGTCGATGAATTCACTAAAAATACTAGTATTGTTGTTAGTAGCATGTAAGACGATTCATATTCACCCAAGACAAAATATATTTTATATATTACGTTCTGTTATATATTTTATTAATTAAGCGAGTTGCATAATACAATTAATCTGTTTTTGGTGTTTTGTGTTTTTCCCTCCAAATTTTATAATCATTCTGAACCAGGCAAAGAATGCATATATTTTTATTTTTAATCTTTATTCAGAAATCTTAAAGGGCGAAAGAAGACTTGGATGAAGTTTTGATAGTTTTTATTTTTTCACAATTTACTATCTTTTCTGGATAATTCTATATAACATTTATTATAATATTTTTGATCAAAATGGAGATGATTTCTATTTCTAGAGTACTCAGTTCGTGTATTATTGTCACGTTTGTGTCGAGTTTTACTCGATCTTTAGGTTCGGTTTTGTTAAATTTATTATAAAATAGAACAATTCTACTAACACGGCAATTCTCTAATACAAACATTTCCCAAGATAACAAACTATCGTTCACAGAAATTTTTCACAAAAAAAAATGGCACGTCAAAAAATCATGGCACGTTGAAAAATCGTGACACGTCAAAATATCATGGCACATCGAAAAATTATGGCACGTCAAAAAATCGTGGCACGTCAAAATATCATGGCACGTCGAAAAATTATGGCACGTTGGCACGTCAACTTTTTCGGCACGTATGGCACGTCAAATATTTTTGGCACGTATGGCACGTTGGCACGTCGCGATTTTTGACACGTTGGCACGTATGGCACGTTGGCACGTCAATTTTTGTAGGCACGTATGGCACGTTGACACGTATGGAACGTTGGCACGTAGGGCACGTATGGCACGTTGGCACGTCATTTAGCAAACTCGTAGTGTCCGGTGTTTTTTGTTCTTTCTGTGTTTTGTTTTCAAGATCTGCTTCACTTTTTTGGCATTCCGACTGGAAATATAGCGCAATTAACAAGAAACTTGGATTAGCAAAAATTTCATTAGTTAAAGCAAGCATAAAGTAAGAAGAGAAATATAATGCAAATGCTACGAGAATCGGAATGCAATTATTACAGTTTTAACATCTTACCTGTTGACCATTTACATTGTTTTTTCCATTGCCTTCATAGTCTTTAACATCATGAACGGCACCGTCATTTACATTCTTCTTGTCATCTTTTTCATTGTAAATGTCACCAATAACTCAATATTTTTCTTTACTTTACCATCTAAAGATAAGAGGGTTTTTGGAATCAAAATTTAAATTTAAGATTAATAAAAATTCAAACTTCTTATACACTTCACAACGGTGTTAGTGGCATCAGTTTTTTGGGATTATTTTAAGCTTTCAATCCTTTGTAAAGTATGTCTGGGTTATGTCAAATACATTTTTCAGCCGTATTATATTGCCGAATTAATTTTGCATTAGTAATGTTAACATTTCTCCACTTTATATTTTAAAATTTTTAAAACTATACTAACCAGCTTCGTCAGGGAGAGGAACTGCGGTGTGTGAATAACGTCATCTTTGATTTCATTCGAATTTATTACCTCTTCTACTCTGATTGGAGCGTATGTTTCATCCAGAAGTTGCTTACAAATAAAGCTGATTGAAAATGCCCCCTTTATATTATTCCTTACAGTTGACACTCTTCGTCGCAGAGGCAATTAGCTAATTGTCCGCTAAGCTGTTTCATCATACGTGACGCAGGGATATAATAATCTCTGCGCTTTTGTATTTATTTATTTTTTTGTAAGTACGTGCGCAGTTGATTAAAAGTACAGTGCACTTTATAATTTTTTTGAGAGCTGAATTACTTCACGATAGTATTATCTGAATCTAAGCAAAATTTTAGAAAACAGAAAATTAATGTTGTAGATATCGGTGTGTGGATAAAAGTGAGTGTAAAAGAAAAACATCACCAGTTTCATCAATGACATATATTTGACGACGTTTCGGCCGTATACGGCCATTATCAAGTCATGTTACAAACACTATTTCGTAAAAGATTATTTTAAATACAATACGATCGTACGATACAATTATCGTACGATATATTAATCAACAAATAGGAATAATGGAACAGATACAATATTTCTATTCAAAGCTGGTTTATCCCCATGGATTAATAAACTCTCCTTCAGCTCTGGATCGTAGTTATTCCTAGTTATTCCTAAAACGAAAATAACGATATTTAGACGACGCATTAACATTTGTAAGAATATACTTAGAGACAAAATTGATTTTTGATCGAACTTCAGTAGTAATTGAAAAAAGGCGTTCTCTAATAAATTTGGGATATATATTATTGAAACTGCCGAAAAGACTAGAAACTTTCGCGAGAAAAACTATCGCGAATTCGCGATTTTTCGCCATTTTCGCGAAAGTTTGCGGGTTTCTTCATTCGCGAAACTTTATCTCGCGAAAGTTTCCGAATTTCCTCATTCGCGAAAGTTTATCCAGTAAGCTATTTTATCATTTTTCAACAAAAACGCATGACGAAGTATCTTTGTAAAATATAAGAGTTTTTGAAAGTTTATATTATGGCTAGAAAAAGTGACGATTATGCTAAGAAATTTGAAGTTGAAACTGAAAAATCCTTGTTCGCAAAAGTTTATCTCTCGAAAATTTGCGGGTTTCTTCATTCGCGGGAGTTAATCTCGCGAAATTTGTCTGAATTTCTTCATTCGCGAAAGTTTATGCAATTTCGCGATTTTTTTTCTCTCGCGAAAGTTACTCCAATTAAAGTAATATGAATGAATGAAAATGACTTCATCCCTTTCACATATAGTTGTTTCACATATACAAAGTATCTATCTTATAATGATTATTATGCTGGCTGTCAATGGGGGTGTTCATATAAGTCCAGTTAGCAGGTTTGGCTCTATTTGCCGAGATGGAATCATCTGGCTATCACATGACGTTTACTTAGCCCGGTTTACATGTGTTTCTAATATGTTTTTCCGATTGAGTGTCTCGACTCACCGGTGGAGGATTCGGAGTATCGTATGTTGAAAAAAGGGATCTCGTGCGGGTAAAGGGACGAGCTCAAAAACAAGGGCTTAATCAGACGCACAACCGCTTTCTGGGCGGGTAGTGAAATTGATTCATGATAGAATGAAAGCTACCCGACCTGGCGTTAGTGGTCAGTCATTATGACAGGTGTTTATGACAAACACGCTACCCCTATATAATTCTTTCTCGATTTGTTTGTTGGCCTTGCTTAACAGATTTATTGTAAACGAATGATAACATAATATGGCGGTCATTAGCAAGGTTAGTAAGGAAAGAGAAAAAAACGTGTTTCTTAATTGCTAAAGGAGACTAAGTCAGTAAGTGACTGTATGGGTAATTATAATTTGTATGTGAATCTCACCTGTAATGGTGCGGTTTTGATTGGTTGAGATAACCACTGCGCCTCGAGTAAGTGACATTATATACAGTTTGTGAGTAGCAAATATCAAACAAGGCAGAGCGGTAGTGCTAGAGACGTGTCACACGCACACCAAAGGGTAATCTGGATAAATCTGAAACTAGACTGACGACTGAGCTAGCGTGTATAAAAAGCGCAAACAGTCGATAAAATGTGCACAGGCGGAAAATGGCTCCACTATAAAAGGGTAAAGAGTGTGACAAAGGTACTGAATGACACTCTAGGGACGCGGGGCCACTAAAGATGAGCCATGCGGAAGTAAAACATATACTAAAAACAGGTCTAACGCCTGCTACAAATTAAATGACGCAAACACACAGATGTACGCTGATCACGTGCAGCAGCTTAGTTTAACTAACAGTATTAATATTGCAATGAAAATAGTAGAAAACAGCACAAGCGCACTAATACCAGAGCTGGTGCGGAACCGAATGTATCAACGAAAGGCCGGGCGAACTGATGTTAAAATAGCCACAGATTATTTCAAAAGAAATATCGGAACAATTCTAAGACCACAAATTTAAGTAAAAACATAAGGAGTGGATATGGGGAGAAGGTGGAATAATAAATTTTGTATTGATAATCATGTGATATAATACAAGGAATAAATATGTTTTGTGCGTGACATGTTAATTTGTTACAAATAGAATAATATCCATTTTATTTGATTCATACCACGTGGTAGTGGTAATCGTTTTTGATACATTCTTTTTCATAAGGATACAGTCGGTATACATCGCAGTGGGTTACTTCGGTAAAACTTTTAAACATAATTGACAGTGGACTAGGTGATTAGATTTGATGATATTTTGCCAAGATTGTTACGTCATTGCTTATTTTTACTCACATGATAGCTAGTACTTTTTTTGCATCACAATTTTTTAATTTGATTAGTGTTAGTTGTTTAACAAAGATGTACCAATGTCGAGGAATCCAGAGCGGAAATTCCGAGACAGACAACGTGTTGGGATGGGGGGCCTAAAAAGAGAGAGGGATTTTTCTTACAGAAGACAGGGTAATCTATCTATCCTAGCGTAAAAGCTAGTTATGTAAATACAAAGGGGGTGGTAACTAGGTGGTTAGTGTTATGGAAAATAATAATTACGAAATTATTCATGTTCATTTTAAGTCCTATAATTCTAATTCATTTGGAGTTTGTGATCAATAGTGAGACCCAGTGTGACCCACGACAAAGAGCTAATGTAACCCAAGCCTTGACAAGCAAACTATATTTATGGCGCATAGTTGCAACAAGTGAAGAGTTAGACCAGATTTTATTGACTTCGTCGTCATTCTCAATAAGATGCCAATCTTTATTAATAATATATTTTAGATTGTAGTGGAGTACTTGGAATAGTGTGTGGGGAAAACTAATTGTCTTTGAGTATTATCTGTTTTAGGTGTATCGTGATTTTTGTTTTTTCATGTTTTCCCGTATTATTTTTTGGGGTGTATCCCCGGTTTTAACCCTATTCCAACTGGGAGGGGGGACCAAATGGCCCCCCTACCAATTTTTGTTGCATAACTTTTTATAGGATTATGATATGGCCCTGAAATTTTCTGACTTTTTCTAAAATTTATTTAGCAATAATTTGTCGTAATTTTTTTTGGAAGAAATTATGCTCACATTCAGCATTCATTCAATTTATTGAGGTTGTCAAAATCCAAAAAGTATATATATTTTTAATTTGGCTGAAATAAATCAATTTCAATACTTTAGAGATAGGGAAATGTATGTTCTAGCGCAGTCGCGCACGAGCACGCACAGACGTCCACGGTCAAACACAACAAATCCAGTACCATCCAGTACCATCCAACACAGGTTCATATAATTCATCAAATGAGTCAAAACATTTCTAGCACAAGTCCCTAATAATCAGTGCAGTGACGTCATCAAAAAAATCAATGCTGCAAATGAGTAAATTTCTAGCACAATTCCCTATTATACTACGCACATCAAAATCATATAGCAAATAATTAGAAAGGGAATTCCTGGCATCCGGATAGGGTGGATGAAAAGGCAGATCTTGAAAAGTTGTGGGGGTTGGTTTGAAGTCAAGGTTATCTGAAAATATTTGTTGTAAGATAATACTACTACTAATAAATGTGTATCACTGTAAATCAAAGGTAGATATATTTGGAACTGCGGCGGTCATACTACTTATGGCTGGTATTGGTATCTCCCTACCACTAGTGGCGTTGGCTATGGTACAAGATACAGAGAAGGACAAATATAATAGTCGGAGGATTCAGGATCTATGGGATCGCCTTAATGACCTAGAGTCATAAGATAAATGGATGAACAATGTAAGGACTGTGGGCACGTACTCGATGAGTATGACAGGTGTAGCTGTGGGCGCAGGTTTGTAGTTCAGGCTAAAATGCTGTGCTGGTACTGCTACCAGGAATACATCACGTATAATGGCGGTAGTTGTGTATGTTCGAGCAGAAACAATCACCGGGCCTTGTTTAAAATTCAAATAAAGGATGCTGAAATTTGGAAATGAAATTGCGAAGCCCCGAGAATTCTACAACTTCGCCACTACCTTTACCGACATCAATGATATCAACGTGGACCACCTGACAGTATCATATCCTATCCCTACAAAAGGGGTTAACGATCAAAGGTACATCGTAGGGTATCATACACGAGACCTTGTAGTAGCATTGAGGGTAAAAACGCCAAAAATCTGGTCCCCGAATGGAGTCAGCCGATACAATACTAATGCTATGCCAGCGATAGGTCTTGATTTTGAGGAGTATTCCGATTGGATTGAAAAATATCAACAAATTTGGGCTAAAATCGAATATCTTATATCTCAAAAATTTCCGACGGAGCCGGTCAAGAAAGGTCGTTACGTGAACGCTAAGCTCAAATATTATAAGGACAGGCTCGCAACTAACTTCCATGGTCAACCAGTACCATACGACGAGCCATGCCAGGTCGATGCCATCCTAGCAATATCATCCGTGTATATGCAGGGTAGAAACTACTACCCACAGGTGCAATTCATAGAATGTAGGTACAAAGACCTTAAAGTTGGATGGTTGTTGAGTGATGATTGAAAAAAAAAATCCCATATTTTATAGGCCCTACGGACCTATAAAATATATACAAAACTAAGGCTTATACTCAGGTGGGGATTCTAGGTAGTGCTTACATACTGCACAGATCTCACGTTTTTTAAAATCTCATCATGTGCCTCCTGCCTCCCTTTTGCAACCAGCTGAGCCCGCTCCTCTTCATTGAGGGCGTTCACAATACAGTTAAACGTTGTCGCATCTGTTCTTTTAGCAACATATACCTTTGCTTCTCCTTCACGATCATATTAAACTCATATTTATCAATCACCCCATTTTCTACCGCTTTTGAAATCAGGTCAATAATAGAGTTCAGCTTTGATTCCGCCAATAGTCTTATATTCTCATGCTTTTTGGATTTCACACCAAGCCTCTTCCCTGCGTTCCTAAGACCCGCCTGTCCGACCCCCACGGCAAGGGTAAGCCCGCCCATTGCAACTGCAAGCGGTACACCCATTCCTGATAACAGGGTACCGATCCCGACACCCGATGTCAGGACCGAGATACCTAACAACCCATGGTCAAAGTAGCGTACCCAGGTCCCGTGCATTTTAAACTTTTTTGCAAGTTTGTCCCGCTCCTTAATCTCACTTCGCAGATACTTCTCAATTTCACCAATCTCATCAAGTCTATACTTTTGGCTTTCATCCTGCATGTCCGCGCCTTCTGCGGGTGCGCTCGGTAGATTCATATACAGCTTCGCTATATCGCTCATCTTTATTCTATAAGCAGATGAATTGTAATTCCAGTGAAGGATACATTCTTCTCATGGTGTAATTCATCCGTAAGCATGAATTCTAGGCGATCTGTCGACCCCTTCAGAGGTATATAAATTGGGGTATCAAAGGTCCAACTCAGCATGTCACCCCAAGCGTTTAATTCCTTGGTGGGGAGTAAGGCCAGAATTTTAGACTTTTTACCATCCAGCAGGCAGTCGTCTTCATCCAGTTGAGGGCACACAAGCCTTAGCCTGTGGTATATATCGGTCTTGTACTTGGAATCGTGGTCACCAGCCTGATAGTCTTTTTTACTAGGATCGTAGGGTAGGCCCATAAGCTCTTGCAGTTTTCGATGAATGACCACCGTATACCGTGCACTGACACGTAGCCTGCAAAGTCCATTTTCAGGACAAACAGCTTGATCTTATCCCCTACCTGGCTGTTGACGATAGCCGCCAAGTCCTCGATCCTGTAGAGGCCGTTCATGATCTCAATCCTGGTGACTGTTTGGTCAGGCCCAGTTTTTCGTATAGCAAAATCATTGTTACTTTAAATGTTCAACCACGTAGGCCTGATACTTATCGATTTCATAGCAATTCTCGTATTCTGTCCCAAGTAGTCCTCAAACAGTGTAGACTTTTTTATATCAGTAATGTAGAGTTGTTTCATCTTTGTTTTAAAACAAAGATGAACATATATTCATACAACCCCAAGGCAAAGTACCAATTCAACAGGGGTGAATGGCTACTGGCTATAACCAACCTAGAACACCAAGACCTATATGTATCTACAGGGTCGCATATTTCTGTGGCATTTCCTGAGTTTACAAAATACCCTATAAAGGTTACAAGTACCTACCTGAATGACCCTGTGATTCAGGGATGGACAAAAGGTCAAGCCCTGGAATACTGGAATATCCAGGTGAATTTCGCTACCCATTGTGCAAGCACTGCATTGGGCATCTCCGCCAAGCATATGACGGACTCCGTGCCACTTGTCAACTCGATTTTTAAATTCCATATATACTACCACATGCGCCGTATCCTGGCAAGGATGAAGGTACCCATGCCTTATGACGATGGGTTTAGTCGGTACATAAATCCCTATTCAACCTCTGGGTATGCGCAGGTATGTCGCGAGTACGGTGCCGACCCCAATGGTCTGTACAAACCAAATCGGTAAGTGCATCATTGACCAACGGAAGAAGGTGGCCACAAGTTGATGGTGATTGGGCCAAATTCATCATACCAGCAAGTCAGGGTTTGACGTCGGAGGGTCTGACCAAGCTAAGTGAGAGTATTCGCGTCTACGTGATCTTGTTGCTTGGATCGCAGGCAAGTGCCGAGGCATCCCTACTCGGATCTGGTGCGGATAACTATACAGCAAGGCAAATTCTATTGCCAAAAATTGAAGCCATGGTACAACGCCAGGAAAATGTAGGGCATGGCATCGCGGAATTCCAGAAGGTGTTGCAATATGCCCGAACCCCAGTGAATTTTGCCGTTATGCCCAGCGTGTACGTGTTGCCCTCGTACATGAACCTACCTATAGGTAAAATTGTGGGGTATAATAACAACATTTTGATCGCGCCTGCCAATGTCAATGTGGGGGTACAGGTTGATGTGAATAGCAAACCTATTGTCAGGCATGCGGCTGCCGCACCCCTCAAGCATACCATCAAAACACCTATGCATACCACACCCCCAGGCATACCACACCTCCTGGGCATACTATCAAAACACCTATACATGCCACACCCCTTAGACATACCGAGTATACCATCAGACATGTAGCCAAACTACATCCCAAGCAAGCTACGCCTCCTAGGCATACTACACCTCCTATACATACCACTGAACAATCCCCACAAAACAAACATGACGATACTAAGGCAACACTGATCACGGCAGAGGTAGGTTTAATTATTGCCTACATATGGCTAAAAAAATAGTTAATATTACACCTTTCCAATATATAGCACGACAAACCCAGCAGCAGCCGTGATGGCCATGTAAATATGCTTTGACGCATATTCGACTACTTTTGCGGCTACCCTCAGGATGAATGATAAAGCCGTACCGATGATGCCAGGTAAGGCAGCACCTGCTTTGCCTGCCAGATATTTAAGGAACTTGCCCAATCTTTCCAGCTGCTTCTCCACAAAGCCTTTTCCCGCACTACCCGCGGCACCTGCGGCACCTGCTGCGGCACCTCCTCCCGTAGCTGCAAGTACGATGGTGCTTATTAATAGGCCAATGGCGGAGACGATACTTGCTATTGTTATACCCTGCTCCTTGAAGAGTATTTTTAGCTTTTCAAGCAGGGACGTGTTATCTCCGGCGATTTTCATCAATGTATCCTTGATGACCTTCAATTGACTATAAATTTTATTTTTAAGATTACCATGGGCATTAATCGCAGCAAACGAAGTGTCCTGTATAACTCCCTGCGTTTCGTCCACTATATTTTTAATGTTACTGTTAAAGGCATCCATCTCAACCTCCTCCCCACGCAAAGCCTTCCCCTCGTCCCTATTCAAAACAAGGACATCAACTTCATTCACGAGGTTTTGGGCCCTTGCTTTACCCCCTGGCGTTGTAATATATTTTGTAAATCCCATGTCTCGCACAAATTCCGCCCCCAAATTTAATAAAATAGTACCAGCTGCTCGTAAACCAGCACCCCTCTTTTTATATACCAGATTACTGATATCTACACCCCTATAAAAAAGACGTTTCCCATCAACTTCATATCTATTATAATCGATTACATGGACGGGCCCCGACCTTTTATCCTTTTTCATTTGATCGTACAGATCATCGACCCTCATGTTTACCAGCGTCCTTCACGTATAAATACCCGCAGCCGTGGTGTCTCCATGCTGCTGTTCTCCCTGAGTTAAAGGCCCTGCCGTTGATGGAAGTTGCTGCGTTGATGGAGGCCGTTGGGGAGGATCATCATCATGCCCATCCCCCCTATCATCCCTGCCTTTCTAATGCTCAGGCGTAAATGCTGGATTATCAGCCACTTATTAGTAGAGGACTTCTACCATATAATAAACCATGAGTATTCAACGATACGGAGCCACATTGGACCCATACACAGAAACGAAGCAGCTACTTGGGATCAAGGGACGCCGGCAACGAGTTCAGGTAAGTCATATACCAAGCACTATTAACCAGAATGAGGACTTGTGCGTTGATATCCCAAATATGTCAGAAAATGACGTCATATTTCCCGGAAGTCTCAAACTCCTGTTCGACCTGACGCTGACGGGGACCAATACAAAATGCGGGGACAGCAGCCGTAGGATCTACGGCAGCCAAGGCTGCCGATGCGGCGTACAAGACAACAAATGTTAAGTTGGAATTCGACAAGATCAGTCATGAGGGACTGGCGAGTGCTATGATGTCAAGATATAACCTCCTGGCGCTACCATATGAAAGAATACTCCGTAGCAAGGTGGTGACCATGAGGAAGGGTGATACAAGCTACAACTTACAAATCGATACACCCGCAAAAAGTTTGAAGGGTGTCCTGCTACTCTTTATAGACCCTGGGAAAGTGAAGGCTTACTCAGGTGCCAACGAGGTGTTCAACAACCATAAGTTTGAGAAGATAAGCGTCACGGTGGAAGGTGAACCTAACGAGCTGTATAGCCATGCCATGCTACCCAAAGACCAGCTCGAGCAGATCGTGAAGCTCTTTGGTAGCCACGACTCGGGCGTAACTGTAGGACAATTTTTCAGCGAGAGATACGCCCTGTTCATCGACTTTAGAGCCTCTCCTGATAATACCCTACACGGTAGTGGAAGGCCCCTACAACGTCTAAGTGATGGCATAACGTTGCACATGACTAAAAAAGCCGACGGAACTGGGGACATACGCTGCTATACGATGGAAGCGCAACTGAACATTCTTGATGGGCGTCTTGAGTCCGTTGAATATTAAATAAAATGGCAACCTTAGCAATCATGGCAGGGGGCGCGTTAATCAACGCATTGGCCTTTAGTGGCACGAACTGTCTATTTTCTAAACTTTCGGGGCATGGGGAAGCGCAGCGAAAGAGGCATGATAAAGCTATGGAAAGGCTTAATGATGCTCAGGCAAAACAGATCAGGGATAGGCAGGCCAAGCTTGACTGGTTCAGCGAGCAAAGGGAACTGCAAATAAAGGCAGGTAAAAGCCTAAAAGAGTTGGATGACGACCTCTATAAATTATATATCACCTCGAACGAGAAGACCCCACAGCTATCCAATTTTTACACGCCTTCAAAAAATCAACAAGATGGGGAATTGACGTTCATTGTTGGCTCCTTGTCCCTACTAGGGTTCGTTGCCTACAAATATCTGTAGAACGTTTTTGACATGTATAATAAAACATGTCAAAGGCAGCATCACATATCGTTACCGAGAAGGAGGCGGAGAAATTAAGTCAAATTTACTATACACCCGAGCATCTGCGGACTGGACGAAAAGCCATCAAGCTTCTAGCGAAGGAGGGCGGTCTATCAAAAAAGTTAGTCACTCACTGGCTGTCCAGGCAACTCTTGTGGTTGAGACATATCAAAGGCCCTAAAAAGATCGATTATCCATACTTCAC
This sequence comes from Hydractinia echinata, assembly GCA_030067915.1. Lineage (NCBI taxonomy): Eukaryota > Metazoa > Cnidaria > Hydrozoa > Anthoathecata > Hydractiniidae > Hydractinia > Hydractinia echinata. Next base: position 141,618 of record JASGCC010000296.1, on the reverse strand, counting down.
CATTACAACACCGAATGAGGTGCATCAGTTAGATTTACTGTACATGCCTCATGACAAACTATATGGTGGCACCTACAAGTACATCCTGACAGGTATTGACGTGGCCTCGAGGTACAAGGTGGCGAGGCCTCGGCGTACCAAAAAAGCCAGCGAGATTGCTGACATGTTGAAGGATCTTTATAAAGTAGGACCTCTTCGATACCCCAAGATTTTTTAGTGTGACTGAAATGGTTCCGAATTCAAGTCAAATGTAACCAGGACAAGGGCGTGGAGATCTCCCGGGCTACCACCAAATACCACCATACTTTCACGGCCTTTGTAGAGTCTTATAACAAGGTACTCGCTGAAAAACTCTTTAAACCCCAGGATGCACAGGAGTTGGTCTCCTCAGAGCTTAGTACCATTTGGGTCAAGCACCTGTACACTATTGTGAAAGGCCTAAACAATACCAAGACTGCCATGATTGAGATGAAACCTAGCAGATCGATCAAGCTGGATGATGTCCCACTCGCAAAAAGTCAGCAATATCCCGAGGAGAGACCCTTACCTGGGGATGGTCTCTACCTCTATCTGCTACAACCAGGGGAAGAACATGGTGACTCCAAAAGACGCGCCACTGACGCCTTTTGGAGCAAACATACTTACAGGTTGGACAAAATAGTAGCAGGTAGTCGCATTTTGTATTATTTGAGAGACGGTCCCGAAAGAAGCTTCGTTTCAGAAGAATTGATGCTTATTCCAGAGGACGTTCAGGTACCTCCGGAGAAGGTTAAAGGGTGGTAATAACATATAATTTCTACTACTTGAAAGTAGTAGAAATTAGTGTCCGTTTACGACATGTCAATGTCAAACACACCTTCGAACAGATCCCGCGTATCATCGTCAGGTAGCGTGAAGTGATTGAGGTAATAATTCTCAATACCTATTGTATCATCCCTGAATCGGCACTAGGCATGTACGGCATTTGCATCATCGCATTCCGGTTTCCTAACGATCATCTCGGGGTACATCTCCCCTAACGTGTTTATTCTTGTGCTGAGTTGCTTACGGTGGCATCGGATCATATAGTGCTTATGTATGCCTTTTTTTCCATGCTCGTGGGGATCATTTTTATCAACCACACATAGCACGGCATCATATTGATATCGGTGTGGGACATCTCTGCCGTAGTTCCGAGTTGTCTTGCTTAAGAGCACTAAACTGTTCATCCCTATCCTCGAGCTCATCCCCCAACACCATGAGCTGGTTGTCTCTATCCTCAATTTCATCACCGAGTAAGGCCAGGGACCCATCCCTGTCCTCCAGGGCCTGGCGATGCTCTTAAATTACATCTTGTAAATTTTGAAAGCCTGTTCGAGCAAGCCACCTAATGACCCCTGCGGCTTTTGATTTCCTAGAACGGCGAACGATCTCCAAGTCTCCGTCCAATGTAACAAAGACGTCATGCCCATTTTTCGCCTTACCAAGGGGGCATCTCGGAGATGCCCCCCTGGCCCCTACTATTTCGGACCTGGTAGATAGGAACGTTGAAGGTATCGTCATATTTTTAACCTTTTCAATACCAAGAAAACGTCCCAGATCATCCCTTTTGAACATAGGCTGATCCTGGCTATTGGACAGGGTCTCGATGGCTCCTGTGTTGAACATAACTTGCGACGACATCTTTCTATATACTAATGCTTACCCAGAGGTTTTCACCGTGGTCATCAATGGTAATTTTACTACCCACAAAAGAATAGTAAAATTAGTGCCCGTTTACGACATGTCAATGTCAAACATACCCTCGAAGAGCTCCCGCGTATCATCATCGGGTAGGGTGAAATGGTTCTTGTAAAAATTGTCCTTGGTAAGTACATCATCCTTGAACCTACACCAAGCATGTACGGCATTAGGATCGTCACATTCCGGTTTCCTTACAGCCATCTTGGGGTACATTGCTTTTAAAATACTTATCCTTGTACCGAGTTTTTTACGCTGGCATCTGATCATGTAGTGATCATGCCCGCCTTTTTTTCCATGCTCGTGTGGATCGTTTTTATCAATCATTGTACACAGCACGTTGTCATATTGATGCCTGTGTGGAACATGCCTCAGCCGTAGTTCGGAGTTGTCCTGCCTAAGAACATCAAGCTGTTCATCCCTGACATAAAGATCGTCCTCGAGAATGGCAATGGCAATATCTCTTTCCTCTATTGCTGCAGCAAGCTTTCGCATTTCCCTGGGTAGCACCTCCTCTACAACCCACTCCAAAAAAGGTTCCGCTTTAGGCTGAGCACATCTCAACAGAAAGCAATAGAGGCCAGCGTCAGTCAGTAAAACCGTGTCTGGATGCAGGTACTCATCCATGAGCCCCCCCCCGAAGGTCTACAAAAGCGTTACCTAATCGCATTTTATACTTGCCGGGAACATATCGCTGAATGGCCTGTACCCCGGCCCTTCGTTTATATCATACGGCTCTCCACATATCGACGGCCGCAAAATATTGGCCTTTATCCCGGACATAAAATGATCGGACTTGTTTTCCTTGGAAATAATCAACCGCTGTGGGGGACATCTTTCTATATATTAATGCTTGCCCAGAGGTTTTCCACCGTGGTCACTTGAGAATTTTCCAAGTCCTAGGGTGTTCCAATCTCACATACAGGCATGCATGCTTGGACCTCTTCAACTCGGCCTTGATGTCAGCCCAACAAACGGAGGGTATCATGTTGGTTTCCTCGTCGATCATTTTCATGTCTGAACGCTTGTTGGGAAACCATAAAAACAGGGCTTTTTTCTGCCTCCTCAAATTTTTGGGCAAAGCCGTATACGATTGCGTTAATAGCCACAAGCTATGCTTGCGGTGCCTACCTGAAATGGCAAGCTCAAGTAGGGGTTGTCGCCGCTTATCAAGGCTTTCATCTGCTATCATGTCATCCACCACGAACAACGCCTCCTCTCCTGCCAACAATGAAGATAGTTTTTGAATCCATTCAAACAGCTGGCCCTCTGGATCAATCAGGAACACGTAAGGGTCCTTCCAGAGCGAGGCCCTTTCTAAATAGGTGGTATTCCATTGCAGGGTAGGGCACAGGATAATAATATTATAGTAGTGCCCCTTATACTCATTCTCGAGCAGGTCTAACACACGTTGTGGGCCCCGTAAAGATAGCCATATGTGCTTCATTCACGACGTTCATTTAATAATAGCTCCACTTCCTATCTGAACCTTAGGGTATAGCGCGGCACATGAAGAACAGATCCACACACCACCGTGGTTATTCACCAAAAAACCCCGGCAGGCAGGGCAGAGCTTGGTATTTTGAGTCTTATATTCAAGTGGTAGTGGAGTATATGTTAATTTACCTTGTAGACACCTCAATACCTTGCAGTACCTCGCAACTAGCTGTGCCTTTTCTTCATGGCTCTCAGGTGGTGCTCCGATGAGTTCGGTGTACCGGATGAGGTTGTATGTAAGCAGGGTGTAGAGAAGTAGATAATATTTATCCTGTTGAAACCCTCTAATTTCCCTGTCTATTCCGATGAGGTCTACTTCATGTTCAATAACAGGGTCCTTACATTTGATACGTCGCCTCTCCTTCGCTTTAGCTAGGCAACCTATGCAACTTTTTGTTCGGCCATTACCCCTAATTTTAAATATCTCAGGGGGAAACACTTTTTTCCACTTCCAGCAAGATTTTGTGAATGTCTCGTTCATTTACCATAGAGTGACCCGCCCCATACAATACCCTAGTTACATCGGCAAGCGTCGGATACCTACCGGTTTCTAGAAAATTATATGACACCTTGCGATGGAGGTGCAAAGACTCGTAGTCTTTCCAAGTCATACCATTTTTGGAGGTAAACTGTGCTTCAATATGGGCTATGCAGATAGCTACGACATCACTCCGTTCATGTGGAGGCTGTTTGCGGGTACGAGTACGTTTCCTTGAAGCCTTACTGGAGGCGATGCATTTTATACACTGTCTTGTCGGCTGACCATTACGCTTAAGCTTGAAATTGTCCAGCCCAAGATAATCTTTACATTTTGAACATTTTTTTCCATCCTCCATTTCTATTTGTCTCTACGACAAACAGAAACTTTTACCGGGCGGACTATTTCGGTTTGGGGACTATGCTTGCGGGCAACCACCCTTTTTTCACAGCGATTTCGCGACCCGCCCTACCTTCTGCGAAATATGCCACCATCTTGAGTACGTCAGTCATGTCCATTTTTGTAGACGGCCTCGTAATACCAAGGAACTTTTTGCCAGCCATTGCATATGCAAAGGTGAAACTAAGATCTACAACGGTCTCGTAGAGCATATCCAAAATCTCCTTTTCTTTGGGTGATATGTTGCTTGTGGTCATTTATATATTACAACATTCTAAACATTTTGATATGAGGCTGGGTCTTGCCCTGTTTCCCCTGCCCTGGATCAGTCGCCGGCTTACTAGATTCTCCACCATTTTTGGAGGTAAATCTATACCAAACCACAACCCCTATCGCAAGCACGGCAAGCGTACCTACACTATAAAGGTAGACATTGTCCATCGACTGTACGGAACTGGCCCCAGAAGAGACTTTGACTGCAGGCTCTACAGTACCCTCTTGTTGCTTCATTTCTTCCTTTCTTTTCTTCATCAGTGCTGCCAATTGTGCCCCTGCGCCACACGCCCCGGATGCTTTACTGGTTTTGTAATGACCCTTTGTTCTTGTTACTGATCTTCTCCACTCATTTATCTTATAGCACCACCGCCCGAGGCTCCCTTAGTCTCCTTCTCCTCCTGTTTTTTACTCATATGCCTAGCGGTATGCCCCGCACCAGGATAGGCGCTAGACATCTACCAATGGTGCAGTACACAAGGATCCCGAGATCTGTCATAGAGTCTCGGATAATAGGGTCCTCCTCAATGTCCCTGCGCAATTCGTCAACAGAATCAATATCCACAAAGTTTCCAATCATGCTGGCATAGAGGCTGATAACATGGGTAGACAGTGCCCTAGCCATCTTCTCACCCTTCTCCTGAAGCTCACGTTAAATGGACTCGGTACGTACCTTGTCAATGGCCTCATCAGGGGCCTTGTCAAGGTATCCTTCGGTACATTTTTTGGGCAAAAGGTGTCCTTTGCCTTTCCTCATGGCCTCTTTCAAGGTCTGACGTTTATCGATGGGTTTCTCTATCTGTTCATATTCTGCAGAGGCTGTGTCGAATACTTGTGCCATATTAGACATCCTCCTTATTGTACGGTGAAATTTTAGATAGAATAGTAGTAGTATCACATAGGGTAAAATTACCACTATATATAAGCACACCTCCATTTATTACCGTATAGGCATTAGGCGGTAATGGCCCCTTGCTAAGGTGGTAATCTGATCAGGTTGAACGATCCGTTTGTCATCTGCCCTGTTTAGTGCTAACTTCGATACCTCTTGGGTATAGACCTGATGCGTCTTATTTTGAAACTTGACTCTTGTAAATATCAACGCCCTCTTCCAGGCTTCGTCGATAGTCGTCGAAGGTCACACATTGTTTTACGCCCTTTGCCTTGCGATCACCGCCCTCTTTTGTTAGACTCTCGTAAGCGTATAGCTTGGCCCTCAGAGCGATGAACTCTGTCATAACCTTCCCTGCAAGCTCATCTTTCATCAGGCCTACGACCTTCTTGTTTTTTCCTATGGGGAGAGGCCTATTATCGTCCTTGCTATAGGACGATGTATCAAATCGATCTTCAACATCGTTGGCAATGTCGCGATAAAAATCCTCCGTTCTAATATGGTACACAAAGGAGTCCGTATCCATGTAATAGAGCTGCAGCTTGCTACCATATTTTGGTTGCATATAGTCATGGCGGAACTCATACATGACCATATTTGATAGGTCCAAGATGGCCTGGCCTATATATACAGGCCGGTTTATCTTGATCTCAGTCCTACCCATTTCAACACCCAGTAGGTGTTTACTGAACCGGCTTCCACCCTTGAAATTTGGCTTCATCAAGAGCTTCATATACTTGTCCTCGCTGGTGACTAGCTGGATATTGCGATGATTCCTAATATTCTCCATGGTCTTGCCAAACACCGATAGATTCATGAGTTTGTAAAAATCCTTCTCAAAGTCGTTGCTGGCAGCCGTTCTCAGCCTTGTGTTGTGATCTATGTATCCTTTAAGCCATGGCTTTTGATTGAATTGAATGATCCTGTGCACCCTCTTCAATTCAAGCCCATGTTTTAAGGCCTCGTGAAGGGCCCTTATATGTACGACGTACCTCCGCTTATTTTCCAAGTTCGGTACCAATTTCTCGACCTTGTGAACCGTCGTGCGTTCGGGCAGGAACGGCAACTCGTTATGTTTGTCGTGCAGTCTCCCCGGGTAATCGATGTCAACCTCTAAAATATACCCATGCTTGTTCTTTTCAACGAGCTTCTCGATTCGCTTTTCGGTAAAGGCCTCAACGTTCGACACCCATTTAAAACCATCAACTGGAAGGGGCTGACACATGGCCCATCCGTACAAGTTGTTGCTATCGAGATATTGGAGATATGAGGATTCAACCCCTGGATCGTACTGGTCTCCCATATACCTATTATTAGCCTTGGCATACCGATGTACCGCCTGGGTTATACCTCCACGTATACCTTTTTCAAACATCAGGAGCATATCGAGGTCTGTGAGGAGCTCTATTCTAATACCTGTATGCTTGAGTGCCGCCCTCCAGGCTAGACCCGGGGCACTGTAAAAATGGGTAGGATCTAGCTTGTAATTTGTCAAGCACACACCCCTGAATGTTTCAAAAACATCGGCCAATAGCAGGACGTCCGTGGTCAGATAGATGTCGTGATAGTCGCCCATTGTGACTACATCACTCTCCGGGGTAATACAATTCCATACCTTTTTTGTGTATTCATAGTCATTGTCGCTGATACCCTTCATATTCAGCTTGTTATAGAATGCCTCCCTGGGGGCAGCTCCGACCCCTCGAATCGCTGCCAGTCATCCATATACTCGTACGGGTACACGCCTTTTCTCAGCATCAGTCGAAATACATCGTCCTTGTCGATAAACTCTACCATGGATGGTACGTTTGCCTTTACCTGGTCCCGATTAAGTTGCTTGGTAGTATTCGAGTTGCATTTTTTACACCAAACCTTTGCAATATACTCGGCGTCTATACCCTGAAATTCAAGACAGGTATCTGCACACTGCTGACATTTCAGGCCGGTGGCGTTTGTTCCGATTAAGTTGGCTGCCAATTTGTCCAGACTGCTGGGCATGAATCGGCAAGAGTCGATGAATCTGATCTCGTTCCTCTTATACGTCTCACCATCGCCATACCCCATACCTGCAAGCGGTACCTTGATCTTAACGTTGAAGCTGATGTACGTTTCGGTATTTTCTGCTATGCACCCAATGTCCTGGGTGTCGTACTTTTCGCCCAATTCCCGAATGAAGAGATGCGCATCGTACCCGGAGAGGTTGTGGAAAATCACGGGTATATGGCTAGGTATCTTATATTTAAGGTTACAGCTGTTATGCGCCGCACCTCTATACAGCCCTGTATAGTGACAGTGGTCCCTAACCTTTCGATTATTCTCGCAGTCATCAAATGACTTTAGGCAGATATGGCAGTGTGCGGCCGCGTCATGTTCCCTTTTTAAGACCTCTGTCAGTTCCAGCATGGGTTGTTGCGGGTAGATATTATATAGCCTCTTCACCTCGTCTTCCAGGTGGTCCACGAACCTCGTCACGCAGTCCTTGCCTCTATAGACTGTTAGTGGGTCTGGTACAGATCCATAGGCAAAGGTACTATATGTGCACCAGCCAGATGATATATGCATGTTCAGCTTCCTCGTTTTGGTCTCCCTGGCATCTTATTCTACCGGTATGAGTAGACTCTCGGAGTCCGCATAGATGGCAAAAGGTACCTTGAACTGTTGATGACCATCCTTATATTCTAGCCATTTTTCGGACTCTGCTGGCATCATGATTTTAACTGCCTCGTGGTCCTTGCAGTAGCCATAATGCTTATCTCTCGATTCGGATGTAGGAAAGGCCTGTAGGCAGTTCAGGCAAAAGTACATTTTTGCCGTATTTTTCTCAATACCTAGGAGCGTCGATAGACTTTTGACGGCTGTGTAGTGGGTCTTTTTACCATCCGTGATGAGCAGTAGATTCACCTGCTTACTACGCCCGTTGCGATGCGATCGCCTCAGGACGTTGATCTTCTTCCCCGTTATATACAAGACGTTTACCGCAATGTCCTTGTTATTCTCCTCGAACTTGTATATGCTTTTGATGCTTGTCGGAAACTCTATACCCTCCCAGTTGTAGAAGTCTACGTAGGGTCTCAGCTTAGTGATTCTTTGTGGATCTCTTTTCAATATCCGTATGATGCAGGGATGGTATAATGCCCCATCTGAAGCACTCCTCATCATCATTTTTTGGATTAATGATGGCCTTCTTTGAGGCCACCCACTTAGGTGCTTCTATGTATGAAGAACCCCTTGTTAGCTGCAACTTATGGAAGTCTACATCAAGGTGTATGACTCGACTAATCGTAAAGCCACTTGGAGGTAGCGCAGGATGTTCCACGTGCGTCTTGATATTGGCAAATATCCTGTCCAACACGTCGTCTACCCTGGAAGACCGAGGCCATATTACTATTGAAGGCTTTTTTCACCTCAATGTGCTCGTCGTTGGCCCCCTCCGGGTTTGTTTTCTTCTTCCACATTATCCATAGGGACAGCTGTATCTTTGCTGAGCCCATATCTTCTACCTGCTCCTCAATCAATGTTTTGACGTTAGTTCGCACCATTCCAATATAGCCGTCGACGTCGACTTCTCCTATACCGGGAATGCGAAAACTTCGAAATGTCCTATGCAATGCGTGCTTATGGTGCTGAGGTGTAAAGTCTTGCTCCGGCTGTTCATATAGATTTTGGATATCTGGAAGATAGTCTTCATCAGCCTCCCGTTCGACCTCGTCATGAAGCGTAGGTTTCGTGTTGGCTGTCCTGTTATAGAGCCCCATCACCCTACGTTTAAAGGCTGCATAGGTTCTCTTGACTTCCTCTTTTATAGGCTTTGGAACTGCGTTCACTAGCCAGTTGTATCACCCTTTCATCTTATCCCTCACAGCCGAACGATTTTTCGACAGCTCCTGCTTCTCGAATAGGTCCATCTCGGATGGGGGTAATAGCCAGTTGTGCCATTCCCTAACTTTACCCCCGATAGTTGAACGATTTTTCACCAATTCCTGTTGTTCAAAGAGATCCATATCCCCCGATGTTATAGCTTTAGCTGGCTTGGCGGGTAGTTGCTTGGGTGGCCTCCAAGTATATTTGTGGTTTCTCTAACAAGGCAACCAAGTCAGCCTTGCGTAGCTTGTCATACCCCATAAGTCCACGACCTTTTGCGATATTACGTAATTCTTTCACTGTGTGTGTGTTCATTCTATTTATTAAGATTTTTTGTTTTGTCAGAGGATTTCGATGTGGTCAAAAATAACTAACGCAGTTTGTTCACAGCCTTTATTGCGCATGCGTTGATTATTAGCATTCTATAAGGGAATTCCCCCTGTATAATGCGCTAGAATTTTTTGACTCATTTGCAGCATTTGATGACGTCATCATTCTATAAGGGAATTTACCTTGATGTATATGACTCAACACGGTCTATTAGGGATTTACCCTTGAATTACATAGCTAAGCATGGCATGGTACTGGATTTTGTTGGGATTTTGTTGTGACGTCTGTGCGTGCGCGTGCGCGACTGCGCTAGAACATACATTTCTCTATCTCTACTTTTACTATTGTTTTAAAATATAGCATTGAAAAACATACTCAAATATGACATTTACTCATTTTGGGTACATTTTCATGTCACTAATCCATTGTCATCTGTTATCATGGAAAAAAGACAATAAGTTGATAAAAAAATGAAATATATCCTATTATATATCATTTTTTTGCAAATTTTACAGAGATTTTATATATCTACTTAGTTTTTACTGTTAGCGAAGTCAAATAATTATCTTTTTATCAACGTATGTTGATTTTCTGTAAAGGGAAATTTTGTCCTTTTTATCGATGACGATGACGTCATAATATGCGTGACATCGCCAAAATAAATAGTTTTTTGAATTGTTTAAACAACAAATAACAAAACTTAAAAAAAATAGAGCCGTAGCTAATGAAATCAATTCCGTCATTTGATTAAGTCCAAGAGTCCAATTTGAGGGGTTTTGATGACGTCATCTTAAAAATAATGACGTCATCATGATTTTTTTTAATCAAATTGATTTTATTTATCAAGCACTAACTCCCTACCAAGTTTGAAGTAATTAGCCTTTCTCAATGAGACCTCAAAAGCCCAGTTGGAATAGGGTTAAAGGGACCATTCCAAATACATCAGGTACCCGCAGCTCAAAAATTAAAATCGGCTAACACATTATGCGCACCCATGGTGCGCATAATGTGTTGTTAGCTCATCGTTAGCCCATAGTGAGAATCAAGCTTTGAGCATATGATTCTTGGTAACAAGCATGGGGGTGAAGGATTTAAAAATGTTAAATGAAAGAAGTAGTAGTGGGGAGGGCAAAAAGTATCGGTGGGTTTAGTGTATAAACTAGAGTAAAGTTTTCGATCTTTTCCTACATGTATGTAGGTGTCCAAAGAACTAATTTTATCCCTAAACTACGTGAAAATGAAATTAAAAAGTGAATTAAGTTTTTCAAAACATTTCAGTAGAAATTCTTCCCTGACACAATATATTCAGTGATGAAACATTTTCATAGCCTGATAGCCGTCGTAGAAGTATTTTAGTGCTTTTATGATGGCCATAACATATACTCTTGTGTATACACACACGAGTATATGTTATTTTTAATCAAAAACGTTATTATTTTTAACAAGAAAATAAAGTAAATTTGTTAATAAAAGTTTATTGTTTAATATTTTTTTTATTTAGTGTACAGAAAACATATGCTTTTATGATGCACAAGAATATAAAACTCAACCCTGTTTGCTGCGCTGGAGATCCTGGTAAAGCAGGCTAAATTTTTCCCATATGACAGCATATATGGGAAAAATTCAGAAAAATGTTCCAGTGAAAGAATAAGTATAAATACATATAGCTGCTCCGCTGATAACTGGACATCATTTGTTATCATAAATATAACGTGAGGACATGATTAAGCAAGAATAAAGACGGGTGTCGTCGTTGGCACAAATTTTTATTATCAGCTTAGTGAAGAGTTGTGTGAAATGTATGCAAAAACAAGAAAAAGTTGCTCTTGTTAACATTATTTACTTCGATATATCTTGAGATTATGATCGAATAATGCTAATTCATGATACCGATGCTGGAATTTATTCCAATAATATCTGCTATTGTTATGGCAATCCAACGAGGAAAAAAAACAACCATTAAAGTCATGTTGCTGCCAAAAATATTCGTGGGTAAATTATCAGCCATTATCAAGCTTTTTTAAATCCGTACCTTCCGAAAGTTTAAAAGACGTTTAATTAATGGAGAAACTTTTTCTATTTACGCCAATTATGTAGAAGAATATTAAACCTAAAACATTGCCAACTGTGAAAATGTTTATGATTTGCTCATTAGACATACTAGCAGGTCCTCATTTAATTAGGCCAATTAAAAATATTTTCGCCAGATATGATGGAATGAGTAAAAATTTTGGAATCATTCATACGTGAGACACTGCATTATTTTAATCGCAGCACCTTCTGATGCAATAACTAGTGGTTAACTCGCGGAAAACTGTACGGGCTTTCGTTCGTCGCTACTTGCAGTGGCCATTTTGATTCACAGGTAAAGTGCGGGAAGCGTTATAATAAGTTGTTTTAGCAACGAGGTGGGCCAGTTTGGTTTCCGGGGAAACACGAAAAAATCTGAACTCTAACCGTTTAATTTTTTCATACATGTAATAAATAATTTTATAAATAAAATTATTTATTACATGTATGTTTGTTACCAAGTGGTTACTAAGGTGTTGCTAAGGAGATGTATGGATCCTGCGATAAAATACAGGCTAAATTTGAAGAAAATATCGATCCAGGGAAATGACGTCATTATATTGTTTTTTACCTGGAACATGTTTACCATATTCTAAACATGTACCAAGTTTAATGACATGAACATTGTTATTTCTGGCAAAACGGATCTTCTTACCTTTTAACTTTCGTACGATTAAAATATGAAATCATTCTTTAGTTTACCAACAATTAAATATCGTCAGCAATGCCTGAAAAATCAAAGTTTATTTCATAATTAAGAAAATGGCCTATTTAAAGCATGTGTGACGTCATTTCTGATCCTCATGACGTTATCAAATATATTTTTTACCTGGAATTTTGTTATTAAGGCTTTCTACAAGTATACCAAGTTGTATTACCTAAGAAGTTCCGGACTTATGGCCCGGGGGCACTTGATTGACCCCCTCCAGTGTCACAGAGACAAAAAAAGCCCGGTGTTAATAACGTTAAAATTGGGGTAGGGATTACAAATTGGGAGAAAACACGATTTGTTTATACGTACTAGTTGTGACATGCTCTAATAAAATAGCCCATTATTTTTGGACTTCTTATATTTTGTGTCATTAATTCTTCAGCTTTTATGTAGGAAAAAACAGAAATAATAGATACCAGATTATAGTGCGACAAATAGTTTACATGGTGGCCCAGAAGAATGAAAAGTCCACAAAAAATTAAAATTGCCACAGAAAATTAAAAAACGCTGCAGCAAGACTTTTGGCATGTATTGTCGCTGCGTAACATAATGGCACCCTATTTTTTTTGCAGATTGTTTCCCTTGTTTTTATTGTGGTTCTAGTAAGTAATTTACCCTATTAATCTTTTGGAACGTTGTCACTCCATAAATGTTTCTTGTCTCGAAAGATGCAACTAAAGATATCTGCTATGATATACAGCTTTATTTTGATCTAATAAGTTACAGCTAAGTTACAAATAATATTTGGGAAATTGTCCGTTTTTCAGCTCTTTCCCGAAATGGGCAAATTGCATCACTTAGCCGGTAGGCTGCAGAAGTCCTACTTTGACATGGGTATAGGCCGAGTAATCATCGTCAAAAATTTAGTAGCTGCATTTTCCGCAATGTCAGCATTATAAAATAACCCGCGCAAAACTCGAAAAGGCCCGAAATATCGTGGAATTTGGGCATGCTGACGTCAGCACAAATTAGCACGCTTTCAGATTTCCGATCTAATCAAGGTCGCTGGGAATATTGGCAAGTGAACTTTGAAAAATGTGCAGTGCGTGTTATTTAAATAGAAACGCTGTTCTTAATGGCTTGTAATTGTGATCTTCAAATTCCACCCTTGTTTCCTATATATTACGTCCAGGATTGTAGGTACAGTATAGCGTACCACACAATATGCAATTTTGAATAACTGCAAGTACACAGACTCTATATCTAAATAAATTTTCTTTTTCTCGAGTTTAATTTCATCATATCATAGTTTTACCATTAAATTTTTTACAAAATGACCCTATTTCTATTTTTTAACATGTGCACAAATTTTTTAACTGCATTATTTTCTCCCATAGCACCTAAAGGTCGCATGCCAATGATACCAATATATCAAAAATTCTTGTTACTCCCTTGTCAATCGTCCACCGATGTTGATGAAATTGACAGCAGCATGTGGGACATCGATGAGGCCGAGAGTTTTTTAAAGCATTTTCTGAGTCAGATTTTTTTCGGCACATTCTCTGGCAGTATTGTCAATTAAATATCGATAAACATGAACCAAATCCTTAGTTCAGGCAATACGTTTTCAAGGGTAACCAGCAATTTATTCTTTGAAGAACGGGAAGGTCCTGGTCAGTGATAACTTGATTGTCACAATTTTTTAACCAGCCAATCGTGTTTTAACGTGTAGCAAGAGCCTAGGGTGATATCGAGGTCCCTCATATCTTAGATGTTCCTTTACCACTAATTTTTTTGGTTTATGTAACGAAACTGGAAATAAATTTCATAGCTGAAGCTAAGTAACATTAAAAGGTTATATATTCGCGTTTTTGCTTAACTTACAATAAAATTAATGTCCTTTTCACGTTCTTTTTGTGTTAAATATTTTTTGTTTACAAATCGCGTTTTGTTCACCGCCAACACGCCGCTACTTTGTATATTTGTGCCTTGTGTATTGCCTCTTTGTCGTCGCATCTGATTTAAATAAAAAGCTACCGTAAATTTTATTTGCAATATGTTGCGTTTGACCATTCATAGCAAGTAAGAAATGGCAAGGCAAAATTGTTTTGCCTAAAACAAACATTCATATCTTTCTTCTTAGAAAATACAAAGGAAAAGAAAGTTGTGCTGCACATAACGTTATCTAGGTTTATATCATTGATGCAATAATGAAATTTGTAGCTTAGAAACTGTGGATAACATAGAAATCACTAATTTGATAATATATATTTGTCGAGCCTTTAAAACAATCAGATTGTGTTCTATTTTGAAACTTAGATTTGAATAAAAATGCCAGTGTTTGTTTGATGTTTTCATTTTTTAAGAACTTTAAATCAAAAAAGTTATTTCAAAAGGAACAATTAACTAGAAAATAACACTAATACGAAATTTTTTCACGCTAATGACCGGTGGAAAAAATGCTTAAATTGATAGTACTAGGATATCTCATCTTCGTCTACTCATGAAATCCTTACCGCGACTTTACACTTTGGTGCAGTCAAAATCATTAAAGGCATTATGATATGGGAGTTGTAAGGATAAACTTCTTTTAGTGATGCGGTAGGAAAAAAGCAATGAGAGCTACAAGAACAGACAAATCAATTATTAAAAAGAGACATTAATTTAATGTCAAATCAATTATAACTAACAGCAAGGGCCTAATGTTTTAATAACATGCAGTTAGCATCGAAAATATGGTGCAGCAGCAATGTAACGCTTTCTGGCTAAAGCCGGTTCTTAAATTAATTATTTTCTTTCTTCTTTATTTGAAGTTGGTTTTACGCATAATGGTTATTATATAGCTATTAAATAACATCACACAGTAGATTTCAAGCTTAAAGATGCTGTAAGCCATTAAATAGCTAGCGGCTTTTCCAAAAGCCGTAAGGTAGCGCTGTTAAGATGTTCTTATATTATATAATTTAAATCGGCCTAAAATTGTGTAATTTTTATCAAAGCATGAAGTATGTGTTCCCACTTTATTTTCTTAAAAAAGCTACTGCGCCTGTCCAGCAGATTTGCTACTTAATGGTTAGTTCATTTTCCTCTAGCAAGTGCAGCGTGTAATACACAGAAAAAGGCGCAATGTATCAAAACCTCACCATCCTTATGTTTGCATATCTTGCATATCTTGCATATGTAGAGTGTAAGTTTTCAAAGTCTTATCCCTTTTTATCTACCATTACTTATTCTTAATTTTAATATTGTAAGTATTTATGTTTGTATCGTCGCCACAAATGTGTAAGTTCTTTTCTAATGTTATAGGCGATGAAGTTTGCACTGCTGACTGGAATTACAGAGGGGGGAAACTCAATGGTAAGATTATCGCAATATCTGGCAGATCATTAATGTTTTTTTAACTGTTTGACAACTTCCTCAATATTATACGTAGGACCAAACGACTGGTCCAAAACTAATCCCCAATGTGCTGGCAGTCTTCAGTCGCCGATAAACATTGACCTTTCACGAACAATTCAACCAAGTAGAAAGAACATAATCTCATTTCACAACTACAACAAGCCACCAAAAACTGGAGAAACTTATATATTTAGTAACAATGGACACACGCTTGTTATTGATATTCCAGAAAGCACTCTCTATTATTTAAAGAAAGGTGGAAATAAATTTGTGCCAATCCAAGCGCATATCCACTTTGGCTCACCTGTAAAAAAAGGATCCGAGCATTCGTTAAATGGAAAGTTTTTTCAAGCCGAGGTACGTTAATTTTAAACAGACCAACCAACATGTGTGTTTAAGCGATGTAGCGGCAATGTTATTTGTTTTCTTTAGGTGCACCTTGTTCATCGAAATGCAAAGTACAAGCTGGCAGAAGTGTCTCAACACAGTGATGGGCTGCTTGTCATAGGAGTGTTTGTGAAACTAACAGTAAGGCGTAACAGTAAGACAATTACGAGAAAAATATTTGTTCAAACATGATAGAATATTTCATTAATTTATTTCAGGCACGGAGAAGGTCGAGTTCAATCTTTTCGCAGTTAGGTGGTCATGCGGGTGAACTTAATCAACCAGGTACTGGCATTTTTAAAATAATTTGACTTCCACCCTATTTGGCATGGGCTTTATTGGACCTTGAAAGAGCGGATGGAGGGTGCATAAAGTGACCGTTGTCCATAAGTTCTGAGAGATAACTAGGTACAGTTAAAGTAGACAAAAAAAAAATTTAGCATAATTCTTTTATTGCTGACGTGAGCATTGTTTGGGGGACGTCACTAGAAACTTTAAAATCGGGAAAACTACCATTACCTGTCACAATCGCGTTTGAGGAAAGTCTGGGCAATAATATGCCATTTTCGGGCCTCCCTTCCCATACCCAATAGGAAAAACAAAGAGCAATTTAGAATACATAACTTTTGCTCATAGGGAACAGTGTAAAGGTTCCGGCATTTCCTTTGGCCAATTTTATACCATGCCGTGCTAACTTGAAACGTACACCATATGTCAACTACCGTGGCTCGTTGACCACACCACCATGCACTGAGAATGTTGATTGGGTTGTACTCACCAGTCGCGTACATACGATTAACTTCCGAAATGTAAGCACCTTTCTTCAGGTTTTTTGTTGGCAGGAGTAAACTCTCAACCTTTTTAAACTGTACCAAACTAAGTAACAACATAACATTGTGATTACTTTTTTATTTTAGCTGCGAGCAATTAATAAAGTTCTGGATTGTGAAAATTTACCAATGTACGGAAATTATCGACCAGTGCAAGCAACAAATGGACGAAAGTTGTACGGAGTCAACATGAGACCAAAGCATAAAACAAGAAAAATTTGGTACTAGTAATTACATATAGTCTCTTGTAGTGTTGTTGCAATTCTTAAAAAGAGAATAAATCCTTGTAACGTGAGGTTCTTCGAATTGTTTTCCGTGTATGAATCTAAAGTATTTTTTAAATTTTATACCAATGTTATGATCGGCCTAATAACATTATAACTTCCGTTGTGCGAATAATTAAATCTTACGTCGTCGTCGTTGTAGCAATAGAAATCAGAGTGCATAGTTGTGGAACGTAAATATCCGGTTTTCTCGATTTTTTTTGATTTCCCCCCCAAAAAAAAATTGGCACACTTATAGTACGTCACAAAAGGAACAAAATGGCAGCAATAAATTCTTGCTTACGTAAGCACTTTGTCGATGACGTCATCAAAAGCTTGAAATATTTTCAAAATACCTCTATATGCTTAAAATTCAATTACTTTAGTTCTAGAGCGAATTCTTACATTCTGTGTAAATTTTCTGAAAGCCAAATAAAATTTATTAAACATATTTTCCAGTTTTAACATAGTTCGCATGAAAAGTTGCAAAAATTGCCCGAAAATCCGTCAGGAGGGAATCCCCCCGAACCGAATAGGGTTAACATAAATTGATTTCAAAGAGTTTAGGACAAATTTTAAGTTTATATTGACCTCAAAGCTAAAGTGCTGAGAAAAGCTAACATTTACTGGTACTATTTTGACCTTCTACGCCATAGCAGCAACTGTTTCAAATTTGATTCTAGTTTAGAAAAACGGGGTTTGCAGGGGTTTATAGCATCTTGCAATTTTCGAAGTTTTTTTTATTTCCTATTGCTTATTTCACTCTAGTGAACACAAGCCTGGACACTAACTTAGTTAGTTAATCTTTTGAATACCTTTCGCGCTAGTGCCGATAAGCCGCAAGGTTCCACATATGTAAGAGCGAATTCGAGTGACTTTTTCAATAAAATTCGCGATTTTCTTTCAAATATTATTCCCCAAACGCAAAACAGGTGACCAACTGGCAAAGAAATCTTGGAAGAAAACATAGTTGTGTTACTTCATTAAATATATACCTATCGACTGTCTCGAGTAAAGCGTTTCAAAGAATTGTACCCCAAACAAACTTTTAACAACTTTGTTTAATTAGTAGTATGTCTGCCATTATGTCTTTGTCGAAATTATGTGCGGTGCTTTTGAAATACAAGGTTCTATGTACTCCTGTCACTAGGAAAGCCAGGTTTGGCCCATACAGTTAATGTTGATGTAATAAATTAATGTTGGCATATATTCTATGTTACCCATGGGATTCCTAAATATGAAATAGGTGATGTACTACAGCCAAATAGCATTCTTATTTTTTAGAAGGAACGCGGGTTTTTTCTTGAGAACACTGGAATGGCTTTGAATTAATCGAACTCGTCTGTAAACACTCTTATTATTTACAGCGTTTCAGGCGGGAAGGTACCCTCGTTTACTTTACACTAAAATTAATTGTTTGTTAATATAAAATAAAATAAAAGCCTGGCGAATTTGTTATTGCGATGATGAGCTCTTTCCCTGCCTGCGAAATTGATATTTGCTAATTAGCCAGTATATACCAGTTTAAACAGTTATATAACATCTTCTTCGCGCAGCTGTTTCTTGTCTTTTACCGACGAAAAATATACTATGGAACTAGATAGATGGCTTCAAAGGAAATGGATGTCGAAGATAAAACAATTTCGTTACTTTTCTGCTACGTGATAATTACTGGTTTTCCCTTCAGATCTTGCTGGGAATATGGTGATATTTACCTGTTAAACAAAAAATATTTTTCGTTCAAGCTATATTTTTCACATAGTGGAAAAAATCTCCCAAGGTATAACTATACCGACAATGATGCGCCACTCTGAACAGGCAAGAAAGATGTGGATCCGATCTGGTTGATTTCAAATGATAGCTAACAGCAACTAGGTATGACTCTAGAAAGTTCCCAAATGAATTTAGTTTCATGGCTACTCTGGCTTTTCTAAATGTGAGCAGCGCCATATTTTCGAAAAGTCGTAATATGCTTAAAACATTGAAATTGAATAATTTGGTAGAGGGAGAATATGAGGAGTTATGGTGGCCATTTAAATTGGCAACGAATTTAAAAAAACGTTTTATAAAAAACTAAGATGTTTGTTTCTTTTACACATCGGATAACAGGCTGTAAGCCATATTTTTGTATTTTATCGTCAATAAGAAAAAAACCCCTTTAAGTCTAGGTCCATTTTCTTACTTAATGATGGATTGTATGCTAAAAATGAACAGTAAATACCCTAACCGCTTAATAGTACACCAAGTGGAGATGAGCCATAGGACTTTGCACTTCACCTAAAAGAAAAAAAGATGCATGTCTAACAAAAATTTACAAAAAATTTAGGTTACAGTACATCAGAATTAGAAACAATTTACTGCATAGCATGATAAACTTAATGACACACCACCCTAACAGAAAGCCTTTAACCACAGAGAGTGTGACCTGCATGGTGTTTGAAATAAATGAACAGACAATTTAACGACATATTATCACCTCAACGGCTGTACCTATGTTATAATCAAAAAGTTGTTAACCAACTGTAGGTTTGTGACATACATAGTTTCATTAATCAACAACCCATTCGATGACACATCACCTATACACGCGTTATCAGAGTCGAAGGCATGTGACATGCAGTGTTATGAATAAAATTTAAAAAGAGGCCTTTATTGTACTGTTAGTGACACCTACAACATCTTCTATAACTGCATCAGCCAATGCTGTTTGTTCTTCTGTCAGTTGAGGTGAATATTTCATCATGAAATAGTTGCGCTAACTTTCCTCCTACAATCGAAAACAAAACGAAGAGGAATTTCTCGATACACATACTGGTAAACGTCAGGGCTCAGTTGATTTAAGACCAACAAAGCTGTTAACTTTGTGGTTACATTGACAGCTCTATTAATAGCTTCCTTAGTCGGTCCTTGTTCAAAAAGAGGGTTATTTTGCAAGAGTGCTGGCAATTTGACAGCATCAAATTGCTGCTGCATACTAAATTTAAAGAAAAGACCATCCTGCTTCGGGCACACTGACATACAGAGTATCTAAAAATGTGTGCTTCTCTGATCAATACGTTTTATTGCCCTAAATGTGTCACAATCACGAACTTTATAAATATATTTGTTGAGGTATTTAAAAAACATAACACGCATGAAGATTCCATGTTTAAATGTGCATTGTATTCCTTGGAGAGCCATGGATTGTAGGGCACAAACCAGCGATGTTCATACAATAGATATCCACCAACTTCAGCTATTGTACTATACGAAAACGTTTCGTGAAGCTCTAGATGCAGAGACCATCTTCCATTCACCTGGAATTATGATTGAGATGATCACATGGACCATGAGTCACTATCAAACGATTTTAAAGAGCTGGTGTTTGTCCCGTTGATTGTGAGTGTTCACAGAAATCACACTTTCTATGTCATCTGTGACGCTTATCGTTAGCATCTAGATGAAATAACAATTGACAGTGAGGCAAACCCTTCTGTTCAAATTCTGTAACATACACATGTGTCACATTCTTAGCTGAAACTCCCCATCTTTGAGGAGTTCATTTAGATTCAACTGAGAAACTCGAGAAACTATATCGATCGTGTGCATGTTGGCCTGCAAACAAATTTTCTATAATTTTGCGCAATTTTGGATTTCATGTAAAAGTAAAAAAGAAATCACGTTTCCCAAACTTTTCAATGACCGCCATAGAATCTTTATAAATTTGTGCCATGGCACGTGGGCTTCCTTGAAAACTTAAAAGACTCTAGCTCTTTAGCTTGCGTTAGTTAACTAATCCTTGTAACTACAAAAACGAAGAATAGTTCGATTTTCCCGAATATATTTTAATTCTTAGCTTCCACTTTAACATATGCAACACAATACTGCTGAAACAATTTCTTACTACTTCTTTCTAATGAATTGGCTAATATTATTCCGGGTAACTACACTATAAGTATGACACCGCAATATTGTGATATCATTACGAGTACAACTAATCCTTACCCCATCAAAAAAAAAGCCGTCGTCCAGTATTGTATATTTTGCAAAATACTCTCCTGTGAAAGTTCAAAAACCTATCTTGAATGACAGCGGGTTGAGTGGTTAGTATGGGCATGATGTCAAGAGTAATATTCATTTTTTTACAAACCTCGCAACTTTACTTTAAAGAAAAACACGGCTTCAGCCTTTTGTTACCCTACGAATCTAAAACAGGCACACATCAATTTAATTTTTTAGAATGAATTTTTGTGAAAGTTCCAAAATTATTTGACAGTTTAGATAAAAACAAAACCTACGGTCTGCCATTTCAAAAATTAATTGTTAGCAAAAAACAAACTGTGTAAAACGGTACTATTATCAAATTTCAAACAGAGTATATATATTCACTTTTTAGCCACAACACATTTTGCAGCTTAGTAAAAATCAGAGTGGTGATAACACAAGAATATAACAATATTGGCCAAGATAAAATGGCACTAATACTACATTGAATAGATACTTTATTAGAACAGAACAAGTACTGCTAGCAAGCTTTGGGCTAGGCTGCTATACATAATGTAGCTAGCTAACTCATACGTTTTTAGCTAAAATTATGATGTTCGTTTCTCTAAGATTTACTAGTCGATTACCCGCGAAAAGATCCAGGCAGAAGAACAATGGAAAAATATGAGTTGTTTTAGAATTTTTGATGACGTCACAGTGCATAAACAAGAAAAGCCGTTGCCTCTAATGTGTAGAACTTGAAAGGCTGGTGTAGAAACTGCATAGGTCATGTCTTTTTGACGAACGGCCAATCAGAGCACAATTTTTTTTTATATTTCTGTACTCGTTGCCTCTGTTGTATAGAGCGTGAAACTTTGATCAAGAAAATGTACAGAATCAATTACTTTTTCTTTTGACGAACGGTTACAGAGATATTGGGGTTTAAATGTTTTTTGATGACGTCATTAATCCGTCTGGATGGATTGACCCAGCTTTAGGAAATTAGTCCTATTTTAATTCCAGGTCGTCTCCGCAGGAGATAACGTCAGTTATTTCAACTCGTTTCAAAGTTATTTGGCCTCAAAAGTTCACTGCAATGGCTTCACTAACTTTCATAACATCGTTGAATTTTCAGTTCAGTATTTTCAGCCCCAGACAACTTTTCGTGTTAATATAATACATGGCTAAAAAACGTGATATAATCTCAATCTTAACATATGATAACATTAAAAACGAAAATAATATAAAAAGGTGTAATGATCAGAAAGAGTAAAAATAAAACCATTAAAATAATTACCGCTACTCGCAAAACATTTTGACCTAGGGTCAGAACGTTATGTTGTACTTTTCAAACGACGTTAATGCCGTATTAAATTATTACAGTTTCTTGGTAATTAGACTATCGCTTTTCAAACGAGCTGCCGCTACTCCGGTATCATTTTGACGCACGAACAGATACCCAGTGGTTATTATTATGAGACTAGTCGGTGGCCCGTGGATAATCCACCGGTTCGCCCGTCCTTTTTATACCTCATTTCGTGTGTGTTCGCTTCTTGCGGCTATTATTATAGAGACTAGCCGGGAGACCCGGGGTCGAAACGCCGGGGTAAGCCACAAGTAACTGTTGTTGAACGCCCTGAAGCGCTTAATAAGAACCGGTCAGGTGAAGCGCTTTGGTACGGGTATACAGTATATATGTTGTGAATCGAGTAAAGCGCACACAACATTATAGTGTTTCGGTTGTAATGTATTTTGGAAAATATAACTTCACTGCAACTTTAGCCAAAATAAAAGCACAGTTTACAACCCGTTGTTACCACGTCATAGCAAAAACAATTAGTCAATATTATTTTATTTTGCGGAATAAGTTTCAGTAAACAGTAACAAATTAATCGTGACAGTGGACTTAGCGCTTAGTACAGGTAAACCGTGTTGCACATGAGTATAGGTGTAACACATTTTTTATAAAAACTTATCGCAACTTCGGTTAAAAAAATTCAGGAAACCGCCTGTCCTTATCATGTTCAGTTAAAAAAATCTGCGGCAATTTTATTTTGCAGCACAAGTTTTCATAGCAGTAATAAAATTGGTAGCTGCCTAACTGCTTAGCATAAGAATTGTGTTGCAGCCAAACTGCATTTGGCTACTTTCACTTTTTAGCTGAGCTAGCTAGGTAGACCCAACTTCAACATAAAAATAAATAATAATAGACCAAACTGAAGAAAAACATTAAAAGTATAGGAATAAATAAAGCTACCTATAGCTAGCTGCCTTAAGCATGTTGTTTCGAAATCTACGTTCTTAGCTAGCTAAACACTTAAAATTGGTTTGTTTAAGATTTATACATGGCTAGAAACCGTGATGACATATTAACCTTAACATGTGAAAACACACAGAAAATAAATATTCCTATAGGTACAAAGTATTTAGAGAGAAAAAGATGGAAAGGAGACCTACAAACTGTTAAATCAAAAATGACCTTCGTAAGTTAAGCATGGGTCCTCCGTCGGCATGTTGAGGCCGCAAAGAACTTGGATTGGTTAATAGTGACAATCGAGCCTCGTGATTGGTTAATAACGCGTGAGCGGTAAAAACCAAGCCGTAAAAACCGGGGTCTGCCGGGGATCCAAAATAAAGCAGCAGGGCCGCGGGGATTTTCCGTCCGCCTCGCTACTTACGACGCCATGTTGCAGACAGACAAAATACGGCTATTATAATAGAGATTCCTAGTCGTTAGCCCGTGGAAAAATCCACGGGGTTGCCCGTCCTTTATATATCACATTTCGTGTTTCCGTTACGGGACGCGGTAACCCTTTTGAACACACAGACAAAATACGGCTATTATTATAGAGATTATATTGTTTGTTATATTAAAAAATTATTTGTCTTTTTATTCCAACAAGTCTTCCACATCGACTTCTCTTTTATATAAACATTAGAACTTACAAATAAAAATGCTCTTAATAGACCTATTTCAATATCCATTTTCATTCCGCAAAATACACAGCCGGAATAGACATACTAACATGAAAACGAGGTTAGTTTAGAGACAATTTTAATTTGTCAGCGAAGTGATGCACATATAGTTTGTTTACCTTTATTATTTCTCAAATTAACTTGTCAAATGGGCAAATTACGAACTTTTGGTAAAAAAAATAGAACATGGCACTTATTTTATACCCATTGGGCTTATTAAAATTGCTGGTTTATAATTTTTTCTAGTGTTTAGCTAGCTAGCTAAGGTTGATTGGTTTGGATTTAATATTTAGCTACACTAGCACTAGCATTGGATACTACTAGCTAGCTAGTTGGAGCTTTAACCAATGTTGTTGACATATATATACACTTTATTCTTTGTTATTGGATATATTTTATTTTTTAAAACATCTGTAAATAACATTATGACTTGACTATCTTAAGCATGTTGGGTTGGTGGTAATAGACTGAATATTGGTCTTCATCATGTTATATATTCAACAAAATGTAATAAGAGCAATGCAATCACCCAAGGTAATACTCATAAGTATCCTTGAGCCTTGATTATTTAAAAATTATGGCCTGTAAGAATGTTACTGTTGCAGCTACAGCTAATTGTTGTTGTTTTTTATATTTACAAAATGTTCTGTCAATAAGTAGTATTTCTATAAGTATTGCCAGTAATATTATATTTATAAATATTGCCAGATTGTTATTTTACGTCAGGTATAACTATGGGTATTGTAATTTATTTGTACGTAAAAGCAAAGATCAACAACTTATGTAAAAATAATTTTTTTAAAGGGTGCCCTTCTTAGACAATTCTGATAAAATTAACATAAAAACTTTTCTGTATTATACTTGTTGAGTTTCAGAATTTAAGCTACTGTAAGAGGGCAATAGATTTTTTATACAGAAAACTATGTATTTTAATGATCAATAGGCATTTTTGGGGGAGGGGAGGGGGGATGATTTCTTTAAAAGCTAAGAGAATTGTAGATGAACAAACCGCTCACGATTTGTTTCAAGTCACATGTTGTTTCAATGCAATAACGTTTAGCCAGTTAAGCTGGGTAGCACTCCCTTAGATATGTTTAATACTTGATCGATTTACCACAATAACTTATAACAGATGGCCTAAGAAAGTTAAGAAAGTTTTAAATATATACAGACGGCCTTACAACTAATAAATGGCTTTGTTTTATTTTTGTGAGGATAACCCAAACAACATAACCTTACAAGTTTAACACTGTCATTTTCAAAATAGTTGATAGAGGCCTAATCTTGCTGTCAAGTTAATTCCAAAGAGAATAAGAACAATTTTAAGAACCTTGAAACTATTTTCTTAGAGAATAGAGCAACACTACACCTACTAAATATTTTTATTTATGTAAATGTGTGACCACTGATAAAAACATTTTCGTAAGAACAGCAGCATTTTACTAAATGGAAAGGTTAAAGCATATTAGCAGGGGAGTGTGACAATAATAACGATACATAGCAGGGGCGGATACAGGAATTTAAACAAGTTAGTTCATTTTTTTACAAAATCACTAAGAAATGGGCGTTCAAAGAACGCAAGGCGTTTAAGGGCGTGTTTTACTTAGCGCATAAAATCCCATTTTAAAAATACATTAAAGCCGATATGAGGAAAACCAAGCAGGGACAGGTCTATATATTAGCCAGTTTTATACTGAGATTTAAGCCGGTTTTTATAAAGTGACCGGTTTGCACACCGTGTTGAGGTCAAAATTTCTGCACGCTTTGAAAATTTTTTTGAGTATTTTAACCCTCTATCCAGGAGGCTTTTTTTAAAGAACTACAAATTTTTGTATACCGCATGGCTTACTCTACGCTGGATATTTCAATAGATTTTTGGTGACCAGCGGAATAAGAGTACCGTTTTATGAAACCCAGTGTGAGAAAAAAAAGCGGAATAAAATTTATACAAGACAACATAAAATTATATTTTATAAAATATAAATTACATTTTTTATGTGAATAAGCCATTTTCCGTTTTTTATATAACTAACAAAAATTTTATAGCGTAGTGATTTTTTATCTTACTAGTTCAAAAATAGTACGAAAGTTTTTCTGCACAATTTATCTGCATTCTAACTAGCTAAAAACACATTAGAAACATTACAAAATCTGCTTCTACCTAAACACCATCCATCGATAAACAAAGTTCACCAGAAAATAGTATTTTTCGAGGTCTTGTAAAGTAAACCATTCTTTTAAGCTAAAATCGTTGATTTAAAAAGAGCAGCTTATTCCACTTCACAACTGCCCTTAATTCGAAAATTCGTAGTGCTAGGCACAACAACTTTCTTTATCCAACTTAACTAAAAGCAAAACTTTAATAAAAAAAAACGTCATGCGTTTTCTTTCTTCAGCTGACAAAAAAACTTTGTACGAACACCACACATGCCAGCTACGGCTTCAAAGTTTCATCTTCAATTCGGCATGGAAATCTCTTCACAAGTCAGTCGCAATAAATTTATTTATAAGTTCTTATTTCTTCGCTGTTTTATGAGCTTGATAACAAATCTTCAAAAGTAAATATGTTGTTTATTATTTTATTTTTGTTGCAAAAAACTATTGTGCGACGAAGTAAAGCATCATTTGTTTTTGTTTTTAACGGTTTTTAACGGTATTTCACAAGCCACTACCCCTTAATGAATATTCTCGCCTTATTTGACTTACTTGTGTTAAAATTACGGGGGTTGGTTTATGCTTTTTACGGTCACATGTTAACATTATTTATATTTTTCACCCCCTAATACAACAAGTAAGTCGAAGTGCAGCGAAGTAGTAGTAGGGGATGGTTATAAGTACTAAACAGCTCCTTTCACACCTTGACCCCCCAAACCCCCGCTTCCACCCCCTCCTCCTTCCCTCCACACCTAGCCCTCTCAAAATCGGAAAATCCGACGGCATCCGAAAATAAATCCGATAACAATCCGATTCCGACAAACCCGAAAAACCCAACAAACCCGACAATTCTCGGACATGCGCACAGCTGTCAAGTAATATTGCTGCCATCAACAAAAACCAGCGCATGCGCAGTTAAATAAGGTAAGCCTCCTTACTCAAAGCTCGACCTTGCTATTTGATACTATCTATAATAAAAGATGATTTGGTTCAAATATGTTCTAGACTCTTCCAAGACTCGTGAAATGTGCAATAGTGTAGTTCATAATGATCCTGTGTTGCTCGAGTTTGTTTCAGACCATTTCAAGACACAGGAACTGTGCATCGAGGCAGTTCAAATTGATCCCACAGCACTCGAGTTTATCCCAGACTCTTTCAAGACACGGGAAATGTGCGCGATGGCGGTTCAAGAATACCCCTTGATGCTTGGGTATGTTCCGGATCATTTCAAGACCCGGGAAATGTGCACTAGGGCAGTTGAAAAGAACCACTGGCTACTCGAGGATGTTCCGGACTCTTTCAAGACTCAAGAAATGTGCATTAGGGCAGTTCAAGAATACCCCTGGACGCTCAAATCTGTGCCGGACCATTTCATGACTCAGGAAATACTCGATAAGTACAGGCTCAAATAAATGACCCTCGAGCACTGTAATGACTGTGAACGCGTACTCGATCAGTATGACAGATGTCGCTGCGGGTGCAGACTCCTGATAAAGACCAAGCTGCTTTGTTGGTACTGCTATCAATAGTATATCACTTACAATGGCGGTAGTTGTCCTTGCACTGAGACCACTTAGAGAAATCCTAGTTGAGATTTCATCACCATAATAAAAAGATGTTGAAATTCGGTGAACAAACTGTCAAAACCATGGACTTTTACAACAACGCAGCTCCGCTAAATATCGAAGAAGTGAATATTGAAAACTTCGTGCTGAGCGAACCCATTCCAGCAAACAAAGGCAAGGATGAACGATTCGTTATTGGTTTTCAAGGCCCAGACGGCAAGCTACTACTCAAGACCCCTGAAAAGGTCTATTCCAGGGGTGCATCATGCTACTCAGAAGACTCCGCGCTCACGATGTCTTTGGATCTTGGTGAATACCCCGAGTGGGTTGAAAACTATGAGAAAATCCAGACCAAGGTGGATTCCTTGGGACCTCTCTTAACCAACACCAACGTGAAAAAAGGTCGATACCTGAGCACTAAACTCAAGACATGGGATGGTAAAGTCAGAACCAATTTCCACAAGAAGAAGGTACCACAGGATGGCTGCCTATGTAAGGCCATCATCAAACTGGCGAGTATTTACAAGCAAGGTTTAAATTGCTACATGCAGACTTATCTGGAAGAGTTTAAATACAAAGAAATAGACCGGTATACTGCTTGTTACTTTAGCGACTCTGATGATGAAGATGAAGGCTTCACGCACTTGTAATAGTAGCGAGGTGTTGGGTGGTTGTTCCAGCCACCTAAACAAACATGAAGGTTACAGAGATGATGAAAGAAGCAAAATCACTGGGTTTAAAAGGGTATTCCACTCTCAACAAGGCCCCTCTTATGGAAATGATCCGCAAGGTCAAGTACAAGGACGCCTCAATGCAAACGGACGGTCCCTATTGTAAACCATGCACCCTTCACGCGTGGCAGAAATATTTTGAGCAATACTCGAGAAAGCTCGCTGAAAAGCAGAGACGTGTCGTACATGACTGCGGGCTTGTCATCGATCAGGACACTGGAGAATTGCTCGAGATTGTGTAGCCCCTGCGGAGCCGTCAAGATGATCTAATATGTTGGTCAACATATTAGACTACGAATATTCAGGTGGTTCCTCTAGGTAGAGCTTACATACTGTGCAGATTGAAGTTTTTTCATAAGGTCCTCCTTCGCCTCCTCACGCCCTTTTGCAACAAGCTGCTGTCTCTCACGATCATTGATGGCATTCACGGCTTGTTTCGTTCGTTGACGGACTTGCTCCTTCAGCAGCATGTATTTTTGCTTCTCCTGCATGATCAAGCTGAACTCATAGTCGCTGATCACCCCATTCTCAACAGCCTTGCTGATGAGATCGACAACAGAGTTGAGGTTGGTCTCCGCCAATAGTCTGATACTCTCGTGCTTCTTTGACTTGACATCTACCCTCTTCCCCGCATTCCGCAGACCCGCTTGCCCCAACCCCACAGCGATTGTGATCCCTCCCATCGCTACAGCCAGCGGTACACCAATCCCTGAGAGCATACTACCGATGCCAACACCTGAGGTGATGACACTTATAGCTAGTGAGCCATGGTCGGTATATCTCACCCAGGCACCATGCATTTTGAACTTTTTAGCGAGTTTATCCCGCTCTTTTGATTCATTGCGGAGGTACTGCTCTACCTCCTCGATCTTCTTGAGTCTGTAAACCTGACTTTCATCAAGCTCGTCAGGAGCACTCGGTAAACTCGGATAAAGCTTGGTTACATAATTCATTTATTCTATAAGAAGATGCATCGTTAGCCCCACGAAGGCTACATTATTATCGTGATTAAGCTCGTCTGTCAGCATGAACTCCAAGCGATCTGTGGAGCCTTTCAAAGGGAGGTAAATTGGAGTGTCAAAACTCCAGGTTAACATGTCCCCCCAAGCGTCAATCTCCTTAGTGGGTAGCAAGGCGAGAATTTTCGACTTTTTACCCTCCAGTAGGCAGTCGTCTTCATCCAACTGGGGGCAAACGAGTCGCAGTCGATGGTGAGCATCAGTTTTGTAGAAGCTGTCATGATCACCCGCTGTAAACTCCACCTTATTATCAAAGGCCCGCCCCATAATGTCCTGCAGTGGTTGACCTATTATCACAACGTACCCCTTGTTAACTCTAACCCTACAGCGTCCGTTCGTGAGTACGAATAGCTTTATCCTGCCCCTTGCTTGGTTGTTGACAATAGCCGCGAGATCCTCGATTCGATATAAACCCGGCTCAATAGAGATGAGGACTTCCAACGGTTCCAAGCTCAGATTGCCGCCCGTCTTATAGATGTTGATCTCGCTCTTGGTGTGGATGTTCGACCACGTAGGTCGAATACTGATCGACTTTACAGCGATCCTTGTATCCTGCCCTAGATGGTCTTCGAATATCGTGGGGTTATATATATCGGTGATGTACAGCTGTCTCATCTTTGTTCTAATAAGAAAAGATGAACATTTACTCGTATAATCCCAAGGCAAAGTACCACTCCAACAGGGGTGAATGGCCACTTGGAGTAACCAACTTGGAGCATCGGGACCTGTATGTATCGATGGACTCGCATATCCCTATCCCTTTCCCTGAGTTCACCAAATACCCCATCAAGGTGACAAGTACGTACTTGAACGACCCTGTCATACAGGGTTGGACGAAAGGACAAGCCCTCGACTACTGGAACATCCAAGTGAACTTCGCATGTCATTGCGCAAGCACGGCCTTGGGCATCTCTGCCAAGCACCTAACAGACTCCGTACCGCTCGTTAACGCCATCTTCAAATTTCACGTGTACTATCACATCCGACGCATCTTAGCAAGGATGAAAGTACCCATGTCTTTCATGTCCCTACTCCACATCTGGATATGCGCAAGTATGTCGTGAATATGGTGCTGACCCTAATAGTCTCTACAAGACCAAGTCGGTATCGGCGTCACTCACCAACGGTAGATGGTGGCCCCAAGTTGAAGGGGATTGGGCCAAATTCATCATACCAGCAAGTCAAGGCTTGACGTCGGAAGGCCTGACCAAGCTAAGCGAGAGTATTCGCGTCTACGTGGTCTTGTTGCTTGGATCACAAGCAGGTGTAAAAGCATCACTACTCGGCTCAGGCGCAGACGACTATACAGCAAGACAAATCCTGATGCAAAAATTTGAAGCCATGGTAAAGCGTCAAGAGAACGTAGGGCATGACATCATAGAATTCCAGAAGGTCTTGCAATATGCCCGAACGCAGGTAAACTTTGCTGTCATGCCCAGCGTGTACATGCTGCCCTCGGACCTTGAATTGCGTATTGGCAAGATGGTAGGGTATAACAACAACATCTTGATCGCACCTGCCAATGTTAATGTGGGGGTACGTGTTGATGTGAATAATCGCCTCACGGCTCCGCAGGAGCACAAGCCTCGCAGCAACGCGGAATCGCCTAGCGGCTCCACAAGAGTACGCAGTTCCGGCTCTACAGGAGGGCATGCGGCTGCCACACCCCTCAAGCATACCATCGCGAAGCCCGGAGGAAAACTTCCAAGGCAAGAAATATCGGTGGGCTGGCGGCCGGCCCCCCGATCAGGTATGCGAGGAGGCGGTGGCACCACCCCCCCCAAATGCCGACCAAAATCACCATGAGATGTTTTCAAAACAAGGCTCCTGAAGTATCCAAGGAGGTGGGGAAAATCAGCATGACGCGAAGTCGCCCGGCGGCTCCACCGAACAGCACGAGGATACCAAGGCAACACTGATCACGATGGGAGTGTTGTACACCTCTAGTGTGTTGATCAACACACTAGAGGTGTACTTACCTAAGTACACCCCCTCGAGCCTACGAGATCTACGACTTCGCGCTCTTCCTAACATAGACCACAACAAACCCTACAGCAGCAGCGATGGCCATGTACAGATGCCCTGCCACGTATTCGACAACAGTTGCTACTACCTTTAGAAGGAAGGAGACAACGCTGACAATAATCCCTGGTAGAGCAGCACCTGCCTTGCCTGCTAGATATTTCAGGAACTTTCCCAGCCTTTCCAGCTGTCTTTGTACAAACCCCTTCCCTGCAGCACTTCCTCCTGATTCTTAAAAATCTCGGAGGAAAGTAGACCATGAGCATCCAGTGCATCCTTCCTTTTCTGTTTTAATTCGGCAATGTCTTTCTCAAGACCAGCTATATCATTACCCCTTTTCACCCCGGCCTTCTGCTTCTTGAGTTCTTTCAACAGGCCCTCTTTTGTGATTATTCCACTATCATATGGAATAATTTCATCCTTCAACTTTTTAATATTATTCTGCAGGTTTTCAATTTCCAGCTTTATTTTCTTCATGTCGACGGCCTCATCACCGTCGATGCCTGCAAACGAGGTATCGACAAGACCCTCTACATCATATCCAAAATTTTGAATGGCATCTACGGTTTCCGATGTCATCTCGAAGCCCCCACCCCCCTTATCACCCTTACCCTGAACATTATTTAATACAGTAACATCAACCTCTAGCGCGAGGTTCCCGGCTCTTGTCTTAATACTCTTGTTGGGTGTAACATTGTCGGTAAAACCCATGGCTATCATACGCCCCTTGCCTAAATTTGCTGTGAGCACCCCAATGGTTGGAAATTGACCATTGTTCTTTGTGAGTTGTTTTTCCTTATATGTTGAACCACCCTGTTTAATCTCCCTGATAAAAAGTTGACCATCCCTTTCGAAAAACAAATCATAATGTGTTGCATTGGGAAGATATTTCAGCTCATCCCTAAGCTTTGTATATAGGGTATCAACTCTTGCTTTAAAAAATCTCATCCCTGCCGACTCCGTAGCTATAGTGTCCCCATGCCCCTGTTGTTGTCCCTGGGTTGATGGAAGTTGTGCTGAGGGTCCCGGTGTACTGAAAGTACTCTCCTGCTCCGCGTCGTCTGGATTGTTTCCCTCTGACGTACGGTCGTCTAATTCATATCCTGGATTTTCAGCCATTTTATTCAACCCGCAAGACCCTACTAATAAATGCAATGAGCAACATGTACGGAACTAAGCTAGATCCTTATGCAGAAGTCAAGACTATGCTGGGTATGAAAGGGAAGAAGCAGCGTGTTAAAGTAAGTCACGTCCCCAGTACGATCAACCAGAACGAGGACTTGTACGTGGATGTTCCAAACATGGGGCGGAACGACGTCATATTCCCGAGCTCTCTCAAACTCCTTTTCAACCTGGAGCTTGAGGGTACGAACACGAAGAGAACTATAGTTAGCAACATTGGCAAGGCCCTGGTGCAGAATTTGCGTATCACGTTGAACGGTAACGAGGTGCAGAACATTAGCGACTACAATACCCTGGCAGTGTACAGGGACTTGTGGCTCCCAAAATTCGATCGTGAGAACAACCTCATTCTGGAAGGCATCAACCCTAATGATGGTACTATTAGAGCCCTCCAGGTAAAAGCAACGGACCATGTCGGTACGTCCGAGGAAAAAGCGATCGTGGCAGCGTATGTGGGAACACCTTTTGCATCCCGCTCGGCAAGATGTTTGAGTTGACGAGAGACCTACCCTTCTACCAGGGAGGACTCCACGACAGACTACAATTCGTCCTGCATTTCAGCCCTTATGGTGACATCATCAAAGATGGAGGCACAGCAGCTTCATGGAGCATGGCAGCTAAACCAGCGGATGCTCAGTACAAGATTACTAACATCGCCCTAGAGTTTGACAAAGTGCACCACGAGGGGCTTAGCAGTGCTATGATGTCACGATATTCGAGACTCGCTTTGCCCTATGAACGGGTACTCCGCAGCAAAGTGGTGACTATGAAAAAAGGTGACACGAGCTATAACCTACAGCTCGATACACCCGCAAAGAGTCTCAAGGGAGTGCTACTACTGTTCGTAGACCCCGCGAAAGTCAAAGCTTACTCCGGCGTCAACGAGGTGTTCTACAACCCCAAGATCGAAAAAATCTCGATCACTGTCGAAGGCGAGCCTAATGAACTGTATAGCCACGCCATGCTACCAAAGGATCATCTTGAACAAGTCTTTGAATTGTTTGGTAGCCATGACAGTGAGGTCACGATCGGGCAGTTCATGACTGAGAGATACGCGCTCTTCATCGATTTTCGAAGCTCTCCAGATAATACCCTGCATGGGAGTGGTAGACCATTACAAAGATTGTCAGACGGGATAACCCTCCACATGACCAAGAAAGCTGACGGAAGTACCGGGGATTTCAAGTGCTATGTGTACTTGCTGCATGACGCGCAGCTTAACATCCTAGACGGGCGATTTCACGGAGTGGAGTATTGAATAAAACATGGCAACTCTAGCAATCATGGCAGGAGGTGCGCTAATCAACGCCCTGGCATTCAGCGGTTCAAATTATCTCTTTAGCAAGCTCTCGGGGCATGGTGAAGAAGAACGTAAGAGACACGACAAGGCTGTTGAGCAGCTACAAACTGCTCAAGCACAGTGGGTAAGAGATAGACAGGCAAAGATTGACTGGTACAACAAGCAGCGGGAGTTACAGCGTCAAGCAGGTGAGAGTTTGAAGGAGTTGGATGACGATCTATACCAGTACTACATTGCAACGATTGATAAAGCTCCGAAACTATCTGATTACTATACACCTTCAAAGCAACAACAAGACGGTGAGCTGACGTTCATCGTAGGTTCCTTAGCCCTTCTAGGGGTGGTCGCGTACAAATTCGCCTAGCGGCTCCACGAGAGTTATCTGTA
Source organism: Hydractinia echinata (assembly GCA_030067915.1). Lineage (NCBI taxonomy): Eukaryota > Metazoa > Cnidaria > Hydrozoa > Anthoathecata > Hydractiniidae > Hydractinia > Hydractinia echinata. The sequence continues at coordinate 107,269 of JASGCC010000296.1, read as the reverse complement.
AAGTCGCAGATCTGAGTATCTACATCCAGACAAGGTTTTGACATGTATAATAAAGACATGTCAAAATTAGTAAACCGAGAAGGAGGCTGAGAAACTCAGCCAAATCTATTACACTCCGGAGCATCTCTGGACTGGACGGAAAGTCATCAAATTACTCGCGACGGAGAGTAGTCTCCCCAAAAAGAGGGTGACTCATTGGCTGACTCGTCAACTGCTCTGGCGCCGACATATTCGAGGGCTAAACGTATCAACTACCCTCATTTCACCATCACGAAGCCCAATGGAATGCACCAGTTTGACTTGCTCTACATGCCCCACGACAAATACGTACAAATACATTTTGACGGGCATCGATGTAGCCTCTCGCTACAAAGTGGCGAGACCATTGAGAACCAAGAAAGCCAGCGAAGTTGCTGACATGATCAAGGACATCTATAAGGCAGGACCTCTCCGATACCCCAAGACATTCCAGTGCGACAACGGTAGTGAGCTCAAGTCTGACGTTACGAAACTCCTAGAAAGCAAAGGGGTCGAACTCAAGCGGGCAACTACCAAGTACCACCACACATTCACAGCCTTCGTGGAGGCTTACAACAAGGTACTCGCGGAGAGACTGTTCAAACCGCAGGATGCGCAGGAGCTGGTCTCTGACGAGCAAAGTACCACATGGGTCAAGCATCTGTACACTATCGTCAGAAGTCTCAATAATACCAAGACAGTCATGATCGGCATGAAACCTTCAAAAGCCATCAAGATGGATGATGTCCCGCTCGTGAAAAGTGAGCAGCACTCTGAAGAGAAACCCCTACCTGAGGATGGTCTCTACTTGTATCTTCTACAACCTGGGGAAGAGCATGGTGATAAAAAAAGACGTGCAACGGACGCCTGGTGGAGTAAGAAAACATATAGGCTGGACCGTATCGTGGGTGGTACAAGGTTGTTGTACTATCTGAAAGACGGTGGATCGCCTAGCGGCTCCGCAGGAGCACCTGATCGAAGCTTTGTTGCAGAGGAGATGATACTTATCCCGGAGGATGTTGAAGTACCCCCAGAGCATGTCAAAGAATGGTAAATGAGTTGGGTTTTTTTTGTGTGGCTCGATTAAGCTACAAAAGCGTTACCTATCGGTTCCCACTCATTCCGCGAGTGCCATTGCCTAGGGGCTCCGCAGGAGCATGAGACATTCATGCGTATATGTAAGACCAAGTCTGAAATGTCTCACACGCTCAGGGTTCACCTCTATACATCCACGTTCTCGAAGCCAGTTGTAGTGAACTAAAGAATTTGGAGTCTCGGCTAGTACTACAATCTCACTCTTGGGGTAATCTACAAGCTTGTTCCTAATCATTTCAGCTACATACCCCTGTTGGCCACAGATGGCAAGGTAGGGCCGGGGATCATCGTTGTTCTGTTGAATAACGGCCATGCTATTGTCTTTTCCAGGGTCGTTGAGATGGGGTACGGCACGTTGCCGCAGCTCCTCAATTTCTTCCCCGAGTTCCGCAAGCTGGTTTCCCTGTCTTCTAGGTCATCATTGAGTAAAGCCAGAGCCATCTCTCCGTCCTCGATGGCCACGTCCTTTTCTTCGAGTAGCTTGCGCTGCTCCCTGACCTCATCTTCCAATTTTTCGACACCTTTTCCAGCTAACCATATTGTCAAACCTACAGCCTTGGGCTTTCTTGATTTACCAGCAATCTCGATGGCCCCTCCTAGAGTAACGAATGCATCATGCGGATTTTTCCCTCTTCCAAGGGGGTAATTACTAATTACCGCTATTTCATGACGCGAAATGGTCGTGATATCTCGATACGACGCTGCAATTTTTCCAATCCCCAAAAACCTACCCAGATCAGCACGCTTGAAATGAGGTTGTGAGTGCTCATCGAATAAGGTCTCAATGACTCCCGCGGGCACTGCGTTAAATAGAGTAATTTGCGAAGACATTTTGACTTGTAACTTTTTAAATTGTTCAAGGTCGTTATTAAGGAGCGCCAGAGCTTGGCTCTGCTCCTCGATGGCCACGTCCTTTTCTTCGACTAACTTGCGCTGCTCCCCGAGCTCATCTTGTAATTTTTCGACGCCTTTTTTCGCAAGCCATTTGATTAGCTCCATAGCCTTGGGTTTCCTGGAGCGGTGTACAATCTCCAGGGCTCCATCCAATGTAACGAAGGCATCATGATTGTTTTGATGCTCCCGGGTGTCGTGTTTTGACGACACTCCTCCAGGGTAATACGAGGTGCGGTTTTTGTTGAGTGGGGACTGGATTAACCCCACCCCCAGACCTTAGTAATAGCGTCGCTCACTTGAAAATATTCCAGGTTCGAGGGTGCTCAAGTCTGATCCAAAGGCAAGCGTGCTTGGCCTTTTTCAGCTCGGTCTTGATATTCCCCCAATCGGAGATCATGTTCGTCTCTTCGTCGATCAATTTCATGTCCGCTCGGATATGTGGGTACCAAATTAACAACTGCTTTTCCTGCCTCCGAAGGTTCTTCGTGATAGCTGTGTATGACTGAGTTAACAGCCATAAACTATGACTTTTGTGCCTCCCACTGATAGCGAGCTCGAGTAGGGGTTGTCGACGCTTGTCGAGGCTTTCATCAGCAATCATGTCATCGATGATAAAGAGCGTCTCCTCACCCGCTAGGAGCTTCGATAGTTTCTCGATCCAGTCGAAGAGTTGATCCTTGGGCTCTATCAGGAATATGTAATCCTCTTTCCAGAGCCAGGGTCTTTCCAAGTAGGTGCTGTTCCACCGCAGGGTAGGGCAGAGTATGACAATGTTGTTGAAATGTTGCTTGTATTCATTCTCCAGGAGGTCCAGGACAAGCTGCGTTTTACCACACGAGGTGGGCCCCGTGAAGATCGCTGTATGCGGATCTCTCACAATATCAAGAACCATTTATTCTGAGACTTGTGTGTACCCTGGGGTACGCACAAGCTTGTCTACTTATTTCGGGTTTGGTACTATACTTGAGGGGATCCATCCGTTGGATACGGCCATCTCTCTTGAACCTCTACCTGCTGTAAAATATGCCACCATTTTGAGAGCATCGCTCGAGTCCATCTTGGTGGAGGGGCTCATGATCCCCAAGAACTTTTTGCCAGCCATGGCATAGACGAATGTGAAGCCGAGATCGACTACAGTCTCGTAGAGCATGTCGATGATTTCTTTTTGCTGAGGCGTTACGTTTGAACTCATGGTTTATTATGTGCCTACCGCATCTTGAAAATGTCGATATCAGGGGATGCGCTGGGTTTTTGCTTCTGGTTGGAGCCGCTAGGCGATGGCTCAGGGGTTTCGGCATGCTGCGGGGCCGGCTTCTTACGGAAAATGTTTAAACCAACTCCCACACAAACTATGAAGGCTAAGCCTCCAGCGCTATAGAGATAGCCTGCGCCGGGGGGCTTGTGAGGACCTGTCACAGGTTCCTGACCCTCTTGGGAAGTACTTTTGCCCACGTTCTTCTGCACGTTGGCCTTGTTATTGCGGTTCCATTCGGCAAGTCTCTTGCCAGCAGCAACACGACCTTCGTTCTTCTTGATTATGACTTGATTAGATTCCTCACTCATTTCTTGTAAGTGTGAGACTTACAAAAATCACTTCTAACCGGAAACAGATCTGAATACTTGTATTAGCGCGGCGTTCAGATAAGGTTTAAGTTGCAAGTTGGCCTTGTTATTGCGGTTCCATGCAGCAAGTTCCTTGACAACAGCAACACGACCTTCGTTCTTCTTGGTAATTACTCGGTTATATTCCTCGCTCATTTATCTTATAGCCCTCAAGAGCTATAAGACATTTAAATGTAGATCTCTACGACTCTTCCTCCTTAGTCTCCTCCTGTTGCTCTTCGATCACCTTGGACACTGGTATTTGACAGTGACTTACAGTGTAAGCAGCCACCAACAGCGGTGTCTCAAACTTTCCAAAAGCAGAGTACACGAGTAGGCCCAAGTCAGCCATGGAGTCTTTGATGATAGGATCCTCCTCGATATCTTTACAAAGACTCTCTGCGCTGTCAAGCTGCACCACACGCCCTACAACTTTGGTGTACATGCTGATAGCTTGTGATGATAGGGCTTTCGCCGTCTTTTCACCTTTCTCTTTGAGTTTACGTTGAACAAACTCGGTGTGAATCTTTTCGATGGCGTCTGGTGAGGCTTTATCGATAAACCCTTCGGTGCACTTTTTCGGCAGTAAGTGCTTTTGCCCACGACGTATTGCATCTTTTAAAGCTTGACGTTTATCGATGGGTTTGTCTTGATGCTGTGGAGGTGGAGTGTCCACTTCATCAAATATATCTGCAATATTAGACATAGTTTTTATTATACGTCGATAACGCAAGAAACAAGCAAGCATCAAGACATAGGGCAGGAGTATGGTGACACATAGGCACAATTCCATTTGCTTTAGATGGTTGGTGAATAACCATCTAACGAGCGTTCTAATTGGATATATATCGATTGCCTCAAGTAAGGGCTCCCTCGTAGAGATGATCTTGACCCACACGTGCTTAAAGACTATTTTACCTTCGTATGCTCCGGGGGTCTCGATAGTTCTGTCGGGTGGTAGGTAGGCCTTGGTCCAAAGCTCTGCATCTTCCAGATCGAGTCGCTGCATCTCGCATTCTTCCATAAAAGCTTCGATATCCGCCATGCTTGATAGTGACTTGGAGCTCTTGTTCTTGTGATAAGGCGACACGTCGCCACCACCTCGGTAGATGTCGCAGCTGAAACTGTAGACTACCTTGACGCGCATGTCTACGTGAGGCGTGATTTTTTTGCATGATAGCCTCCGTCAGCGGTTGGTTGAGGTTCTTGTTGAACTGCCACGTCCTGATGCGCCTTCCCTCCTCCAGAAATTGCGTGTCATTCTCATCAAATATGTTCTGGATATCATCGATCCCCTCCTGGTTCGTGGCTGGCTCCTTCTCCCCTCCGTACATGTGTTTGAGGTCGGCGATTCCCTGATATTCGTCTTGGATGGTGATCCGTTGGACCTCATCATGAAGCGTTGTCGCTCCTGAGATTTGCTCCTTCGCCTTGTTATAGTAGTAGGTAACTGTATCCCGCACGCTCCGTACTCGATCTGCAAGAGCGTCGCGAGTTGCTGCTACCGGGGTTGAAACTGTATCGTATAGTTTGCTGATAGCGTTCCTGAACCACCTCATCTTTTTATTATAGGTACATTTCAATTTCAAATAGCAAGGTCGAGCTTTGAGTAAGGAGGCTTACCTTATTCAACTGCCCATGCGCTGGTTTTTGTTGATGTCAGCAATATTACTTGACAGCTGTGCGCATGTCTTAAAATTGTCGGGTTTGTCGGAATCGGATTGTTATCGGATTTGGTTTTCGGATGCCGTCGGATTTACCGATTTTGAGAGGGCTAGGTGTGGACGGAGGGAGGAGGGGGTGGAAGCGGGGGTTTGGGGGGGTTTGGGGGGTCAAGGTGTGAAGGGAGCTGTTTAGTACTTATAACCATCCCCTACTACTAATAGCGAGATTAAATTAGGGGGTATACGCTACAATTTTTACGGTGGATTAAAGCAAATAACTGTTTTTTTTTGCCCCCTCATGAAACAACATGCGAAGTAAGTCGCAGGATAATTAAGCAGTTTCTTACGTATTACGCCATATCATTGATGAATATGCCCTCAACTATATAATACATGCATGTGTGTATTATGTGTAGAAATTCTATAGAAATTCAACCCAGAGCATATTACGAAAGCCACCCTGGAAGATTTTTGTGCTTAAGCGAAATACTTTTTTGAAATTGCAACAACAAGGGTTTTGACGAAAATTAAGTACGTCCACCCGACTAGCTGGACATACCCTAAATCCGCCACTGCATAGCTGGGCAGCACATCATCCCTGAGTACATGCTAGCTATAACATCCAACCTATAATATCTGGCTATGAATAGCTGGGTAACTTTTTTTAGGAAAATAATTATAACCTATATAGCTAATTAATTATAATATATATAAATTATAAATTATATTTATATAAGTTATATGAAGTTTCAGTAAACTAGGTAAACATTTTATAACTTACAGTATATAATATAAACTTTTTGTAGGAGTAAGAAACAAGACGTTTGTTGGCTAGCTAGCCAACATTAAGGTTGCCATAAATACACACTTAATATCAATAAATATTCATAATTTTTATCACACTACCACTACTAATACCCTCAATATACTTGTATCCACTACGATCCTTTCAATATGGCAGTTGAAAATTATAAAACCAACATTTGTTGATAACTAAGGTCAGAACAGCTAGTAAACAACTTGGCGTCCTGAACTTTATCTAAACTATCCTCGTTTTCATGCAAGTTTTGATTTTTCGCCACCACGGCTGATCATGAAAAGGCGATATTGAAATAGGTCTATTTCGAGTCTTTAAATATTTGTTAATTTTATTTTTTCGTAAATCAACGTTTACAAATGCATTTAAAAAAATGTGTGCTTTCATCCAGCATCATTGGCTTTTTTATGATTAATCGCAACTAGCAACAAAAACATGTGGGAAGGAGTGTTGTTTCCATGGTTACGTAAGTAGGAGAAATGACGCACGTCGAAGTTTTCTTATGAAAGTGATAGTTGTGTGGTAAACACAAAACTGCATGTTATAACGTTTGTCGATAAAAAAAGTATGGCTATGTTATTAAAGAATTAAAGAAATCATGAAAATTCACATTTGTGGTATACGCAATAAACTTGTTGGCTTGGGAGACGCTATTTGTTGCTTCTTAAACAGTGTTTATTCATTATGTTTCAGGGACGGATATAGAATACGTAAGTCACAAATTTTGCGACGCCAAAACAGCTGGGGGCTTTGGGGGGCGGTGAGCTAGTATAGGGAGGGAATATAACCACACTTTTCCAAAAACCACGGTCAAACTCTCATAAAAAATATCATACACAATTTCACTTGTGACGTCACAACTTTTTTGTGACGCTCCATTGCACAAAATGCCGTTGATCATCAGCAAAAATCCACTGATCATCAACGCATGCGCAATAACATCAATGCTATCCAATACATAGGTGTAATCTTCGGACGAGGTGAAATCTGTATATATAAATGAGCTGGTTTAAGACGCGAGACATGTGCAACAAGGCCGTTGAAAAGGATCCCTGGGTGCTCAAATATGTCTCCGGCGGGTTCAGGACGCAAGACATGTGTAATAGAACTGTTGAAAAGGATCCCTATGCATTCATGCATGTACCAGATCAATTCAGGACCCAGGACATGTGTAATAGGGTTGTTGAAAAATATCCCCTGCTGCTCAAATATGTGCCGGACCGTTTCAAGACATGGGACATGTGCAGCAAAGCCGTTGAAAAGGATCCCTATATGTTAGGACATGTCCCTGAAGGGTTCAATATGAAGGTGAAATTCATAAGTCATCTTACAACCCTTCGGGGATATAAGATGAAATCAAAATACTACTACTAATAAATGTGCATTAACTGTCAGAGAAAATTTGATATATTTGGAAGTGCAGTAGTCATGACCTTTATAGCCGGCATCGGTCTAACCCTGCCGCTAATGGCATTGGCATTAGTAAACGAATCAGAGAAGGAGAAGGAGAATGAATGGAGTATTAAAGACCTAGAGGATTGCCTTGATGCCTTAGAATCATAAGATAAATGGATGAACAATGTAGGGACTGCGAACGTATACTGGATGAGTATGACAGGTGTAGCTGTGGACGAAGGTTTGTGGTAAAATCTAAAATGCTGTGCTAGTACTGCTACCAGGAATACATCACGTATAATGGAGGTAGTTGTGTATGTTCGAGCAGAAGCAATCCCCGGGCCTTGTTTAAAATTCAAATAAAGGATGCTGAAATTTGAAAATAAAATTGTGAAACCCCGAGAATTCTATAGCTTTGCGACTGCCTTTACCGACATCAACGATATCAATGTTGAATACCTGACATTATCGGATCCCATCCCTGCCAATGGAGGAAAGGATCAACGGTACATCATAGGGTACCATGCACGAGACATCGTGGTATCCCTCAGGGTAAAAACACTAAAATATGGTCCCCAAATGGAGTGACCCGGTACAACGCCAATGCAGTACCAGCAATGAGTCTTGATTTCGAAGAGTACCCCGACTGGATTGCAAAGTATCGCCAAATCTGGAACAAAATTGAGGAGTTGATTTCTGAGCAATTGAGGACGGAGCCTGTGAAAAAGGACAGTTACGTGAACGCCAAACTTAAATACTACAAGGACGCGATCATGACTAAATTCCCTGGTATGCCAGTACCCTATGATGAGCCATGCAAAGTCAGTGCCATCCTGGCACTATCATTCGTGTATATGCAGGGTAAAAACTACTATCCACAGGTACAGGTTGTGGAATGTAGATACAAGGACTTTAAGGTTGAACGGTTGCTGAATGATGATTAAAATACCCATATATTTTATAGGCCATACAAGACTTATAAAATATATAAAACTAGGGCTTATACTCATGTGGAGGCCCTAAATACCGCTTGCATACTGTGCAGATTGAACGTTTTTTAAAAACTCATCCCTACCCTCTTGTCTCCCCCTCGCAACTAGCTGAGCACGCTCCTGTTCATTGAGGGCGTTCACAATCCTTTTAGCACGCTGTCGCATCTGTTCCTTCAATAACATATACTTTTGCTTCTCCCGCGCAATGAGATTAAACTCATGGTCTTCAATCACGCCATTTTCTACTGCCCATGAGATGAGATCGACGATGGAGTTCAATTTTGTTTCAGCGAGTAGCCTAATTGCCTCATGTTTCTTGGCTTTCACACCAAGCCTCTTACCGGCGTTTCTCAGACCTGCCTGCCCAACCCCTACGGCGATTGTAATACCCCCATGGCAATACAGAGCGGAACACCAAGACCCGAGGCCAACGCCCCGATTCCGACACCAGACGTTACTATAGTAATACCCAGCAGTCCGTGGTCGCAGTATAGGATCCAGACCCCATGTATTTTAAACTTTTTTGCGAGCCTATCCCGCTCTTTAATCTCATTTCGCAGGTACTGTTCAATATCTTCAATCTTTTTAAGCCTGTAGGCCTGGCTTCCCTCCTGTATAGTATCTTCCGCTGGTGCGCTTGGTAGATTCGGATACAGCTTAGTTAAATCAGCCATTTATTCTATAAGCCATTTATTCTATAAGCCATTTATTCTATAAGCAGCTGCATCGTTATTCCAGTGAATGATACATTTTTCTCAAGGTGTAATTCGTCTGTTAGCATGAACTCGAGGCGATCCGTCGAGCCTTTTAGGGGTAGGTAGATCGGGGTGTCAAAACTCCAGGTCAGCATGTCCCCCCAAGCGTTTAATTCCTTGGTGGGGAGTAAAGCCAGAATTTTAGACTTTTTACCATCTAGCAGGCAGTCGTCTTCATCCAACTGGGGACAAACAAGGCGTAGTCAAATATATATATCAGTCTTGTACTCGGAATCATAGTCACCCGCCTGATAGTCTTTCTTACTAGGATCGTAGGGTAGGCCCAAGAGCTCCTGCAGCTGGCGATGAATAACGACCCAATACCCGGCACTTACACGTAGCCTACATTGTCCATTTTTCAGGACAAACAACTTAATCTTATCCCCTGCCTGACCGTTGACGATAGTTGCCAGATCCTCGATTTTGTATAGGCCGTTCATGATCTCAATACAAGTAACTGTCTGATCAGGTCCTGCCTTACGGATGGCGAAATCGTTGTTACTGTAAATATTCAGCCATACAAGTCTAATACTTATCGATTTTAAAGCAATTCTCGTGTCCTGTCCCAGGTAGTCCTCAAACATCGTGGACCTTTTGATATCAGTGATGAAGAGTTGCTTCATCCTTTTCTTCTTAAAGGAAAAGGATGAATATCTACTCATACAACCCTAGGGCAAAGTACAAATCCAACAGGGGAAAATGGCCACTTGGTGTAACCAACTTGGAACACCAGGACCTGTACGTGTCTACAAAATCACATATTTCCGTGGCATTCCCTGAATTTACTAAATACCCCATCAAGGTTACAACAACCTACCTGAATGACCCTGTTATTCAGGGATGGACAAAAGGACAAGCCCTGGACTACTGGAATATTCAGGTGAATTTCGCCACCCATTGCGCAAGCACTGCATTAGGCATCTCCGCCAAGCATCTAACGGGCTCCGTGCCCCTTGTCAACTCGATCTTTAAATTTCATATATATTATCACATGCGTCGCATTCTAGCAAGAATGAAAGTACCCATGTCTTTTAACGATGGTTTTAGTCAGTATAAAAAACCCTACTCAACCTCTTGCGACGTGCAGGTATGTCGTGAATGTGGTGCGGACCCTAATAGCCTGTACAAAACCAAATCAGTAAGTGCATCATTGACCAACGGAAGATGGTGGCCACATGTCGAGGGTGATTGGGCCAAATTCATCATGCCAACAAGTCAAGGCCTAACGTCGGAAGGACTGACCAAACTAAGCGAAAGTATTCGGGTCTACGTAGTATTGTTACTGGGGTCGCAGGCAAGGGCAAAGGCATCCCTAATCGGGTCTGGTGCGAATAACTACACGGCCCGGCAGATTTTGATACAAAAGTTTGAGAGTATGGTACAACGTCAGGGGAATGTAAGGCATGACATCACGGAATTCCAAAAGGTGCTGCAATATGCCCGAACGCCGGTGAATTTTGCTGTCATGCCCGGCGTATACATGCTGCCTTCTGATATGAACTTGCGAATAGGCAAAATTGTAGGGTATAACAACAACATCTTAATTGCACCTGGTAATGTCAATGTAAGAGCCCCAGTTGATGTGAATAACAAGCCTATTGTTAAGCATGCGGCAGCCGCACTCCCTATGCATACTATCACAACACCTCTGCATGCTACACCCCTTAGGCATACCGAGCATACCATCAGACATCAACCCCTTCCCGGCGGCACCTCCAGCGTCACCCCCGGCGGCACCTCCTCCTGTAGCTGCAAGTACGATGGTGCTTATCAGTAGACCAATAGCAGAGACGATGCTGGCTATGGCGATCCCTTGCTCGTTGAGGAGGATCTTTAGCTTCTCGAGCAAAGAGGTGTCATCCCCGGCAATTTTCATTAACGTCTCCTTGATGGTCTTCAGCTGGCTGTAAATTTGCAAGGAGAGTAAGCCATGTGCATTCTGCGTGGCCTTTTTTTATCGTTCAATTTTTCAATCTTATCCTCAAGCTCCTTGATTTTCCCATCAAGGATATCTTTCTGCTTCTTGAATTCTTTCACCTTACCCCTTGCCTTATCGATCTCGCTATCGTATGTGATCATCTTGTTTTTCAGGCTTTTCAGGTTACATCTTATAGTTTGGAGCTCGAGATTAAGTCCCCTTCTTTCACGTTCAGTGATACCTTCTTCATCAGTGCCGCCAAATGAAGTTTCTTCTATAAAGCTATCCGCGGCATCCACAAATTCCTCCATCGATTCTATAGATTGCATCAAAATGCTATCGGCAGCCCTGTCCTTCCCCACAATGTCATCCATCTGTTGCCCAAGTGCCCGGTCCGCTGCCCTACCTTTGTTGGGTGTAGTGACATAGCCTGGGAAGCCCATGGCCCGCACGAGGTCTACCTTCAAATTTGAAGTTATCGCTCCGGGGGATCTAAATCCAGCACCTTTTTCCTTGTAAATACGCTCTGTAATATCTATACACTTGAAATAAAGACGTTCCCCCTCCACCCTAAAATCATCATAAGGTATCATAATAAGCTTCTCCATCAGCCTCGTATCCCGACTAAGATGAGCGTAGAGGCTATCAACCTTTGATTTTAATATATTTTTTTCTCTGCTCTTCAAGTTTAGACCCCGGAGCACCCTGTTGTTCTCCTTGGGTTGAGGGCCCTGGCGTTGATGGAAGTTGCTGCGTTGATGGAAGTTTTGACGTAGTATCGGGCCTTTCATCCCTCCCACCCTCCTCATCCGGAAGATCGTGATCAAATACTGGATTAGTTGTCATTTTATTAGAAGATTTCCCCTATAATAAAATGAGTGCATTTGGAACTACACTGGACCCCTACGCAGAAACGAAGCAGCTTTTTGCCATCAAGGGAAAGAGGCAGCGCGTCAAGGTAAGTCATATACCCTCTACAATCAACCAGAATGAAGACCTCTATGTTGATATGCCCAACCTAGGACATAATGATGTCATATTTCCGGGTAGCATCAAGCTACTATTTGACCTAGTGCTGACGGGGACCAACACGAAGCGTACCCTAGTCAGCAACATAGGGAAGAGTATAGTGCAAAATCTATGCATCACCTTGAATGGCAACGTGGTACAGAATATCAGAGACTACAACTAGCTCGCGGCCTACAGAGACTTGTGGCTGCCTAAGTTTGATAGGGAGAACAACCTGATTTTAGAGGGGATCAACCCCAATGACGGTACCATAAGGCCTCTCCAGGTCAAGGCTACTGAGTACGTTGGGACTGATGAGGAAAAAGCCATCGCTCCGGCCTATGGCAACACTTTTTGCATCTCATTGGGCAAGATGTTTGAGCCTACAAATGATCTCCCTTTTTACCAGGCAGGGCTCCATGACAGATTGCAGTTTGTCCTACATTTTGCCTCGTACAGCGACGTGATCAAAGATGTGGGTACGGCAGCCGTGGGATCTACCGCGGCCAAGGCAGCCGATGCCACCTACAAGATCACCAACATTTCCCTGGAGTTTGACAAGGTCAACCACGAGGGCCTGGCGAGTGCTATGATGTCGCGGTATAGTCGTCTCGCGTTACCCTATGAACGAATTCTTAGAAGCAAGGTTGTGACCATGAAAAACGCCGACACGAGTTGCAATTTACAGATCGATAACCCTGCCAAGAGTCTTAAGGGCGTCTTACTACTGTTTGTAGACCCTGCAAAAGTGAAGGCTTACTCAGGTGCCAACGAGGTGTTCTACAACCCTAAGATTGAGAAGGTATCCATCACTGTGTAGGGCGAGCCCAACGAACTGTATTCGTATGCGATGCTCGGCAAAGATCATTTTGAGGGGGTTGCGAACCTCCTCGGGGGCCACGACTCGGAGGTAACGATTGGCCAATTCCTGACAGAACGATACGCCCTGTTCATCGATTTTCGAGCCTCTCCTAATCCTATCCTGCATGGTTCCGGAAGACCCCTACAACGCCTTAGTGATGGGATAACGTTGCACATGGCAAAAAAGGCTGACGGCACCGGGGATTTCAGATGTTATGTATACCTGCTAATGGATGCGCAGTTGAATATCCTAGATGGCCGTTATCATAATGTGGAGTATTAGTGACCATAATTTGTATTTTTCCCCAGAGACAAATACAAATCAATATGGAAGAAACCAAGAGCTGCCCAAATTGTAAAAAAGTGTTGGCCTTAGATGCATTTAGGATGCTGGGAAATGGTCAAACTACAAAGGCATGCATCAAATGCCTGGATAAAAAGAAACAGCGGCGTGCCAAAAACAAATGCCCCCATGGTAGGCAGATGGAGCAGTGTAAAGACTGTGGAGGAAATCAAATATGCCACCATGAAAGGGTGAGGGCGTATTATAAGGAGTGCAAGGGTAGTCAGATATGCCCCCATGAAAAACAGAGGGCTCAGTGTAAAGAATGCAAGGATAGTCAGTTTTGTAAACATGAAAGGATAAGATCTCAGTGTAAAGAGTGCAAAGGTAGTCAAATCTGCCAGCATGAAAAAAGGAGAGCCTGCTGCAAAGAATGCAAGGGTAGTCAGATTTGCCCTCATGAGAAATTGAGGTATCGCTGCAAGGAATGCAAGAAGAGCAAACACTTGGAGGGAACCAGGAGCTGCCCAAATTGTAAAAAGAATCTTTTACCAGATGCATTCAAGGTGGTGAAAAATGGTCAAACTACAAAGACATGCGTCAAATGCCTGGATAAAAAGAAGGCGTCTATGGAACGTAACAGATGCCCCCATGAAAAACAGAGGGCCTGCTGCAAAGAATGCAAGGGCAGTCAGTTTTGCAAACATCTAAGGAAAAGATCCCGGTGCAAAGAGTGCAAGGGTAGTCAAATCTGCCAGCATGAAAAAAGGAGGGCCTATTGTAAGGAGTGCAAGGGCAGTCAGATATGCGAACATGAAAAACAGAGGGCTTCTTGCAAAGAATGCAAGGGCAGTCAGGTTTGCGAACATGAAAGGATAAGATCCCGGTGTAAAGACTGCAAGGGTAATCAGATTTGCCCCCATGAGAAAATGAGGGCTTGCTGCAAGGAATGCAAGAAGAGCAAACAATAAATGGCAACGATCGCTGTCATTGTTGCAGGTGCGGCAATCAACGCATTGGCCTTTAGTGGCACTTTCGGGACATGGGGAAGCGGAACGAAAAAGACATGACGAGGCCGTCGAAAAATTGAATGAGGCCCAAGCTCAATGAATCAGGGATAGGCAGGCCAAGCTTGACTGGTTTGCTGAGCAACGAGAACTGCAGCGAAAGGCTGGTAAAAGCCTTCGCGAACTCGATGATGATATGTATAAAATTTATATCGCTTCGAGCAAGAAGGCCCCACAGTTATCAGACTTCTATACACCTTCAAAACAACAACACGATGGTGAACTCACCTTCATAGTTGGATCCCTATCTCTGCTGGGTTTCGTGGCTTACATGTATTTGTAGGAACGTTTTTGACATATATAATAAACATGTCAAAAGCATTACATATCGTTACCGATGAGGAGGCGGAAAAGCTAAGCAATATCTACTACATGCCAGAACATGTGTGGACCGGGCGCAAGGCTATCAAATTACGCGCGAAGGAGAGCGGCCTGTCCAAAAAACTAGTCACCCACTGGCTGAGTAGGCAACTCTTATAGCTGAGACACATCAAGGGCCCTAAACGCATTGATTACCCCCCTTTTACCGTTACGGGCCCTAACGAGATGCATCAGTTTGATTTACTGTACATGGCCCATGACAAGCTATATGGAAGCACCTACAAGTACATTCTGACGGGTATTGACATGGCCTCGAGGTACAAGGTGGCGAGGCCTCTGCGTACCAAAAAAGCCAGCGAAGTTGCGGATATGATTAGGGACATTTACAAGGCAGGACCTTTACGATACCCCAAAACCTTTCAGTGTGATAACGGTAGTGAATTCAAATCGGATGTAACGAAGCTGCTGGAAGGCAAGGGTGTGGAGATTAAGCGGGCTACCACCAAATATCACCATACGTTTACGGCCTTTGTTGAGTCCTACAACAAGGTACTCGCGGAAAGTCTCTTCAAGCCCCAGGACGCACAAGAGTTGGTCTCTGGGGAGCCTAGTACCATTTGGGTCAAACACCTGTATACCATAGTCAAAAATCTCAATGGCAGCAAAACTGCCATGATTGAGATGAAACCTAACAAGGCGATTAAGCTCGATGATGTCCCACTTGCAAAAAGTCAGCAATATCCCGAGGAAAAGCCCTTACCTGAGGATGGTTTGTACTTGTATCTGCTACAGCCAGGAGAGGAGCACGGTGACTCTAAAAGACGCGCAACTGACGCCTTTTACAGCAAACATACTTACAGGTTGGATCGCATCGTAGCGGGTAGCCGTATTTTGTACTATTTGAAGGACGGTCCTGAGCGTAGCTTCGTGTCAGAAGAACTCATGCTAATTTCTGAAGATGTTCAGGTACCTCCGGAGCATATCAAGGAGTGGTAATAGTTATTCATTCGGATCCCTTAAATAATCAAAAGGATGTAAGGTGTACAACGTGTATCCATAGACGATGCCTTTGATAACATTGGGTTCATTTTCCAGATCAATATCGACCAAGCGTCTATCTGGTATCGGAAAGCCGAGCATATTGCCTATTCTTGCCAGGTCAGTAAAATCTGATAGCCTCAGGTCCCTATCCTTGATGACGTGATAGCAGAGTGCCCCATAGTTGTTCTCCTTAACCGCAACGATATTGAGCCCTAGGCGTTCAATATCATCCTCTAAATCCTCGTCGATCTCGCTTCTTACAAATGTACCCATGCCTTTTCGCCTGGCGCAACCCTGTTTAAAAGCTCTTCGTCAGTTTTATATTCAAACCCCTCATAGTATATCCCATCTCGATATTTAAAATTTTCCAGGCAGGTAGGACAATATCCAGCTACTGACCCTGCCTTGATACAACAGTGTAGCACGGGTACTTGTATATTGTAGTTGATTGTAAATTGATTTTGTTTTATGTATGCTTCCATCTTTTGATGTTTCACTGGCTTTTAACATACATCCAAAAGGGTCAAAAATGTATATTTTCCCAAAGAGTCCCTACACTTTAGAAAAATTAAACCTATTCCGCTAGCTCCAGGAGACGTTCATGCGTGTAGTGCTCGCCAAGCCTGAAATGTCTCACACGCCCGGGGTTTACCTCGATACATCCACGCTCCCTGAGCCAGTTGTAGTGTACGATGGCATTTGGTGTCTCTGCTAGTACCACAATCTCACCCTTGGGGTGGTCAAAAAGTTTGTTTCTAATCTTTTGCACCACATACCCCTGATGGCCACAGATGGCGAGGTATGGAAAGGCGTCGTTGTTGTTCTTCTGGATAATGACCATGCCGTTATCCTCAAAAGGATCTTCTGGGTAAGGCACAGCTCGTTGCTGTAGCTCCTCAAGCTCGTCCCCAAGAAAGACAATTTCATCATCCCTATCCTCTAGATCACCCGCCAGCACCGCCATGGTCGCGTCCCTATCCTCGAGGGCTTGACGATGCTCCTTAAGTACATCTTGTAGTTTCTGGACGCCTGCCCTGGCGAGCCACTTGATTAGCCCCGCAGCTTTGGGCTTTCTGGAACGACGCACAATCTCCAATGCATCGTCCAATGTCACGAATGCATCATGGCTATTTTGGTCCCCCTTTGGGGGTTGGGTAACCAAGCTCAGCTCATGACGCGCAAGGGTAGGAATATCCCGATATGACTCGGAAATCTTTTCAATGCCCAAAAATCTTCCAATATCGGCACGCTTGAACATAGGTTGATCCTGGTTATTGGACAGTCACCCTTGATGGCTCCTGTGTTGAACATAACTTGCGACAACATTTTCTATATACCAATGCTTGGCTAGGGGATTTTAACGTGGTCATTCACGGGAGACATCGTGCCACCCCCTCATTTTTACATATAATTGTTACTACCCGTAATAGTAGTGAAAATTGTGCCCCTTTACGACACGTCAATATCAAACATGCCTTCGAATAGCTCCCGCGTATCAGCATCAGGTAGGGTGAAGTGATTCTTGTAGAAATTATCCTTGGTAAGGACATCATCCTTGAACCTACACCAAGCATGCACGGCATTAGGATCGTCACATTCCGGTTTCCTTACAGCCATATCGGGGTACATTGCTCTTAATATGTTTATTCTTGTGCCGAGCTTCTTCCTTTGGCATCGGATCATATAGTGTGGGTGCCTTCCAGATCTTCCATGCTCGTGGGGATCATTTTTATCAACCACGCATAGCACGGTATCATATTGATGACGATGTGGGACATGTCTTTCCTTAAGCCTCGCATTTTCGCGGGCCCGTACCATGAGCTATTCATCCCTGGCATCAAGATCGTCCTCTAGGATGGCGATGGCAATATCTCTTTCCTCGATTGTCGCAGCATGCTTTCGCATTTCCCTGGGTAGCACCTCCTCTACAACCCACCTCAAAAATGATTCTGCGTCAGGTTGATCACATCTCAGGAGGAAGGTATATAGGCCGGGCTCAGTCAGCAAAACCGTGTCTGAATGTAGGTGGACAGATCTGTCCTCCCCTTGGAGATTGGGAAAAGTGGTACCCAGCCGCATTTTATACTTCTTGGGAACATATCGCTGAATGGCTTTTACTCCCCGCCCCTCGCTTATATCCTGCGGCCCTCCAAACATCGAAGGCAACGATACATTGACCTTTATCCTCGACATAAAATGATCGGACTTATTTTCCTTGGAAATAATCAGCCGTTGTAAGAGACATCTTTGTTCCATTTTCAGGTAGAATTTGGATTTTTTGTATGGTCATTTGAGAATCCTCCAGGCCCTGGGGTGTTCCAACCTCACATACAAGCATGCATGCTTGGATTTTTTTAATTCAGCCTTGATATCATCCCAATCAAAGATCATGTTAGTCTCTTCGTCTATCATCCTCATGTCCGAGCGTTCATGAGGGTACCACAAAAACAAAGCTTTTTTCTGCCTTCGAAGGTTCTTGGGGAGGGCAGTATACGATTGCGTTAGCAGCCATAAACTATGCTTGCGATGCCTACCACTGATGGCCAGCTCAAGTAGGGATTTTCGCCGCTTGTCGAGGCTCTCATCGGTTATACAGTCGTCCACAACGAAAAGGGTGTGTTCGCCCGCCAGTAAGGACGAAGGTTTTTGTATATATTCAAATAGCTCATCTTTAGGATCGATCACAAAGACATAGGGGTCTTTCCAGAGCGATACCCTTTCCAAATAGGTGGTATTCCATCGTATAGTAGGGCACAACACAACTATGTTGCAGTAGTGCTTTTTATACTCATTTTCAAGCAGGTTTAGGACAAGCTGCGTTTTTCCGGAACTTGTCGGGCCCGTAAAAACACAGGTATGGGGTTCAAGGACCACATCTAACATTTATTGATAACCCCATTTCATGTTATCAATTTTGGGGTACAGGGCGGCACATATTGAACAAATCAACACACCGTCGTGATTGTTCACCAAAGACCCCCGGCAGGCAGGGCAGAGCTTGGTATTCAGGTATTGTATTCGAGGGGTAGTGGATCAAATACTATCTTACCCTGTAGGCATCGCAATACCCTGCGGTACGCCCTGACGAGTAGTAACTTTTCCGGGCTCTCAGGGGGTGCTCCGATGAGTTCGATGTACTGGGGTATGATGTTGTATGTCAACAGGGTGTAGAGAAGTAGGTAATCTTTATCCTGTTGAAACCCTCTAATTTCCCTGTCAATATCAAGAGGGTCTAATTTGTATTCGATAACAGCAGGGTCCTTACATTTGGTACGCCGCCTCTCCTTCGCCTTGGTCAGGCAACCTATGCAACTTTTTGTTCGGCCATTACCTCTAATTTTGAACATTTCTGGGGGGAACAATGTTTTACATTTATAGCAACATTTTACCTCCATTTATTACCTTGACTGTTCGTGCAATACCCTGGCAACATCCTCCATTTTCTATTTACCTCTTAGGGCAAATAGAAAATTTAATAGGCGGTCTATTTTGGAGGTATCAGGGACTATTCCGAGACATATCGGTTGCCTTTCGACATGTTCTCACTCGCCCACATGGTTTGTGTATTGGAATAGTGCAGCCTACTAGCAACCTCAGCAAGCAATGGAGCATCCCCATTTTCTCGATATTTAATTGGTACCTTGTGATCGATATGCCACTCTCCATGGTTGTCCCAGGTCATCCTCAACAAACTGAGCTTCAATATGGGCCCGCAGTGTGGCGATATATAGCACCCGATATACTCTTGGGAGCTGAGCTCCTTGTTTCCCTTCAGAGCATTGTGGGATCGGCTGCTTACGACAGAAGCGAGATGGCCATCAGGGTTGCAAATTTGACAGGTGGATCTCCTTTTTTCATGCTTGCAAAACTGACTTCCTTTACACTCTTTGCAATAGGCCCTCACTTTTTGATGGTCGCAAATCTGACTGCCTTTGCACTCTTTGCAATAGGCCCTCACCCTTTGATGATGGCAATACTGAATGCCCTTGCATTCTTTGCACTGGCCCCTCCGTCTTTCATGTTTACAAATCTGGCTCCCTTTGCAGTCTTTGCACCTGCCCCTCTGCCTTTCATTCTCGCAAATCTGACTACCCTTGCATTCCTTACAATAGGCCCTCATCCTTTGATGTTTGTAAATGTGATTGCCCTTGCAGTCCTTGCACTGCTCCCTCCGCCTACCGTGGGGGCACTTTGTACGCCCCCTTGACTCCTTGGCTACGTTCAGGCATTTGATGCACCGTTTTCTCAGTTGACCATTTCCTTTGATTCTAAAATTGTCCAAATAAAGATAGTGTTTGCATCTCGAACAGCTCTTAGTTCCTTCCATATTGACCACCCTTTTTTCACGGCCATTTCACGGCTCGCCCGGCCCGCAGAGAAGTACGCCGTCATCTTAAGGACATCGTTCATGTCCATTTTTGCAGATGGGCGTGAAATACCGAGGATTTTCTTACCTCCAAGGGCATATGCAAAGGTGAAAGATAGATCCACGACGGTTCCGTATAGCATATCCAGGATCTCCTTTTCTTTTGGGGTTACGTTGCTTGTACTCATTTATTATTATTACTGCATTTTGAAAATATCTATATTTGTCTGGGTTTTGCCGCCCTGCTGGGGCTCTGGATTATTCGCTGGCTTATTAGATTCTCCACCATTTTTAGGGGCAAATCTGTACCAAACCCCAACCCCTATCGCGAGCACGGCAAGCGTACCTACGCCGTACATGTATACCGACTGTACGGAACTATTCCCAGAAGAGGCTTTGACTGTAAGCTCTACAGTACCCTCTTGAAGTTTCATTTCTTCTTTTCCTTTCTTTATCAGTGCCGCTAACTTGTGTCTCTGGGCCACACGCCCCGGATGCTTTACCGGCTTTGTAATTATTCGCTCTTCTTGTTTCTCTTCCTCAGTCATTTATCTTATAGCACCGCCGTCCGAGGCTCTTCCTTAGTCTCCTCCTCCTCCTGTTTCTTTTTACCCATATGCCGGGCCGTGTGTCCTGCTACCAAGATAGGCGCCAGACACCTCACAATGGCAAAGTACACAAGAATCCCCAGGTTTGTCATGGAGTCTCGGATAATAGGATCCTCTTCAATATCCCTGCGCAATTCGTCAACACTGTCAATATCTACAATATTTCCAATCATGCTAGCATAGAGGCTGATAACATGGGTAGACAGTGCCCTAGCAGTCTTTTCACCCTTCTCCTGAAGCTCACGTTGAAGGTACTCAGTATGTACTTTATCGATGGCCTCTTCCGTGGCCTTGTCAACAAACCCCTCGGGACATTTTTTCGGCAGAAGATGTCCTTTGCCTTTCCTCAGGGCCTCCTTCAAGGCTTGGCGTTTATCGATGGGTTTCTCTACATGTTCATATTCTGTAGAGGCTGTGTTGAATACTTGTGCGATATCAGACATCCTGTTTATTATACGGTGGTATCGAAAAAGAACATAAGCAATCAGAGCATACGGTAGAAGTATAACAATTAGTAAACATACCTCCATTTAGTAATTAAAAAACAAGTGGGGAGGTATGCATGCCGTAATCGTGCACGAATAATAAATCGCCGAGAGGCCGAGTTTGTTCTGTTCGTACGTGATCATACCCTGCTCATGTACCCTAAAGCCCACGTTTTTAGCCCTGTCCATACCACCCCCCAGCGCACTCATGTATCTACTCCATGTCACAGCATTTTGTCTCTTTGACATGCCCTTACATGAAAATTTCGTACCAGCTTTGCCCTCAACAAAATAACACTTGGCTGTCAGGGCAATCATCCGAAACCCAATGAATTCCGCTTTGAATAACCCTCCCGTCCGACTTGAGTACTTATCGGTGACGAGCCAATTTTTCACGTCCTCATCATACTCGTAAACCAGTTCGGGTCGAACGGCATCTCTCAACTCTTCCCTAGAGATGGCAAAATACGCACTGTCGGTGTCCATGTAGATGTACTCAAAGTCTCGACGATCCACGTACTTATCCAGAAAATCGTAATAGAATTCCAACATCCGAAGCTTAGCTAGTTGATATACCGCGATGCCACATTGGTAGGCTCTATCGATACTACATTTGTGTTTGCCCCTTCTCAGCTCGTAGGCATCTCCAATCTCTTCAAGGTCCTCTAGGTACGGGCTTCGCAGGGCTGCATCAACCTCCTTTTCATCCCTCGTAAACGTAGTATTTGCGTGCCTCGCCAAATCTTCAATCATTTTGCCGTAGAACGAGTTGCCTTTCAACTTTGCCGTATCCCCCGCAATACACTTGTCGGGGTCTTTATCAGCCTCCCGTCGTGCATCGGCAATCTCTTCCGGGAACAAGGCAAAGGGCTTACCTCGAGCGTACTTGAGGAACTTGTGAAAAGCAGTCACTTTCAGCCCATGGTCAAGGTACCATTTTAGCACAGGGGTATACAGTAGGATCTTTTCAGCCTTTAGCAAACCCAAAAGCTTATGCGTACCCGGAACACGTTTGCGGCCCGTAGTTTTTAAGTATTCGTGCATGTGCTCGGGGATTTGATCATCAGGTATCTCCTTGATGACAAACAGGGGAGCCATTTCGCCGAATTTGTCACGCAGATACTCAGGCACATCGATATCAACCTGGGCAAACCCAAACAACGACCCATCCACCACACCCCGCGCCAGTAGCTTTAGGTTATGTGCCGATGTCGGTGTGGCCACCCTGATCAACTGTTCCTTCCCACAAGGAAAGTCTTGCATCAAGGTACTCGGGTAGAGCCTGTTTGCGTCATACCCTAGAATGGTCCTACACTTGTGGGGTTCGCCGTATACGTGAGATCTGATACCCGTCACGTCTCGTTCGTGGTATCTACAGAATACGATTGCGGGGCACCCACCATCCCCGTCCGCAAAAGGTCGTAGGCCTCATTCCTCGAGCATTTTTCACATGCCTTCTGTACCTGTTTGCAACTCTTACAACTCTTGGCGTGGCAGGAGTCCTCGCACCTCTGCCTGCATGGGTTTCCCGGAGCGTATAGCTCTAGCTTGGGGCTCAGCCGTAGGGACTTGTGCAGAACGTAGCGCATTGATACACCCGGGATACTTACCGCGTCCTTCAAAATATCGATCCCATCCCCATAATACTGCAACCTCGTCCTGTCCACGGCCTCAATGAAAGGTTCCACATCGGCTAGGTTGTACTCGCGCAGCCAGTCCAACATGGTGACACAGCCTCGCCTGTAAAACTCGGCGCGGAATGTCTCGTACTCCTCGCCAGATAGTGTGTTTCTCCCACTTAGACGGCTATAAAAGTCCTCGTGAGCCACAGGCCCAACATGGTTCAACTTGTCGTGGCTCGTCAACCATTCATACGGAAACACGAGCTTTTTCAGCTTACATTCCAACAACTTGCACCAACCGTCATAGCTTAGACCAGGAGCAAGGAAATTTTTGATGTCGAGAAATTTAAACCTCGAGGTGGTGAGGAACATGTAGTCGTTGTCTTTCTTCGCCACCCTGATCTTATCGCCTTGCGCGATTTCTTCAACAAAATACCGCATGATCAGGTTGATGTCGTACTTGTCAGAATTAAACCCGATTAGAGATACTTGGCTTACCTACTCATTCCACAACTCCTGGTTCTTTTTGGAGAGTTTGTCAAAGTCGTCAGGCTTCGGGTACATTCTCTGGACCTCCTTCACAATCAGGGTATGCCTCTTTTCCAGCTCCCCCACAAACTGTTTAACCAAGACCTTGGGATTTTCGTGCTCGATGAACGTCGGGTCCCCATTCAAACTATCGGCAATGCCAACACTTATCGGAACATGCCTCGAAAGGTATGTTAGCTCAGAGGTTTGTTGGTAATTTAAAGGTGATAGGAGGGCCTCAAAGTCAAATACAATATAGTGGGGGTAGGGTTTGAATTCCTTCTGAAATTACCTCTTGCTTTTGGGTGGTTTCTCACATTCCCAAGCTGTGACGAGGTTGTACCCCTGTTCCCGTATCATCCTTTCCTTAGACAGGGTTGCACCGTACCGAGCCTTGTCCGCGTCGGTTCTCTCGGACAGGCAGGGACATCCGTGCCACTTACAACCATTGTACTCGTAAACAGTTTTTGTGATAGGCTCGTAGCCATCAACTTTCCACTCCTTTTTGCCATCACGGATAACACGTTCACCACGATGACCACATAGGGCATGATGAATATGTCTTCCGGTTTGTTTTGAGATGTATTCAATCCATTTTCATGCATCATAGCTATACCCCTCATCGTAAAAGACCTTCTCCGCCCTGCTCGGTATACGTTTGACCTTCCCCCCTTTGCAGATAATCGTCGTCTTGACACACTCGCATTCGTTCCCCTTATGCCGTGTGAGATTCCAAACCTCGTTAAAAACTTGGCCGCATACCTCGCATTCCCAGTGCCGGGTCAGCACATCGTTGATGTAAAAACAGTGCCCGTCCAGCATACCAAGATTGATAGTGGTACCCAAACCCTTTTTGTACTGCTTTTGACCATAGACGAGTCGCCATGGTGCTTTCTCAGAGTTTGCCTTGGACTCAAAGACCCTGATGTTGATCTTGAATTGTTTGGCAACGCCCTCCAGATCCACCAGCCTCGTAGGGCGCACATCTTTACGCTTTAGCTTGGGGTCCCCATAGTACTTTCGAGCTAATGTGAGAGCTGTTTTAGTTAGACGTTCTGTTCTTCGTGCTACGTTGGCCCTCTCCATCACACCTAGGCATCTCCAGAAACATGGGTTGTCTGTTCGTT
The DNA here is from genome assembly GCA_030067915.1 of Hydractinia echinata. Taxonomy (NCBI): domain Eukaryota; kingdom Metazoa; phylum Cnidaria; class Hydrozoa; order Anthoathecata; family Hydractiniidae; genus Hydractinia; species Hydractinia echinata. Next base: position 82,802 of record JASGCC010000296.1, on the reverse strand, counting down.
CTTTTTCCCCATCCATAGCGTATATGCACCTCTTGTTTCGCAACCAGCCCGGGAGAGGGCCGCATCCCAAGAGGGGTTCACGCGTGCTTATCACCTTAATCTGTACGTGATCGAAGAGAAATTTGCCCTCATACGCTCCCGGGGTCTCATTGGTTCTAACAGGTGGTATATAAGCCCTGGTCCAGAACTCGTGATCCTCCAGATCGAGGCGCTTCATCTCGCATTCTTCTACGAACGCTTCGATTTCGGCGATGCTGATAGTGACCTGGAGCTCTTAGTTTTGTGGTAATCAGACACATCGCCCTCATCCTTGTAAATATCACAGCTGAAGCTGTACACAACTTTAACGCGCATTTCTATGTGGGATTCAATTTTTCGCATGATCGCGTCCTTTTGGAGTTGATTTAGATACTTGTTGAAGCTCCATGCCTTGATCCTATTTCCGTCTTCCAGCATCTGTATATCGTCCCCCTGGATGTCCTCCGTGTAGTCCTCCCTTGCCTCCTGTTCAATCTCATCGTGAAGCGTTGTACCTCCTGAAATTTGTTCCTTTGCCTTGTTGTAATAGAATGCAACGGTATCCCGCACATTCTGTAGTCGATCGGCCAGAGCGTCGCGGGTTGCCGCCACTGGTGCCGACACGGTGCTATATAGTTTGCTGATGGCATTCTTAAACCAACTCATCCTTTTCTTATATACACATTTCAACAAAGTCAGAAGATTACAGAGCGGGTTGGGAATTCCCCTTTATACTCATTTTTGTATGATAGGGACTCAACACCGCATGGTAGGGACTTTACTACACTTGCGTATGATAGCATTGATGTTACTGCGTATGCGTTGATGATCAGTGAATTTTTGCTGATGATCAACGGTATTTTGTGCAATGGAGCGTCACAAAAAAGTTGTGACGTCACAAGTGAAATTGTGTATGATATTTTTTATGAGAGTTTGACCGTGGTTTTTGGAAAAGTGTGGTTATATTCCCTCCCTATACTAGCTCGGTGGAAGGCCCTCAAATGGCGTACGGGGCGAAGCCCCGGCAGTTTTTGCTTTTTACGGCATTTTAAAGCGTTAACAGGCTAAATTAAAGTCCAATCTCCTCTTACTCTTTAACGTGTAAAACCACTCTTTTGCGTTAATTTTGGAAAAATGTATTTGTTGTATAAAGTTAGGGGATAATAAAAACAACGGTAGGAATTATATATTATCAGACTGTTTCGCCCAATATCAGGGCTCATCAGCTTGCATTGGCAACAATCAGTAACATTATATATTATTTAGTGTGCCAGACAAGTACAGTCAGCTAGCGTTCCAATAAACCGGGTACTATTAGCAGGAGCCAGCTAAACCCGGGGGTAAAGTGTGTGGAGGTGATATAAAACGAAATAAAATAACGTAATAGGTAGTTAAAAGTTGCCATAAAGCTCCTGACAGGAGACTCCTAGAACAGGTGCTATCAGCCAGAGCAAGCTGAACCTGTAGAAAGGAAAAAGAAGTAGCAGGGGTGGGGTAGAAAAGTATATATAGTTAAGTACATGTATGTACATGAGAGCAAGTCCATTAAGTCTGTCAGAGACCATAGTTGTGCGAGTATAGCTTTTTAATTTTCTCATGGATGAAAAAGAGCGCTTACACTCACATGTTGTGACAGGTATAGTGGCTTAGATACGAAGTGCCACATTTAAATTTACAAATACTTTTAAATCAATCGACTTTAAAGTTTGGGCAATTGTTTCAGGCCTGGTACCTTTGAAATCTAGCCAGTACCTTTCCCATAGTTCTAATTCGCCACTTAAAGCTAATGCATTGGGAAGATCACCTTCATAAAAAGAGGAAAAAGATGTAAATTTTTCCTTCCAATTAACCTTACCATTGGAAAGAAGGTTTATCATTTTAGCAGGGACAATACATAAGCCGTTATGTACACTAAGTGCAATAGGTTCAAATCTAGACTTCATTTCACTGTTAAGGTGGTTTAGAGAGGGTTAGTAACAGCTTTTTTGTAGAAGTCAGACATACAGGTGAAAGGATGATTATCCCTATTAATTTGTCTTCCAACAGTCCTCTTTTTTTCCTCCTCTATACCAACCTTTGCACAGAGAGAAAGAGTTTCCTTGTACCATAAGTCATGAAAATGGTCGACGTTGTTTCTTGTCTGTCTTAAAACATTTTTTAAAGTTTTTATTAAATCTATTGAGTCCATTATATCTATAGATTTATTTTGAAGCAGTTGTGTCACAGGCAGAGTAACATAAAAAATACTTCTTGTAATTACAAGAGTGACAACAAATTCAAAGTTGGCTATTTGATGAAAAAAACCAACTGCTTGTTTTGAAGTATCATGGTTGTATTTCCTCTCTAAATTTAACTTCATTTCTCCCAGGGTAACATAAATTGCAATATATAGCTCCTGAAAAGCATCTAAACCAGTTATTCTTTCAACCCATCTAGTGCGACAAACATCTTTAAGTTTAGTGACAGTAGCTAATGGACAATACTTTTCAATGTTATCCAAAAGAGCTTGATGTCGCTTTTCAGAAAATTTAAAAAAATAAGTAATGTGTTTAATTTTAATCATAACATGCGAAACTAAGCTCGCAGTAGAAGATTTTCCCACAGATAAATTTAGACGGTGGCTGTTACAGTGAACATAGATGGCCTTTCTGTTAAGACTAAGAATGCGTGCAGAGAGACCATTTTTATAACCAGCCACAGCACCTGCACCGTCATATGCTTGACCCCTACAAACTTTTATGTCCAACTTCAAATGTTCTAACCACTTGCATAAAACAGACTGTAAGTCTTTACCAGAAAGTCCTTCATCACAATGGATAAACTGGATGAATTCCTCTCTAATGTTAAATGAACCATCCACAAAACGCAGGACTAAAGACATTTGCTCTTTGTGAGATGAATCAGAGGCTTCGTCAGCAAGAATAGAATAAAACACATTGTTTTTTATCTCAGTAACTAATTTATCCAAAATAAATTTACCACAACAACTTATTAACTCATTTTGTGTTGTTTTGGAGATATAGGTTGCATTTTCAGGGCTATTTTTCAAATGCTCAGCAAGAATAGTGTCTCCACTTTGCACCCTAAAATTCAACAATTCCACAAAATTCCCCACCCTTCCACAAGAAAACTCCCCTACTTCACTGTGATACCGGGAGTCATCTCGATGACCTCTTAACGCCTGGCCATGCCTACCAGAATAGATTATTGGTTGAACAATAGGGACAAGCTTTTTTCTATTTTCAGCAATTTTTTTTCTCCTGTTACTATCAACAAGAATGTCAATTGGTTGGGACTTACCAAAATAATTACTTATAAAGCTAGTAAATACAGCTGATGTATCAGCCATGAAGTCCAGTGCTAGAATTATGCTTGAGGAAATGAGCATTGGCATCTGGCCAATATCTAAATGACTCAGAAAACAGTTTTTTAATTTTGTTGGTTTTGGTTGGAAATTTCTCTCCAAATAAAACACACGGAAGAAAATATGCACCATCAACTGCCGGTGAATAACACAACCAAGGAAATTTGTTTAACCATTCAAAACGAAAGCATCTTTTAGTTTTTGGGAACACATAATTGCTATTTGGTTTAAAAACGTTTTTAATGAGGTCTTGAATTGCTGAAGTGTCATTTTTCAAAGTTCTCATTTTTTCACGGTACAATGACACATCAAATTTATTCACAGGTAATAAACTGTCTGGCATGTTACTACAAGGTGATGGTGTAGGAAAAGGCATTTTTGTAACTGCACAAGCTTCTGAAATTACAGTTGATTGTGAAATCTGTGGTGTGACAATGCTTGTTGTTGCAACATGGGAAAAGGTGGATGACAAATTGTATGTGAGGATTCAAAAATGAGACTATTGCTGTCTAAACTTGGTGTGATGGTTAAAGGATTTGACACAACATGTTTATGAACATTTATTAATGGCATAACTTTTGGAAAAATTAAAGTGTTACTACATTTATCAGTCCAAAAACTGAGCTTTGACTGAACTGAAATTTTTTTGTTAGCGACACAAGACATTTTTTCTCTTTTGTTGATGTGCGGTAACTTTAGCTTTGTACCGTTAGGCACAAAAATTATGGGAACAAAATGATTAGGCTTAAAGGTGATACTTGAGTCAACATTAACATTTTGTAAACAAAATAGAAATTTCAATGTTCTTAAAGAAGGAGTGGGATTTCTTGGACTGATTATACAATTAAATAAAATTTTATGCCTTGAGTCACCACAATACGGAAAATATGTATTAATGTTGGCCAATGACACTGACGACAAAGCAAATATGCAAAGTAAGCTACACCACTTTTGATATTTACAGTTACCAATGGCTTCATTTTTTACCAACTTATTAGAGCACGAAGAACCTGAAGCATCGAGAGCTTCAAAAGATGTTAACATTCGCAAAATGCTATCAACAGATTTAAATACCTTACCTTTGTGTTCTTCAAAAAATGACCACAAAACAGGGTGCCTACTGTAATATTCAGAACACAGAAACAACTCCAATGATGTTAAAATTCTGAGATCCTCAACCAACAAATTGTCACCAACAAGCAAGATGGAAGCAGAACTGTACAAGCAATTTCCAGTACTTTCAGAGCTAAATAAAAACAGAAGTCTTGATCAAGAGCTTTGTCAAAGCTATAGCTATAGCTCCCATCTTTAAACTTTTATTTTTTATTACAAATCAAAGGCTAGCAGCACTGTGATGGAGAGTGACTGAAGTTTGTTTACATTTGAGTTTGGTTTAATTTAGCAAATCTTTTTATCAAAATATTAGCTGACAAGATCTATTGTATAAATTTAATGACCTTTTATTGTTCCCATAATCACCGTGTGACGTGCAGCTAGCTACTTTAAATAAAAGCAATGGAGCAAGCTGAATAACTAAGGGGCTGTTCACATGGAGGCGGGCTGGCTCGGTTAGGCGGGCTGGCTCGGCTAACCGGGGTGATTTTCATCTCGTGTTCATATGAAGTTTTTTACATCTCGGCCAGCCGGGATGGAAAAGTTGTTTACATTTCCCAAAAGATTCATAAACAATGAAGACAAAAGAATATATTTCGAACTTTAAATAATTGATGAGAATTTTTTTAAATCTATTGTTTGTTTCATCTCGCCTAGGCGGGCTGGCTCGCCTGTCATATAAACACATTTTTATTTTTCTATGCGTTTCTTAAGAACAGCGAGATCCCGCCTGACCGAGATCTCGGTACAAACAAGCGAGATCTCGGCAAGGCTCTGTAATCATATGAACACATTTTTATTTTTTCGTGTGTTTCTTAATAGCAGCGAGATCCCGCTCGGACGAGCCAGCCCGCCTCCATATGAACAGCCCCTTAAAGATTAAAAAATATCCATGGTTACCTAGAGCTAGCTATGACACAAAAAACAAGTAAAAGCTTAACACCCTTACCACAAGGCTACTGCACACTTGTTAAGGTCTTTGGAAGATCTTTGGAAGATAAACTTCAGCATTAAAATTTCTCAATATGTTGTTGTTATTGATTGAGTTCAATATATCTTCGTTTGAGAACGAAGGAAGATTCCTTATTTTGTTACAATATTTCAAATATATATCTTGTATATAACACAAATCATTCTTTTGCATAGCTAGACGACCAGCTCAAACATGCTCTCGGCAGCCATGTTTGAACAAAAGGAATCAAATCAAGGGCGAACATATAACCTTAATCAAGGGTGGGAGAGTTCTTGGCCACTGACGGGTCCGCAAGATAACAAAACCGGTATCGGTTCTTCTATGTTTACAACAATTTTATACTCGCGCAGAAGTAATACTGCTTTCGGTTGACCTTGAAATTATGAATGTCAGTCAAAACCCAACAACCAATCAGAACAGCCAAATCAACCGTTTTGACCAATCAAATCAACAAAAAATATACGAATTCCAGTCGCTTTTTGACTTGCATCGGCAGAAACGGCGAAAGGCAGAAGACAAATACGCCATCCACAACCTAGTACACAGACCACGTAAATTCGATAAAACGCCACACGCGCGTCAGGTCCGGGCGCCGAACAAAATGCCGTAATATCGGTTGCTGGTTGACCAGCGTTTTGTTTTATTTTTCACTTATCTACATTTCTAAGGTTTGAAAAGATGTCAGACGTTTGCCGGTTCTGACGTACGCTAGATCCGCCCCTGTGTTTTAACTAGAAAAACTTGTTTTAAACATGTACTATATGATTTTGAAGGTTGAAATCGTGTTTAAATTGTCAACCACATACGAGAGTAAATTGTCAACCACATACCTTAAGAGTTAAGGATGAAAATTTTAATCTTATACTTGTTTATTCTTTTAGTTTGGTTTGTATAATTTTGTAATCAGTGACTTCAGCCTATTCTTGAACGATATAAATTATTTGTGCTAGAGGGAATCATTCCGACAGCATCATCGGTAACTAATCATGGATATATGTGTACTGTACACATACCTCGAACAAATTTCATGGTAACTTATTTTATAAAACGTTCCTGTTCACTGCTGATTAATTCGAATGTTTGCTTATTTGAACATATTTTTCTATCTCTTTTGTGTTCGAAAAATATAGTTACAAAAAATCAGTATTAAAAGTAAAAAAATTAGACACAAAATTGAAAAATCATGCTAGAATAGCTCTAAAGGCAGTAAGGTAATAATGCTGTTGAAATGAGATTTACTTCAGTTAATCAGTAAACTCTTTTTCAAGGTTAACTTAAAATCATTGCTTTCATTGCATAATGCAGTAAAATCACAGAACGATGGAGCATAAACTCATTTTTGTGATCTCGAACGGCAGATGGGTAATAAAAGCTGTGAAAGGGATTGTTAGTTAGATGTGACCACCCATAAGTAATCGCAAATTCTTACCGTAAATTGGAGAGTAGTTTTGCCATAATAAGTTGCCTATATATATATATATATATATATATATATATATATATATATATATATATATATATATATATAATATATAATATATATAATATATATATATATATATATATATATATATATATATATATATATATATATATATATATATATATATATATATATATATATATATATATATATATATATATATATATATATATATATATATATATATATATATATATATATATATATATAATATATATATATATATATATATATATATATATATATATATATATATATATATATATATACTCCTGGATGTGCACTTTCGGGGACTATATATATCTTTGTGCACTTACGGGGACATATTTTAAAAACCACTTTCCTCGTTATCGGAACAGCAAATTTAAGTTGGAGTAGCACCACAGGTTTGGAATAGCATACCACAACCTTGCAAATGAATAAACTGAGGATATTATTTTTTATTATTTTTTTTGTCCCCGGAATGTCTTTCAAACACTATATGCGTATATACGAGACATTGCAGTTATGCAGTTTATGGGGACAAATTTTATATATAAATTTTTATTAATATAACTTTATGTTTGCTGCAGTGTAGAGAGTCTTATAACGCATTAGCATCTGGAAGGCATCAGGGACAGAATGAATATGAGAAATGGGTGATTTTTTTGGATTAGGAAACCAGTTATCACAAAATTAACAAAAGCAAAAAAATTATTGGAAGACGTAATGTAGATCATAAGTGAGAATAAAAATAAATAACATCATGCGCCGTTATACTTATTCTTCCTTCACATTCTCAAACAATTTTTGTTTCGGCTCATGTGCACTAAAAACAGCATTATTCCGCTCCGATAACCTAAGTTCTTTGCAGTGTGGACATACGCAAGACAGTGAAAATGAATAACATTCGCGTAAACAGCAAATAATGATGTTGCTATTTGTTCACTGTACTCGTTTATATAATATGCTAGAAACGTTTGGATGAAATACTGTCTACTGTGCGTGGACACCACCATCCACAATACATCTATTTCTTGGTGACGAGGTTTTTTCGCGCTTTAAAATAATTCGTAGTGTTGAAAGAAAATGATATAAACGTAAACGACCGCAATCTGAGTCTTTTCACTTGACCATGATTCAAACCTCCATCTTCATATTAAATTATCTACTGTTTTCGAAACATTAAATTTTTCATTAATTAATTGCCTCTCTGGAGATAGCTTATGAAAAAAATAACTATTGATAAATTATACTTTTGACTTGTATTATACTCATTCCTACAAAAAAAGCTCCTGGGCATACTGCAAAAAAATTCGCGTTAGCTGCACTCATTTAAATTTAAGCAACGATTTACGACTATTTCTGATCGTCCAAGTTATTTGCGCGCTGATATGTATCCATATGCATTTCGCGTAATAAGGTAATGTAAGATTTGTTTTGAGTAATTGCCAACAAGGGTGGTGTAGTCATGCTAATCCCTCTCAGTATCGACGCATACTTAGGCTAATTACTGTGGTTTTACACGTACCCTTTGGTACTGCGTTAGCATTAGGTAAATAAGCTTCGTCTAACCTTTTGAAAGTAGAAAAATCAGTATAAAACAACTGAGAGTGATATAGATGGGAAGCAAGTACTATATGCTATAAAAGGCTTTTCTTTTCCTGAAATAGAATTAAGTGCTGTTTTAATTTCAGAACAAAATAATGCCTGAAAAGGACGTTCTTCGTTTCAAACATTTTATTTATAAAAGTAACGAAAGAACAACACTGACAACAAAGGACGACCTTTTCGATGGTTCTCTTGATGATTCAAAATATAATTGTGATATTTCCAATACAATATAAGCATGGGGCATTCACTAGGTCTTAATGATGGTTCTTAACAGAAAGTTATAAATCAGCGTAAAATAATAGTTCTTACTACAAATAAACGACAAAAAGCTGGGATAAATTTAAAAATATTACTCTAGGATCTTTTTGTTCGATATTATCGCAATAGACCTATTTCCATATCCATTTGGTTCCGCGAAATATGCATACTCAAAATGCAGAATAACATGAAAACGAGATTAGTTATGAGCAAAATTTTAGTTTGCAGCGAAGTAGTGCAGATATCGTTTGTTTACTTGCAATATTTGCAAAATTAATTTGTCATACAGATTGTTATTAACATTTGGTGATAATATGGGATAATAGCATGTATCATTGGGTCGTTCTGATGCTTTTGTGTATTATTTTTGGTGTTAAATGAGCTAGGTATTAGCTAGCTTTGAATATGATATGAGTAGCTAACTAATTTGACTGACTGACTTGTTCCAAACAACCGTGAAATTTCAAGCTGTTTACCAAAATTGGGGATGTTGCTGGTATATATCCTGTGTCTCCACTTATTGAGTGTACCTTGTTTTTTAAACAACATCTGTGAAAATAACATTAGCCAGGCTTACTGACTGTGGTTTTAAAATAGTAGTTGAGTTGACCTTGCCTTAAGTTGTTAATTTTTTTTCATGTGAGGGTAGCTTGGGAAGTATTTATAACTCACATTTTACACATTTGTGATTTCAGAATTAGGATACTAATTTGACTTGGTGGGGAAAGTTGGACACTAAACCTTTCTTGGAATGTTCTTGCTTATTTGTGTTAAATTTTAAGCCTCTACCATAGATTGAATTTGGTTAAAAAAATTATCAAAAATTTCAAAATATAAGGTTGACTAAAAGGATGATATCCTAATTCTTAAATTTCGTATTCAGAGAGTTACCATCTTGGTATTTTTTCACGCAAATGAAATTGTCCAGTGATCGGTCAGAAACAAATTTTTCCTTGAGAGGATCACTTCACAAAATAATTAAAAAATTGTTGCTTAAAAAACACAAAACATTTACTGACATACTGTCTAGAATTAAAGAAATTTCTTTAAAATTTTGTCCACAAAATGCTTGTCATATCGAACTTTAATAAGTGAAAACAATTAACTTTAATAAGTGGAAACAATGTGAAATTTTTTTGTGATGTCAAAAATTTTTGGTTTTGTATTTTCACAAATCGACACTTTGGAAATATTTCATTGGGATTATTTTCTGTAAATAAACAATTGGAATAATTCTGCAAGATTAATTTTCAAGATTTCAAAAAAGCAAGAAAACAAAATACATAAGGACCTGGTTTTAAAGAACATTGAGACTGAGATTTTGATAAATATTAAGCACGTTTACAGCTGAAACCCAGAAATTCTTATAAGAAAAAGTATATTATTTTATTTTCATTTTTTTTTTCATAAAAACCTAAAAAAATTAGGTGCCATTTAAAAAAAGACTTTACTTTTTCTACATATGGGGATTTATGATAAGCTCTATGCTCTATCAATTCATATTACTTACAAACTGTAAGTATTAAGGTTAACCATCACAATGCTTGATACAAATGTACGATTATTGACAGTCAGTAAGAGAGGGAGTAGTGACAGAGGAAGTGTGACAGTCACATAATCACAACAGCCAATACCGAAAATATTAATTTTAATTATCAGTTTACGAAACAAATGTTGAAAAATGATTTGTTGGTAACTCATGCAACTAAGCTATAGCTACAACCCTGGAAAAAATACTCGTGAAAATGCTATAAGAAAATCCAGCCATTGAAATCTCTTTACTGTGCCATCCCCTTTCCCCCGAAGTCAATGTTATTTTTCTTTAGGTTTCTGGAATACTTCTGTTAGCATCAGTCAAGCATATTCAATATTGATTTTGGGGGAATGGAGAGCTCAAAATGATATTTACAACATGTTTTTCCAGGGGTTTAGCTTAGCCGCTGGCTACTTTTTGGCTTAGCTACTAGCAAGCTAATTTTAATTTTTTGAACTGATCAGAAGTAATATGTGCCACTGAGCGTTAGTAAACTGTATATTGAGTTTTAGTTCTAAATTTACTTGGAAACAGTAAATAAAAATGTATTCACATCATTCTAAAAACGTGGCTAGGTTTAACGTGGCTAGGAGGTTTTAGAGGGTTAGCTAGCTAGCTAGCTAACATATACCAAAGATACGCCCTTAAAATCTGCAATATTTTAATTTTTTTTGTCACACTACCACTACCAAAACCCTCTTTATAACTGTGTTAACTACGATTATGTGAAACTGCCAGTTAAAAGCTGTAAAAGTCAACATTTTGTTGATACATTCTTCAAACTTGCATGTAAACAGCCAGCATCTCAAAATTTGCTCATAACTAATCTCGTTTTCATGTTATTCTGCATTTTGAGTATGTATATTTCGCGGAACCAAATGGATATGGAAATAGGTCTATTCATCGTAACTGAAACTGAAAACACTTGACGACAGAACCTCTAATTCGTTTCTTCAAATTTATTAACGGGTCACATGAAAAAGATAAAAACAAAACAACAGATAACGTTCATAAATTTTTATAAGTTCATCGCGTCTAGCCGCTGATCAACCAGTTTCTTTTGACGATCTTTAACTCTTCTTAACTTATAACGTTCGTTATTGAGCTTTGTACGAACAGTCCAATAGTTGAATGTCAACTTATTTGTTTCGATAAACCTTTTAATATCACGTTTTGCTGAAATATAAAATGTTTAATTTATGTTGCTATTATGTATTAGGGTTATCCTAACAAAATTGTTAAACGTAATTTTGTCATCTATATAATACGCTGAGTTTGTTTTTCTGTCTGTGACATTTGCAACGAGGATCATTTTGTCTCATTTCTTAAACGACAAAATTACTAAACACGTAGATAGGGGCGGATTTGTCTCAATAACATTTTTAAAGTTAGTGCAGCCAATGCACTTATAGCTTTAGGCCAAATAACTTGGAAACGGCTGAAAAAACTGACGTCAACTGACGCAAAAAAGCCTTTAACCTCCAATATCTCTACAACCATTCATCAAAAGCACATAATCCTATACACTTGATAAGCGTGTCAAGCTCTATACAATGGGAGGAAAGTCTAAACTAATCTTTTAAACCGTATCTCTTAAATCGGTCGTTGAAAAGACATGGTTGTATACAGTTACTTGATCCACACTTAAAACACAAGAAAACATTTGAAAATTTTACTAACGTCACCAATGTCTTCACACTTTTTCTCTTTTAAGTTTCCATATCTGTTGCCTCTACTGTGTAGAGCCTAGAATGCTTATTAGAAAAGTGTATAGAATTGGGTGGTTCTGACAGCAGGGTTAAGGAGATATTAACTTTAAAAATTTTTGACATCATCAAAAATTACAAATAGGCAAAAACATTTCAAGCAATTCAACCCCATAGATAATTCTAATCAGCATTTCAACCTTTATACAATAGAGACAACAGTACAGGTAAACAATACAAACAACTGAAAATTACCTGGCCAATTTAACTGGCGAGAGTGAAGAAAATCAGCAAAAGCATCATAAAGTCGTTTTACAACTTTATCATTCCATTTAGAATATTTTCGCTCAGTACCTAGACAATGGTCCAAAAGTTCAATAGGAGAATTATAGTGTTTACTGCAGAATAAACGCACACAACCATTTCTTACTTGGTACTGTTACGCAGACACAATAATATATAAATCAAAGCATATTAGGAACAGCACTTTCCATTTCAAATGAACATATGCAGTATATAAATACATTTATGATTAAATACCGGTATTATTTTCATCCTCGACGCTTTCTAAATTTCTATCAACAAGTTCTACGCCAGCATCATCTGGTACATAGTTTTCATCGCCACTTTCATCAGATGTGGTGGCGTTGAAATCATCTAAGAAAATTTCCCAGAAAAATATCATTACAATTTTTCTAGTCTGAATTATTATTACTTACCTTAAAGGATATCAAGCACATTCAAATTGTATATTTGTGGTTTCTCATGTAAACTTTAATATAATAGAAATACGACAGACATTTTTAATTCCGCAATAATTTCTTCTCTTAAGGTATATTTTATTACCCAGCTCAAACCCTATTAAAAGCCATTTAACAGGCACTGAATGAATAAAACCCCACCTTTTTTTGATCCACGTTTTTCTGATCCACTTTTTTCTGATTCACTTTTTTCTGATCCACTTTTTTCTGATCCACTTTTTTCTGATCCACTTTTTTCTGATCTTAATTTGTACTTTCTCTTCTTAGGCTCGACATGTGGAGGAACATTTTTGCGTTTTTGTCTTTGTGAAGCTAAATTTTCAAAATTAACATTTTTTAGTGAGATAACGTCGAAGTTATTTAACTTCCAAGTTTTGTATATAACCTAACCTGCATTACAGTTGTTGAATTCCTCATTAGCGAGGGCTCGATCTAAAAATTAATTTACACAATTAATTAAAAAAAATTATACATAATAAAGGCTGTTTGCGATTCGCGTGATTAAAGGTGGGCGGAATACACTTGAATTCTTCAATCTCATTGGTCTATTACAAAAACATTACATAATTACAAGCGGGCTTGAAACAAAGCTTGGCGAAAAAAAAGTTGAAAGTTTTAAATTTTCCTTTAATCGCCGATTTTGAAAAAAAATCATAATGGCGGATACAGGCAAAGCAGGAAAAGAAGTTGTGTTGCAGCCAGAGTTGCTACAACAATGTTTTTTTAACAGCAGAGTGTTTTGTGTGTTGCTCATGATGATGAAGTAGGAGGTGGAAAACCAGGTGTCGCAGAAAGAATAAACTCTCTGATGCTAACATTTATGAATGACAGAAGAAAACGTAAAAAAAAGAATGCGTTGACCACGAGTTCTAAATAAAGTTGATAAGATTTTTTCTTCATATTTCTTTTTGTATGAGAAATCGCAATCAAAAGTATTTCTTGTTCAGTTAAATCAGTTTTTTAATCCAAGCCATGTGTGTTGTTTTCGATTTATATTTTTCCGCGTTTAGCTAATAGTAAGGAAGTAGTAACTGTGTAGTAGCAGCGTAAATATTCCGCCCACATTAAAATTACGCGAATGGAAAATGGCCGTGCAAAAATAGAGCAAACCTTCATTCTTTTTCGGAAGCTCTTTGGTCGACTGAGACTGATCTAAAAAACGAAAGACCAAAATTTAACTGGTGAAATATCGGAGAATTAGTTAAAATTTAGTTTATAACACCGCCTCACCTTTATCCGTGGTGTAACCAAGAGTCAATGGAATCTTTACAGCCTTTAAAATAGTGACAAACAAAAATAAAAATGGCATAAGATGATAACTGAAAATAGAGAATAAACAGCCAAAATATGTAGGATCGAATTGACAAGGACGGATCAATTACACTAGACGGCCGAGAAGATTCAGAAAATCAATAAGTTAAAATATTGCCTACAAAGTTTCTTTCACAAGTGCAAATTTTATGAAATGGCGGTAATTTGGTAATTTTAAACGCCCATTACAAAATTGTTTAAAAATTTTACCTGAATCGATGTCCATTAACGCCTCCCGACTCTCGTTATAGCATGAATTGCTAGTGGAGCTTGGTATATATCTTTATTCATGTTCTCACTGTGCCCCATATGAGAATAGAACAATTCCCTAATCCTTTTGGCGAAACGTCAAAAGCTGCCAAAGATGTGCTTATGCGATGCCTGTTTTTCGTAGCAATTAAATCATCTGCTGATTTTAATTTTTAAACTTTTTACCACATCATTGACCAGCATGCCAACCGGACACGTGACTTTCAGATGATTGTGTGCTAGCAAACAAGAATTTGTTTGGAAGGCAACACACCAGATGTGAAGCGAAAAGATTCTTTGACAACTTTTTAAGTGCCCGGTACGGTATCGGGGGGGACCAGTACAGGTACCAAGTGGTTATTTCCTTTTCCTGACATGTAACACTATCTTCATCTTTTCCACCAATAAACGGTCCAGTTCGTCGAGCTCTTTTACTCTTGCGGATCAATCCATGCATTATTCTCGGCATCTTTCCAATCTTCCAGCATGATTCTTGCTGGCTCCCCCACCTCGCCTTCCGTTCAATAACGTAAGACGAGTACAAGCCACATTGCGCAATTGAACAAACGTATCAGCATCGCTGAAATGATACTCGTCACACAAGTTCCCCATCTTTCCACCAAATAAGCTTTTAATTTCATTAGGTCATCTTCAAGAGGTAATTCTAACGGCTTGCGTAACTTTATCTGGCGTTGTCGATTTAGGGCATATGTTGCATCACCAAATAAATAATCTTGCCACGACTTGAAAGTATAAATAAAATTACCCATTCTGTAGCTTCAGTGTCCTTCTTCTCGGCGAAGAAGGTATACTGCAAAAACTAGAGTGGACTTTTTTATCAAATAATATATATTTTCCTTTAACCCAGCTTATAGCATCACCTTCCTTCGACGTGTAGAGATCAATTGCATTAGCCAAGTGAGAAAAGTTTGAACGGTTAAACATATCCAAAGAATTTTCATGCGTCAACTCAACTCCATTTTGCTTTTTAAAGATCTCATAGCAATGAGCCAGGCGTCGCATATCACCTCTAATCGATTTGAAAACTTCTGCAGCTTTGTCTTGTTTTCTCTTTAGTTTCCAATAAAACTTTGATCCGATCAATAAAATAGTTTGATCAGTTCTGCAAATATTGCCTATCTCGTCGTTTTCTCAGTTTGGCCAGTACATTTAGCTTGAACCCATTACAATAGCTTGTCTCTTCTGGCACTTCGAATAAAGCAGTAGGGATAGATTGTACCGGTTTATTTGTTTGTTTTAGAACAAACCTTTCTGTGCCTTGAAAAATGTCTTTGACAACTGTAATATTGCAATTACTGCAACGAGTTAACGCTTTCTTACTTTTTCCAGATTTCTCGCTTTGGTAAACCGGCTGTGGTAATTCTGCTTGTGTCTTGTTATATGCTATAATGCCTTCCCATCTCAAGGCTGCAAATATGTTTAACCCTGTGCCTTTTGTTACATTGCAATGCATTTTTAACGCGGTCTTCTTCTTTATGTTTGAGCCTAAGATGTCTGGTCAATTTGTGCCGCATCTTTCCACAATAAATACATAAACGGCGAGGCCTTGCGTGTATGTTCTTTTGTTGCTGAAATAGAGATGTAACAAACCCTCAAAACAATAAACAAAAATGCAGGTGCAAGTGCCAGAAAACAATATCAACTATTTTACCTCGCTATTACTATCATGCTCAGCATTTACTGAGTCTACCACCGATATATCATTGTCGATATCAAACCCAGAGTCGTTCGTATTCGTTACCTGTACAAAAAATAAGTTCGAGTTAACATTTTCTCATTCAATACGATAAATAGAATATTCACATGAAAAAACTTAAACAAACTTTCAGCCACACACATTTTTTTCTTTTACGAGAATGTTGCAATTGCGCCTCAGCCCAAATAGTTTGAGGATTGTACCCATTTTCAACCTAATACATTCGCACGTTATTCCTATTATACCATGAAATGAGAAGCAACTATATCTTAGTTCCACATCACCAGCCAGCGAGCTAAGAAACAGTTATCGAATCCCACTAAATGTACTGAGACTATATCTTACAAAACCAGCGACACAGTTTACCCAGCTACGTCTAGTATCTTGACTTAAGCAATCTTGGGATATTATATATATAATATATATATATATAAATATATATATATTATATATATATATAATATATATAATTATATATAATTATATAATATATATATATATATATATATTATATATATATATATATATATATATATATATAATATATATATATATATATATATATATATATATATATATATATATATATATATATATATATATATATATATATATATATATATATATATATATTATATATAATATATATTATATAATTAATATATATATATATATATATATAATATATATTATATATATAATATATAAATATACTCCTGGATGTGCACTTTCGGGGACTATATATATCTTGTGTGCACTTACGGGGACATATTTTAAAAAACCACTTTCCTCTTATCGAACAGCAAATTTAAGTTGGAGTAGCACACAGGTTTGGAATATGCATACCACATACCTTGCAAATGAATAAACTGGGATATTATTTTTTTTTATTTTTTTGTCCCCCGGAATGTCTTTCAAACACTATATGCGTAAATATACGAGACCATTGCAGTTATGCAGTTATGGGACAAATTTTATTATAAAATTTTATTAATATAACTTTATGTTTGCTGCAGTGTAGAGAGTCTTATAACGCATTACATCTGGAAGGCATCAGGACAGAATGAATATATGAGGAAATGGGTATTTTTTGGATTAGGAAAACCATTATCCACAAAATTAACAAAGCAAAAAATTATTGGAAAGACGAATTGTAGATCATAAGTGAGAATTAAAAATAAATAACATCATGCGCCGTTATACTTATTCTTCCTTCACATTCTCAACAATTTTTGTTTCGGCTCATGTGCACTAAAAACCAGCATTATTCCGCTCCGATAACCTAAGTTTCTTTGCGCAGTGTGGACATACGCAGACAGTGAAAATGAAATAACATTCGCGTAACAAGCAAATAATGATGTTGCTATTTGTTCACGTTACTCGTTTATATAATATGCTAGAAACTTTTGATGAAATACTGTCTACTGTGCGTGGACACCACCATCCACAATAACATCTATTTCTTGTGACGTGAGGTTTTTTTCGCGCTTTAAAATAATTCGTAGTGTTGAAAGAAAATGATATAAACGTAAACGACCGCAATCTGAAGTCTTTCACTTGACCTGATTCAAACCTCCATCTTCATATTAAATTATCTAACTGTTTTCGAAACATTAAATTTTCATTAATTAATTGCCTCTCTGGAGATAGCTTATGAAAAAAATAACTTTGATAAATTATACTTTGACTTGTATTATACTCATTCCTACAAAAAAAGCTCCTGGGCATACTGCAAAAAATTCGCGTTAGCTGCACTCATTTAAATTTAAGCAACGATTTACGACTATTTCTGATCGTCCAAGTTATTTGCGCGCTGATATGTATCCATATGCATTTCGCGTAATAAGGTAATGTAAGATTTTTTTGAGTAATTGCCAACAAGGGTGGTGTAGTCATGCTAATCCCTCTCAGTATCGACGCATACTTAGGCTAATTACTGTGGTTTTACACGTACCTTTGGTATTGCGTTAGCATTAGGTAAATAAGCTTCGTCTAACCTTTTGAAAGTAGAAAAAATCAGTATAACAACTGAGAGTGATATAGAATGGGAAGCAAAGTACTATATGCTATAAAAGGCTTTTCTTTTCCTGAAATAGAATTAAGTGCTGTTTTAATTCAGAACAAAATAATGCCTGAAAAAGGACGTTTCTTCGTTTCAAACATTTTATTTATAAAAAGTAACGAAAGAACAACACTGACAACAAAGGACGACCTTTTCGATGGTTCTCTGATGATTCAAAATATAATGTGATATTCTCAATACAATATAACATGGGGCATTCACTAGGTCTTAATGATGGTTTTTAACAGAAAGTTATAAATCAGCGTAAAAATAAAGTTCTTACTACAAATAAACGACAAAAAGCTGGGATAAATTTAAAATATTACTCTAGGATTCTTTTGTTCGTAATTATTCGCAATAGACCTATTCATATCCATTGGTTCCGCGAAATATGCATACTCAAAATGCAGAATAACATGAAAACGAGATTAGTTATGAGCAAAATTTTAGTTTGCAGCGAAGTAGTGCAGATATTCGTTTGTTTACTTGCAATATTTGCAAAATTAATTGTGTCATACAGATGTTAAACATTTGTGATAATAGGGGATATGATAGCATGTTACATTGGGTCGTTCTGATGCTTTTGTGTATTATTTTGGTGTTAATGAATAGGTTTATGCTTAGTACCTTGAATATATATGAAGCTATACTAATTTGACTGATGACTTCTTCCATTGTTCCAACAACACGTGAAATTTCAAGCTGTTTACCAAAATTGGGGATGTTGCTGGTATATTCATTCTCCTGTTCTCCACTTCTATTGATGTGTACCTTGTTATAAAACACCATCTGTGAAAATAACATTAGCCAGGCTTACTGACTGTGTTTTTTAAATAGTAGTTGAGTTACCTTGCCTTAAGTTGTTAATTTTTTTTCATGTGAGGGTAGCTTGGGAAGTATTTTATAACTCACATTTTACACATTTGTGATTTCAGAATTAGGATACTAATTTGACTTGGTGGGGAAAGTTGACACTAAACCTTTCTTGGAATGTTCTTGCTTATTTGTGTTAAATTTTAAGCCTCTACCATAGATTAGAATTTGGTTAAAAAAATATCAAAAATTTCAAAATATAAGGTTGACTAAAAGGATGATATCCTAATTCTTAAATTTCGTATTCAGAGAGTTACCATCTTGGTATTTTTTCACGCAATGAAATTGTCCAGTGATCGGTCAGAAACAAATTTTTCCTTGAGAGGATCACTTCACAAAATAATTAAAAAATTGTTGCTTAAAAACACACAAACATTTACTGACATACTGTCTAGAATTAAAGAAATTTCTTTAAAATTTGTTCCACAAAATGCTGTCATATCGAACTTTAATAAGTGAAAACAATTAACTTTAATAAGTGGAAACAATGTGAAATTTTTTTGTGATGTCAAAAATTTGGTTTTGTATTTCACAAATCGACACTTTGGAAATATTTCATTGGGATTATTTCTGTAAATAAACAATTGGAATAATTCTGCAAGATTATTTTCAAAGTTTCAAAAAAGCAAGAAAACAAAATACATAAGGACCTGGTTTTAAAGAACATTGAGACTGAGATTTGATAAATATTAAGCACGTTTACAGCTGAAACCCAGAAATTCTTATAAGAAAAAGTATATTATTTTATTTTCATTTTTTTTTCATAAAAACCTAAAAAATTGGTGCCATTTTAAAAAAAGACTTACTTTTTCTACATATGGGATTTATGAAACTCTATGCCTCTATCAATTCATATTACTTACAAACTGTAAGTATTAAGGTTAACCATCACAATGCTTGATACAAATGTACGATTATGACAGTCAGTAAGAGAGGAAGTAGTGACAGAGGAAGTTGTGACAGTCACATAATCCACAACAGCCAATACCGAAAATATTAATTTTATAATATCAGTTTACGAAACAAATGTGTGAAAATATGATTTGTTGTACTCATGCAACTAAGCTATAGCTACAACCTGGAAAAATACTCGTGAAAATGCCTATAAGAAAAATCCAGCCATTGAAATCTCTTTACTGTGCCATCCCTTTCCCCCGAAGTCAATGTTATTTTCTTTGGTTTCTGGAATACTTCTGTTAGCATCAGTCAAGCATATTCAATATTGATTTTGGGGAAATGGAGAGCTCAAAATGATATTTAAAACATGTTTTCCAGGGGTTTAGCTTAGCCGCTGGCTACTTTTTGGCTTAGCTACTAGCAAGCTAATTTTAATTTTTGTGAACGTGATCAGAATGTAATATATGCCACTGAGCGTTAGTAAAACTGTATATTGAGTTTAGTTCTAAATTTACTTGGAAACAGTAAATAAAAATGTATTCACATCATTCTAAAAACGTGGCTTAGGTTTAAACGTGGCTAGGAGGTTTTAGAGGGTTACGTAGCTAGCTAGCTAACATATACCAAAAGATACGCCCTTAAAATCTGCATATTTTTAATTTTTTTTGTCACACTACCACTACCAAAACCCTCTTTATAACTGTGTTAACTACGATTAGTTGAAACTGCAGTTAAAAGCTGTAAAAAGTCAACATTTTGTTGATACATTCTTCAAACTTGCATGTAAACAGCCAGCATCTCAAAATTTGCTCATAACTAATCTCGTTTTCATGTTATTCTGCATTTTTGAGTAGTATATTCGCGACCAAATGGATATGGAAATAGGTCTATTCATCGTAATGAAACTGAAAACACTTGACGACAGAACCTCTAATTCGTTTCTTCAAATTTATAACGGTCACATGAAAAAGATAAAAACAAAACAACAGATAACGTCATAAATAATTTTTATAAGTTTCATCGCGTCTAGCCGCTGATCAACCAGTTTTTTTGACGATCTTTAACTCTTCTTAACTTTATAACGTTCGTTATTGAGCTTTGTACGAAACAGTCCAAATAGTTGAATGTCAACTTATTTGTTTCGATAAACCTTTTAATATCACGTTTTGCTGAAATATAAAATGTTTAATTTATGTTGCTATTATGTATAGGGTTATCCTCCAAAATGTTAAACGTAATTTTGTCATCTATATAATACGCTGAAGTTTGTTTTTCTGTCTGGTGACATTTGCAACGAGGATCATTGTCTCATTTCTAAAACGACAAAATTACTAAACACGTAGATAGGGGCGATTTTCTCAATAACATTTAAAGTTAGTGCAGCCAATGCACTTATAGCTTTAGGCCAAATAACTTGGAAACGGCTGAAAAAACTGACGTCAACTGACGCAAAAAAGCCTTTAACCTCCAATATCTCTACAACCATTCATCAAAAGCACATAACTTATACACTTGATAAGCGTGTCAAGCTCTATACAATGGGAGGAAAGTCTAAACTATCTTTTAAACGTATCTCTTAAATCGGTCGTTGAAAAGACATGGTTGTATACAGTTACTTGATCCACACTTAAAACACAAGAAAACATTGAAAATTTACTAACGTCACCAATGTCTTCACACTTTTTCTCTTTTAAGTTTTCCATATCTGTTGCCTCTACTGTGTAGAGCCTAGAATGCTTATTAGAAAAGTGTATAGAATTGGTGGTTCTACAGCAGGGTTAAGGAGATATTAACTTTAAAAATTTTTGACATCATCAAAAATTACAAATAGGCAAAAACATTTCAAGCAATTCACCCCATAGATAATTCTAATCAGCATTTCAACCTTTATACAATAGAGACAACAGTACAGGTAAACAATACAACAATGAAAATTACCTGGCCAATTTAAACTGGCGAGAGTGAAGAAAATCAGCAAAAGCATCATAAAGTCGTTTTACAACTTTATCATTCCAATTTAGAATATTTTCGCTCAGTACCTAGACAATGTCCAAAGTTCAATAGGAGAATAATAGTGTTTACTGCAGAATAAAGCACACAACAATTTCTTACTTGGTACTGTTACGCAGACCCAATAATATATAAATCAAAGCATATTAGGAACAGCACTTTCCATTTCAAATGAACATATGCGTATATAAATACATTTATGATTAAATACCGGTATTATTTTCATCCTCGACGCTTTCTAAATTTCTATCAACAAGTTCTACGCCAGCATCATTCTGGTACATAGTTTTCATCGCCACTTTCATCAGATGTGGTGGCGTTGAAATCATCTAAAGAAAATTCCCCAGAAAAATATTCATTACAATTTTTCTAGTCTGAATTATTATTACTTACCTTAAAGGATATCAAGCACATTCAAATGTATATTTGTGGTTCTCTCATGTAAACTTTATATAATAGAAAAATACGACAGACATTTTTAATTCCGCAATAATTCTTCTCTTAAGGTAATTTTTATTACCCAGCTCAAACCCTATTAAAGCCATTTAACAGGCACTGAATGAATAAAACCCCACCTTTTTTGATCACGTTTTTTCTGATCCACTTTTTCTGATTCACTTTTTGATCCACTTTTTTGATCATCTTTTTTTCTGATCCACTTTTTTCTGATCTTAATTTGTACTTTCTCTTCTTAGGCCGACATGTGGAGGAACATTTTGCGTTTTTGTCTTTGTGAAGCTAAATTTTCAAAATTAACATTTTTAGTGAGATAACGTCGAAGTTATTTAACTTCCAAGTTTTGTATATAACCTAACCTGCATTACAGTTGTTGAATTCCTCATTAGCGAGGCTCGATCTAAAAATTAATTTACACAATTAA
>JASGCC010000296.1:0-55000 GCA_030067915.1 Hydractinia echinata | reverse complement strand
GAAGCTTTTCGTCATTCATTCGTTTAGAGTACCTATAAACACTGTATGGATTACATATAAGGTTTTTTGACGTTGTTGCAACGTCATGTTCGCGTCTCGCGTTGTTGTAAATGATTACTTTGAGGGTATTATGACGTTGTAGCAACGTCATCCGCATGCTTTGAATAGTTACTTTGAGGGTATTACGACGTTGTTCGAACGTCTTCGCGATGTTGCAAACAGGGTGCGAAAGTGACGTTGTAACAACGTCGCAAAACAACGTTGTCGTGATTCCCATTTGCAACTTGGATGCAACGTTAGTGCGACGTCGCTGGGCGACGTTGTTATAACGCTGTTACAACGTTGATGTGTTTACTGGGATATAGTTGCATCAAAAAATCCTCAAAATATGTCTCTGATTTTTGTAATAGGCGTTAAGTTTTCTATGTGTCTTTTTAAAAAATTAAATAAGACAGTCAAGAAGTTACAGAGACATTTTCACTTTGTTTTTTTAAGATTAAAAGAAATTGCTAAAAATTATATATTAGCCACTATGGAGGAGTGGTTCAACAATAATCTGATCCAATCCAATCCGACAGTTTTCATTTAAAAGTTTAAAAACTCTATAAAAAGAAAAAATTTGGCTAATGTCCCAAATACAATAACTGTCAAACAATCGTATAAAGAAATGGGCTTTCACAATAAATACTTTAAATTCTTTGCAATCAAAACATTCACTTGGAAAATTGAAATTTTGTGGTTAGACGATTCAAGTTTTGTTGTAGTCATCGAAGTTAAAATAAATCATAAGAAGTTGGAAAAGAGTAAAAGAAACTTCCTCGATGTATATATAAAAATATATTTCTCTTAACTCCATAGGTTGCTTTTGTAGCATGAATGTATAGCTTTTCTAAAATGCTTGTATCGTCTTTCCTTAAATTAATTTGATCGTGATCAGATTATAACAATTGAATTTGTTTCTCTACATCCAAAATCTTCTGTTGTATAACAAAGCTGGTATATCCTTTCACTTTTGTATTTACTTTAAAGCTATTTCAAAGTTGTAACATGAGAGTTCTCACGAAAGCTAATGCGTTCAGTTTAATTACGTATTCTTTACATTTAAATTTCCAATTATACATCTCATTTCTCAAACACTATTATCCTAAATGATCTTGTTTATCTATTTATGTATTTCTTTTCTATTCTGTTGGCTAAGTTTTTACTTTTTTTATTTGATTGTCACTTCATATTTTCCAGTTGCAGTTATCTCTTCTAATACTACCGCAAGTCCTCGTGTTGCATGTTTACATTTTGCCTTTATTGATGTCCAATTTCCATTTATTTGCTTTGCTACCTCTGTCAAGTAGATTTTTCTAAAAAGATGCAACATTTGCAAAATATTTATATGTTCGATTAATTACATAGTTCTTAACATGCTCTTTTCTTTCTTGGTTTGTGTTTTCAGTGGAGGCTAATTCTTTACTCGCTGTTAAAGGTCATATTTTTCGTATTATATTTGCTACGAATCGTGTTGACTAAAATGTTTTTACTTCTAGTATTGGTAATGTCATCAACATAACTCGTTGCTTCGACTTAAATATCCCATATATCAGTGCCTGTTGTAAAATTGAGAAATGCCGTCAATCATAATATAGATTAAAATATTGTCCCCTATTAAGATCAAGAAAATGTATATGATCAGGTACTTTTGATGAGCGGCTAATGAGATATAAGGATTTAAAATTTTGCTGACGTCTGCAATGGTCCGTCAAAATCGAAATTTTTTTTTTTAGAAATTTGTACACCTGTTGCCTTCATCGTATAGATCTTGAAACGCTGATCAAGAAAATGTATAGGATTATGTACTTTTGACAAACGGTTGCAGAGATATTAGGGTTTAAAGGTTTTTTGATGACGTTATCAACCCGTCCATTCCAAAACGGATTTGGGGACCCAGGTTGGGAAAACTTACCCAAATTGGTCCTAGTTGGTCCCTAGTTAACCACGCGGTGAAAAAAAAATTATTGACGTCACCACCTCGTTTCGAAGTTATTTGGCCTTAAATTTTTAGGTGCACTGTAATGGCTTCATTAATTTAATTTAAGACATTGACGTTACATTCATGTTATTACGTTGCGCCGTAACGTCAGAAAATTTAACATTTGAGACATAACTTTTTCGGCGATATTAAAGGAAAATGAACACATCCACTTTGCCTTTTACAGACACACAGACACACAGACAGACACACTCTCCGTATTATTATAAGAGATATGTATATTCAGTTGTAGTTGGTACATATCGTTATTTGCGCCCTTTTTTGTAGGAACAGGAATAATAATATACAATTTAGTTGATCTTTCTGCTATTTTCTGTTATTTATTATTACTAACGTACTTTCCATCTTAAATTTAGAAAATAACATGGATCTACCAAATTACGTGATTCAGGATAAACAAGCTCGATTCCTTATTATGAGAAACTTTTACGAAGAAGTTATGAGCAAATTGTTAAAAAGATTTTTGATGGTATTGCGTTTTAGAGCAACTGGGGATGTATTAGGTGAAAATTGCGACATTCTATTAAAGATCCTGCCACATCTGCCAAGAAAGCACATATTGAAGAAAGAAGATAAGTATAGGGAAAATCTCTTTATAGAATCAAAAAGAGACTTATCTCCCAAACCAAATTTAGATGTGTCAAAATTTGACTTTTCCATGTCCTTTGCTTGTTTAACAGAGATTCAAGGTCTCCCTTCATGGAAGAATCACAGCTTTTGTATCTTTTGTGAGTCAAATTGTAAGAATATCTTGCTAGGGAACGTAGAAAAAAAAGACTGCAATAACTGTGGGTTTTGTAGGACATTATCAAATTGTCATTCGCACATGCTTACAAAGAACTTGAATACTGGGAGGAAAACCAGAAATATAGGAGCACACACATCACAATTCACAGCTATCAGCCCTAACATACAGGAAAATGTTAGAGCCTTAACTGCTTTGTATGAATACTTGCACACAAATGGAAATTGGAGAAAATTTGAGAAAACCTGGATAAACCATGAAGCGTTTATTGAAATTAGAGAAGATATCAGGTTGATTGAAAAATGTTCAATAACATTTTTGTTAGAAAAATTTAAAGAAAGAGTTAGAATTTTAGAAGAAGTTTTCGCTATTAAAGAAAAGATGGATAAAATAATGTCTAAGATGAATAAATCAACCTTGAGAATTTCAATTCAATTATCCATCAGCAAGTTAGCAGTGGTGGGAATATCCGACTTAGGAAGTTTTCTCAAGAACGCTAAATTAAAAGGATTGAATTCGAGGATGAGGATGACTATAGAGAAGGTGGTGAATAAATCGTTAGCCCAACTGAGCGACGACTTCAAGTTTGATGTACGCATATGTGGGTTGAAAAAAGTAGCATGTGAAGGGGAGTTTGAACAGTTTGAAGCGGAGATTAAGTATACTTCACCAGATTCCAATGCTTTTGAGTTTTATCAATGTGATACGCATCCAAAATCGAAGATCTTACAAGCCGAACTTGAGAAAGCAATGTTTGCAGAGTTGGAAAATAAATTTATTAACATTACTGATGTAAACCTAACAGAACTTACATTAGGGTTTACGTTCTGGGATACTGGTTCACTTCATATCATGTTGTCCTTGGTAAAAAACGATCGTAGTTCATTCAACAAGCGCGAAATACAAATACTTAATACATCCTTCAAAGATATGATCAGCTCTAAACATGTGTTTTTTAAGGAAATATTTGGAGAATCTGTTCAGGTGTCAGCAGACACAAGTCCTTCGTGTACTAAAATTGAAACATTGAACGGCCAGTTGGAAGTCAAAATCCTTACAGAGGATGGCTACTATCATTCGAATGAGTTTGTGAATAAGTTAAAGTGCAGTGTAGAAATATTGTTGGCACAAGAACTTAAATTAGAAGAATGTAGCGAAATAAATAAAAACTTAGGTTAGTTGTTTATGAACCGTTTGAGTCCCCATACCATTGAATGTGAAGGTAAACTTATTGACACGTGCTTTATTCTTTATTTGGCAACATTGTATTCTTTTTAGCCACTATCTTGTATTCAGCAAAACAGTTTGTCAACTCACATTCTCAAACATCATCCAACGTAGTTGATATTGCACGAATAGGATCAGTCCACGCATATATTGCAGAAACACTGCCATGGTTTGTGCTAACAATAGATGTGCAGCAAGGTAATACATAGAAGTATTTACCTTTAATACCCCGTTCTACTTTATATTCCAATGTTTACTATTATACTTTCTCGCATGGTCAATCTTTATGCTGTCGTATTGTCTAAAAAACTATTTAAATGTCTTAAATATACTTATTAAGGTTATGTTGCGTGACGCAGCGCAAATATGTGCAGCTGTAAGTATACATAGGTACAAAACAATCACAGTGTAACTGTTATAAAATCTAGTTATTTCGATTGTGTAGTAGTTTAAATGGATTCTGCTTCACTTAAAAAGACAAATTATTTAAAATAGTATTCTCCTCGTACATTTTGTTTTTTTGTTTTAAAACGAAATGTGGACTGACTGTGTGTTCAAACATTTTAATATATATGAAATCCTCTTTGCAGGCGATCAATAAATGTGAAAAGTTTGTTTACGTCTCTATTGACTTTTCCAAATACACAAAAAAAAATTCAGATATTTGTTAATCAGTTATCTCATCAGGTACTTGAATCGTTTAATATTACAAGGCACAAAAATTAATACAACTTGCTTCATTTTATTGAGTCAAAAGCTTTCTGTTTACCCAAATCACTTGTCAATTCTAGTCCGTTTATGTTAAATAAATATAGGCTTTGTGTGAATCTTATTTGGTTTATGCGACATGCTGTCGATCTATATCTTTTTGTATAATTACTTTTACCTTCTTCACACATTAAGAACACGCAAAATAAATTATTAGGATATCTAAAATATCACATATCACTTGGATCTGAATGGCGAGAAGACAAAAAAATTGTTCCAAAAATTTGTTTTTTAGTCGAAAACATCATATGAAGATGATTGGCTAAAATCTTGACATAAAATAACTTTTAAAAAACATTTTGTGATAAGAACAAGCCAAAATTTAGTTGAATTAAAATGCATGTAGGATTTAAGTAACAATGGATTATACTGTGATTCGTTGGGTAATTAAAGTTAATTTTTTTTCCTGAAAAAAGTTTTTGTCCCACAGTATAAGTACAGCACAAAATCATTAGTTGATGGAGTATTCCTCTCTTTTTTGCATCTCAATTCGAGTCACAAAACAGTCATATTTACACGGAGACAAACAACCTAATCATCCGTGACGAAATAGATCGTTGGAGAAAATTGGTTTGACAGGAAAAACAACAAGTTGTAATAATCATCAATTTAGCACTTTGATGTGCAAAGTATCAGGACGCTCAAACAGAAAAAAATTGATGATTGTGGTACATAGTTATTTGATATAATATTTATGATTCCCGGATTATAAGCTAAATAATTTATGTTATAAGACATAATGCTAACAAGACTTTTTTGCGAATGCGTCAACAGAGTTAACTTTTTATCATTTAATCATTGTTATGTTCAAACGCTCTATCAACCTTTTTCTACCAAGTTAATGATAGAAATTATTTTGATCTTTGTCGAAGTCGACAAATTTTATTGTATTATCAAGCTCAAAATTATCGCAGGCTCAACCGTGTCGATTGATCTAGGGTATTTAACCAATTAAAATCGTGTTGTTATTAACGAAATAAGAATAAATCAGATGGGGCAAAATAAGAACAGCCCTCATGTCTGATTTTACGACTTTAGGACAGAGTGAGTTTGAAACACGGGTTTGAGAAAAAGTATTGATGATGTAATTTTTATGATATGATGTTTCATTCGTTCAGAACATTTTCTTTAGGAAATCAAAAAAATGATTGTCCTGACGCTGGCACTTCGTCGACGCAGTGGGAATGTGAAGAGATCAATAAATACGAGGTAATGAACACATAATTAATTGAGTCACCTGAAAATGGTAGGGAAAAATTTGGAAATTTATCGTGACAATTCTATAGGTGAGAATGATAGTTAAGGATAATATTGATGGTTATTTACACAATTTTTAAGGCTTTCATGTAAATTACAGCGGCTAAAATCTTAAAGCTCCAGTGTGAAATTCAAGTACCGTAAAGACTCGATTAAGCGCCCCCCTCGAATAAGCGCTGCCCTCGAATAAGCGCCCCCACCCCCTAAAATGAAAAATATTTTATAAGCGCCCCCCTCGAATAAGCGCCCCCCTCTGGACCTAAGACCGGGCGCTTATTCGAATCCCAGTGGTTTTGGTATAATAATTTATGTAGGTAGAGGTGAAAGGAGCTCTAAAAAAATAACAACTCTTGTTACTTTTACTTTGCTTCTATTTCTTCTTTCTTAACACAAGGAATTTACTTAATTTAAATGTCAGCTGTTTCAATGTCAATTTTGATTATCTTTCTTTTTTCGTCAAGCTTTTTTTTCAAGATTTCTGCAAATTTCTTGTTATCTGTGGTTGCCTTATTCTTGGCCGGAACTACCAAGCCAATTTCTCTTTTTCTTTTACCCGTGACCTCGGCTTGCAAAGAATTATTGTTCTCTCCTGTGTTTAGAAAATTGTTTAATAATTCTGATATTTCAATTGATACATGTCCAACTATAAGCGCCACCCTCGATTAAACGCCCCCCCCCTAAAAGTTTAACCCTATTCGGTCCGGGGGGGGGGGGCGGATTCCGCCCCCCCTGACGGTTTTTTTTTAATAACTCCTTATCGCTTTGTTATATGGCTATAATACTTACTGAGTTTCAATATTTATCTATTAGACACCTGCATGCTAAATTTTTAGGTCCCATACCTTTCAGAGGCTTTGATATTGGCCATTACTCGAAACTACCCCTAAAAATCTCTATGAAATCCTTATAATGGGGGAAATATAATAACTCCTGTTAGGATTATGCTTAGAACTTGAAGCTTGCAGCACAACTTTGTTTCATCAAGAAGAATTATTTTGCATAATTTGGACACCTGATTAATCCGATTTCCCGATTTTGTCGGGTTTTACCTGAAAATCGGAAAAAACCGGATTTTCGGGCAATTTTTGGCAATTTCTTATCCGATCCATGTAAAAACCGGAACATATGTTAAATAACTTTTATTTAGCTTTCAGAAACTTTAAACAGAATGTGAAAATTAGCTCTAGAACATAAGTAATTAAATATTAAGTAGATAGTGGCATTTTTCTCAAATTTCAAGCTTTTGATGACGTCACAGAAAATGTGCTGACGCAAGCAAAAATTTATTGCCGCCATTTTGTTCCTTTTATGACGTACTATAAGTGTGCCAAGTTTGATTCTATTTGAACAACCCTACGAAAAGTTATTCATAGTATGTTCGAGAAACCCCCGACTGAATAGGGTTAATAGCTTTTCAGGAACATATCCAAAAAACGGTACTATAACGAATTACACGTAATGAGGTAATTTTATTGTAAAAGTAATTTTTACGTCTAGGATAAAAATCCAAAAAATTTAGGGACGTGTGTCTTTTATTGTTTTAATTCTGTATGAGAAGTTTAGAGCCTTTTAAAATGAGCATCAGTAGGCTCTTAATTGACAAAAACTAAAAATATATTTTAAATTCACAAGGCTCTGGTTGAACAGTCACCGTTAATATGGCTGTAATTTTGCAGAAATTTAAACTTAAAGATTGAGATGTACCCAAATTATAATAATAATAATAATAATAATAATAATAATAATAATAATAATAATAATAATAATAATAATAATAATAATAATAATAATAATAATAATAATAATAATAATAATAATAATAATAATAATAATAATAATAATAATAATAATAATAATAACCGATTTATTTCAAGCATATCCATAAATTACATGGTTCTTCATCTCGAAATGCGTAAGTATATATATACATGAAATAGCGTAATGTAAAAAATCCTTGAAACACAAAGAACGAAAATCAAACATTAATTGCTCTATTATGCGGAAGTAAATCTTATATATAATATATAATATATATAGTAAATTTTTTAACCCAAATGACATGGCTTACCATATTAAGTTGTCACACCGTATTCGCTCATGGTCAATTTTGTAACATTCACAGCAACTTTAATCTGACAGTTAGAAAATGCTGAGGGTGGCTGTTTTGTTATGATATATAACAAATGATGAGCCTTACAAAGGTTTGATTCAGAAGAAATAAAAAAAAAGTCGTCACATCAAAAGATTTCTTTTCCACAAAACATACACGCATTAGACCAGAAAAAGTAGAAAATTAAGTGTGTAAAATTCTGAGTGGGAGAGCGGTTATATTTATATATAACAGGACTGTCTATACAACTTTTGTTATTTCAGCAATTTTTGTTATCAACTCCTTGTGTTTTCAGTCGTATTTTCGGTTTTAGAATTGCTCCTTTGGCTATTCTAATTGCAGTTCGCTCGGCCCTTTCTTGCGCATTTGGCCCTGAACAGACCATACTCGCCGCGTAGTTCTACAACCCCATGTGCGTTTGCCCAATTTTTTACTCCAGCAAATACAGCCAGCTCTGCAAGTGTACCCGCGTTTCGAGAGCTTGTTACAGGAGAGGGAACGGTGTATGAGTACCTTTACCATTTCATTTACCCCTTTATAGTCAAGACTCTACCCTTGTGCACATTTCATCGACTGATTGCAGAGTACATACACGCTAGCTCGTTCGTTAACCTAGTTTTCTATTCATCCAGATTACCCCTAGGCGCGCGTGTTCCACGTCCCCAGCACGGCTCCTCTGTCTTGTTTTACATTCGCAACTCACCAACTGTACATTACGTCACTTACCCGCGGCGCAGTGGTGCTCTCAACCAATTAAAATCTCATCATTACAGGTGCCTTTCACCTACCAATTATATTTACCTATAAAATCACGAGACTTAGTCTTCTTTAGCAACAAGACAGCACATTTTTTCCCTTTTCTTTTTCACCTCGCTAATAATCACACGCGGTTTGTTATCGATCACTTACCAAATCTGTTAAGCATGGCCAACAAACAAACCGAGAAAGAATTATATAGAGGTAACCCTTACGTTATAAACAGACCCTTCATAGTGACCGACCGCTTACGCCATGTCGGGTTGTTTTGATTCTACCATGGATCAATCTCACTACCCGAGCAGAAAGCGGTATAAGAAACAAGGCCTGTGCGTCTGATGAAGCCCTTGTTTCTTAGGTCATCCCTTTACCCACACAACATCCTTTCTCTACATACGATACTTCGAATCCTCCACTGGAGAGTAGGGACACCCAATCAAAAAACATGATAAACACAATCTATACTCGTATACAATATATACAATATATATTCTAAAATTTACATATGTTTTTTATTCATTATTATTAAAATTAATTTGTTCTTTACAGCTAACAAACAATGTATTGCTTTTTTGTAAATTATTTTTCTTTCATACCTCTTTTAGAACGCAAGAAATAGGAGTTATGGAATGGCCAGTAAGCATAATTCGTTGTATTAACCTTAATAGTTTTCCACTCGACAACTTCTTTACGCTTGATATACTGCGAATGATATACTTAACATCGAGTGTCTCGAAATTAGAAAATGTCTATTTAATATGAACATGATATTTCGTTTAGTGTTGTCCAAAAGTCCCTTTGAGCATTGTAAATTGTCACTCAGGCTTTTTTAGGAGCCTATTGAAACCACGTTTCCTTTTTATCTTAAATTATCTCATCCTATTTGTCTCTTTTTGTCTTAAATTGTTTTTGTACCTAATAGTTTTCCATTTTACTAGATATGAAGGAAAGCAAAGTACCTACCAAAACTGATTGGACAATTTTATGTGGAGCATTGCTCTCCGTAGTAAAAAATAATTTGCAAACTTTACTTCACCATCCTGCGAGCGGAAACTTTCCTAAAGATGGTGGAAAGTTATATAAAGTGATACTGGAACTAGATCAAAACGGAGAGTTGGATGATCTTCCAAAATATTGGCGAACAATGATTTTACCAAAAAATGGAATTTCAGATTCCGAGATCTTCGATTTGTGCACGTTACGTTGTTTACTTTTGAAAAGCAAAAGTATGAAAACAGACGCAGTTGGTGCTATTAACAATTTGTGTGTCATGATGAATGGAATCAAATATTTATTAAATATTGATCCTTATTGTTTCATATCAAATGTTGTAGAGCAGATAAAGTTTCACCTTTCCACACTTGGATTTGCAAAAGAAAGAATGAAGGAGGTGGAGGTAAGGAAACGAGTTTGTGTGCGCAATGTGTTAATAACACTCAATGTAGTCACTGCTTTGGTACAAACTTTAGGCATGATTTTTGAGATTGCCATATTTTATAATATCAAATAAAAGAAGTTTTTTAGCTACTTCTGAAAACGTTTCTTATTATCAAACGAAATCTACAGGACTTATGTAGCGAGAACGTAAGAATTAAAAAACCCGATTAAAAAACAAAAACAAGATCAGCTCGTTGTTTAGTTCTTCAAAAATTTACTTTGAGGGTGATAATTTTAAATAATAAAACTTAGTGTTTTGCGTGCAACAATTATTGCGAGTTTTTTTTTGGTTTGTTCTTGTAAAGTCTATATTTCAGTTGACGCACGATGTGCTTAAAGTTTTTAGACCTGAATTATGTTTTTCCGAAAAAGTTGCAACAGAGAAAATATAGTCATATAAACGGTTGTGGGGATAATTTTATAGGATTTAAAGTGAAAAATAATGCTGCACTTATCTTTATGTATTAGAAAAAAAGGATAAATTTTTTTTATGTTCTTAGTAGTAAATACTACTTTCACATTAATGTTTTTTGATTGCTGGAAGAGTTTAAGGCTTTTTTATATATTTTCAAAAATTTTAGCGTCAATGTTCTTATAATGAATGTAAAAAATTAGTACAGTTGAACTCATGTAATTCGAATCTCCAAGGTGATTCAAAATTTGTTCGAATTACATGAGTGTCGAATTATAGGAGTTTGACATTTTTCCGCCGAATTTTGGTGAGGAAGTGTTAACGGGTTTACAGCGCTATTAATTATCAATGTTGTAACATCGTATGGAGTAAAACCACGCATTTTCCTGTAAAACAAGTGTTACAAATTTTTAGTTATCAATTTTTCTCATAAAAATCCATGATTTTTCTCTGTCTCCTATTAATCATTCTTCTATGGTTGATCTTATCGGACATTTGCGACAGCAGAGTCAAACTTTAGATCGGTCTCAAACAACGTCATTTTCTTCAGAGTCTCTATTGCTTCTTCAATCTCGTATTGCGACGGTAGCAAAACTGGATCGTCGTAAGGACAGTCATCCTTATCATTATCAGAGCTTGCATCAACATCAACAATCTCGACCTCTTTAAACTCACTCACTACTCTGTTCATGGGATTCGCTCCCAAAAAGTAAAAGATTGTTTTGGCATATCGACCTGTCCTTCCTTTTTTATATGCCAACAACTTTTTCATCTTTAGTTACAGCGACAGCATATTTATCGATTTCATTTTCAGGTTCAGGTCGTGTTTGCAAACTTTCCCTCAGCACTGGTGTCCATTCACCCATGTAAGCATGGAATCCTTTAATCATTGATTCACACTTTAAACTCTCTAATGATCACCAATGAAATTTCTTAGTTCAAAGAAACCTTTTCCCCACAGACATCGATGCTTGCTGCCATATCTTTAATATGCACTGGCTGCATGCACTACCTTTGCGCTCATTCACACAACTCTTTTGTGACTTTTGTTTTCTAGTAAAAAGTGAAGACCTGCAAGTGCTAATCAAAACATTCTATGTTTTATAAATTGCAACGACTTCCCTTGCTATGTAAAAGGATGTTAAAAAAGCATTGTCAAATCAAATACAAACCCAAAAAACATGTGAAAACATACCTGATAATCCCTTGTTCCATAGGTTGTGTACAAGAATTTGTGTTGGGTGGTAAAAATTGCAAATTGATTGCCTTTAATCCTATGATTTCCGGGTGAGCAGGACAATTGTCGACAACCAAATAATCTTTCTGCCTTGCGAATCGAATTGACGGTCAAGCTCTCGTATCCACTCTTCAAAAAGTACTCCATCCATCCATGATTTATTTTGAGATCGGTATCGACAGGGAAGATTGTGCACGTTCTTGAAGCATCTCGGCTTTACAGACTTTCCTAACACGAACATCGGGTGTTTTTCACCAATAGCGTTGAACGCAGCCATACCAGTTAGGCGAACTTTGCCATGTTTTCCACCTGCGCAACGTTTACCACGAAAATGTAAAGACTTGGAGGGCAGGGCTTGGTAAAACAGACCAAATTCATCCGCGTTGAAGATGTCCTTTAAATCGTACCTGGCAAGAATAGTTGGGAGGGTTGTTTCTTCCCGTGGCGCTGTCATCTCTTTGGTGACTTTCTCTGATTCGCCAGATACCTACTCGAAAGTAATTTCATATCTTTAAAAGATTGAAATTCCCATTGTTCTGACTATTTTTCATGACGGGATACATTCGGGAGAGTGATTGAAGACAGTAAAGGTACATAAAATATAATTTACCTCTCTTTCCAGCCTCTTAACCACCCATTTTGATGCCGTGAAGTCTTCATATTGAAAAGCTCGTGTGCTTCTTTTGCCTAGATTGAACCATTGATTTGGATGTTGTTTCCGCGCAATGATTTAAACCACTTAAACAGAGCGTCATTTAATTTGTCGTATTTATCTGTTTTAAATCTCCGTTAGCGTTTCAAAGAGCAATTTTCAAAAACTTCGTTTATTTTCTCCTTATTTTCCTTCCAGGTTGCCAGTGTGCTAGTGGCAATATTGTATTCCTTGGCTACATCTTTGATCAAGCGCCCCTTTTCCAGATCCTTTAAAGCATTTCAAAGTCACCTCATTGTGTTTCCTCTTCTTGGATGCCATTGTTAGGAATGATGTAAAATGTCAACAGACAAACAAAAACACTCGAAAAGTTTTCAAAGCATTCTATTTCAATGAAACGTTCGATTGTTGAAAAATTCGAATTTTATTGGGACGTTCCATTGTTAAAAGTTTGAATTTCACGAGATTATTGGAAAAGTTTGAATTTCATTGTAAAGTTCGATTGTTGAAAAATTTGAGTTTTAGAACTTTGAATGGACGAAAATTTTCAAAATTCGAATTACATGATCAAAATTTGCTCACAAGACTAAAACTGTTCGTTTTACATGATTTTTAGAATTACATGAGTTCGAACTATAGGAGTTTTCTTATAAGGATTTTAGAGTAAACTCGGAAGGGACCGGAGAATTCGTTCGATTTATATGATTATTTGAATTATAGGAGTTCGAATTACATGAGTTCAACTGTATCTACATTGAAGTTCTTTACTTTTTCACAAATATTTTTTTTTTTTACTTCAACATCAAAACTTGCGTAGCCCTGTGCAGATAGAATCTTCCTGTATGTAATTTTCCATGTTTCCAAAATTTCATTATTAAAAATTTGCAAAAATGAGTTGTTTTTTTTCAAATAAAATATTGCTGACAAAGCCTTTGTTGTGTGCTTGTTTGTAACCGAAAGAATATTTTTTTTAAATAACACAGGAATGATACTTTCGGTACAAAAAACTGCGTAAATACAAAGCGAATAACTTGATTATCAGCTGCTGATTATTTAGTTTTCCGAAAAATATGGAGATTATTAAAAAATCAAAATCTAACATTTCTTTTCCACATATTAAAATATATACTTATTCTTGCAACGAAAAAATTATTTCTTTAAAAACGGAAACTTTTTGATGAAAGATAAAAAAATGTGTAGAACAAAAATGATGCTTAATTATTTACTATTGTCATATTTTTTACTTTCTTTTTAAGCGTTTGAGTGCATTATTCGAAGATATTACACTCTCGGAAGACGAATTGTCCACATATGAATATGAAATGCACTATTTTGGTAAGAAAACCCTTTCGTGTTTAATTTTGTTTTTTCATTTTGACAATTTACAGTTTGTACACGAAACAACTAGATTCAAATTAAAGGTGAACTAAAGGAAGGGTATCTTAATTATCGTCTTCTTCACTTTCTGTTCACTTACAGTTTATTTTGACGCTTTTAGATTGGGAACGTCAAGCTGAGTTAATATTTGAAGTACAAGAATGCTTGCGATGTTTATTTCACGATCCTGAATATGGAAATTTTCCAAGGAACGGAAGAAAATTGTATCATGTTATGGAAGAGTGGCACCAACAAGGAAAGTTAAAAAACTTGGAGAAAAATCTTTTTTCTCTTCTTTTGCCTGATAGCAAAATAACGGATTCCGAAACCTTTGATATACATCTACTCGGCTATTTTCTTTGCACAAACATAAAAGATGAAAAGCGTAAAATATTTGACGAAATATTTGATTTAACAAATCAATTTATACGATATGACACAATCGAGTTTCGTTATCAAAGGGTGGATATCCTTTATAATATCTCCTGGAAAGTAAGACCCTTGACTTACCGTTACGACGTGTTTTTTCGAAACATAGAAAATGATTTATATAAATTTGTTTGTAAATTTCGGTGCAAGTGGATAATTGATGCCAGGCGTCGTTTGCAGAAAGAATATATATTTCAAAGCATAATGGATTACAAGAAGGCTAGAACTGACGAAGAGAAAATATTTGAGTAAACAGAAATTTTGCCAAAATGAACATCTACACATTCAGATGTTTTCCGTATTTATTTATATATGCTTACAGAGACGTTACTAGAATTAGCTTTCGCGCCCATCCTTTGTACAAATTACTTCGTTTTACTGTTTCTCTTAGTAATAAACCTTTCTTCCTTGCTGCTTGCGGTAATCTCTATTATAATAGCCGTATTTTGTGTGTTCAAAATGGTTGCGCGCAGCTTTTTTCGGAAAATTAGCGCAGGGCCCGATTTTTACGGACCTCCGTTTTTAGGCTGAACGCAGGTTAATTTCGGAATCACGCCAGAACCGGATAAACAACGGAAACATGTTTGGAGGCCATTTTTGGTTTGGAAGTGATGTTGTGAGGTTTGTAGGTCTCCTTTCGATACTTTTCTCTCTAAATACTTTGTATCTATAGGAATATTTATTTTCTGTGTGTTTTCACATGTTAGGGTGAATATTTCATCACGTTTTCTAGCCATGTCTATCTTAAGCAAATCAATTTTCAGCTTTTAGCTAGCTAAAAACGTAGATTGTAAGGCAGCATCCTGCTTTTAAGGCAGCTAGCTATAGCTATCTTTATTTATTTCTATTATTTTAAAGTTTTTATTCAGTTTGGTATATTGCTATTTATTTTTATGTTGAAGTTGGGTCTACCTAGCTAGCTTCTTTTTTAGCTGCCTAGCTACCTCTGACTAAAAAGTGAAAGTAGCCAAATGCAGTTTTTACCTAGCTAAAACAAAATTCTTATGCTAAATGCAGTTAGGTAGCTTCACCTTTTATTAGTGTCATGACTTTATTCTGCAAAGTTAAATGGCCGAGTGATACTTTTAACTGGACGGATAACGACAAACTGTTTCTTGTGTTTTTATTTAAACCGAAGTTGCGATAAACTTTTTTTGGAAAAGGGTCCTATGCCAAATGCCCATTCAACTCTGTTTAACTGTTACTGTGTTTTTATTCAAACAGAGTCTGCGAAATTTTTTTTTTAAAAGGGTATTATCCATATACGCCTGTGCAACACAATTTAACTGTACTAAGTGCTAAACCAGTGTCACGATTAATTTTTGTAACTTTTTCAATGACTTATGCCGCAAAATAAAATAATAATGACCGATTGTTTTTGCGACAAAGTTGCAACGGTTTGTAAACTCTGTTTCTATTTCAACTATCATTGTGGGAAAGTAATTTGTTGAAAAATATCTTACAGTCGCAACACTGTAACAGTGTACGCGCTTCTCTTGATGTACGACATACTGCATACCTGTACTAAAGCGCTCCACCTGATTGTGTGACACAGTTTACGGCTCAATGGCGGGTCATACCTTGACTTGTGGCTTACCCCGTGGATTTTTCCACAGGTTAACGACTAGTATATATATATTACGGGTATTTTTTTGATGATGAAAATATAATATGGTAAATTGTTTAGTGTACTTTTTTGCCCTTACAGTTAACACACACCTTTATTTTTGTCCCACTTTTTACAAAGTGTCTATAACGAAACCTACGATGGCTCAGAAGGCTCACGTTGTTCTATTCCAAAAATACTTCACGCAATTCCAAAAGTACTTCACGCAATTCTAAAAGTACTTTACGCAATTCCAAAATTACTTCACGCAATTCGAAAAATAATTCACGCAATTCGAAAAACAATTCACGCAATTCCAGTATTTTTCACACAATTTCAAACATATTTTGCATAACTGTCTTCTGGTCAGGAGTATACCAATGACAGTCTTTACTTTACACAATATAACAATGAATATAACTATGTTGATAAAAAAGCGGGAAACAAGCAGAAGGTGACAACAAGGACTTCTCTTCCCACTGTTAGTACTAGTTCTCGATGCTCTCTCTTCCTCAATTTCGCTCATATGCGCTTCAACCTCTTCCTTCACCATTTTTTGAACCATGTTCTTCATAGTACTTTCCATTATGTTTACATTTGCTGCTTCTTCTGCTGCCATTATTGGTGCGCAAATGTGCTACTTTTTTTCTTTGTATTTTCCTGACCAGATCAATTTCTGACATGTAATCTACGGACCTGCTGGTAAAACTTTGAGTTGCGCGTGAAAAATACTGGAATTGCGTGAATTGTTTTTCGAATTGCGTGAATTGTTTTTCGAATTGCGTGAAGTAATTTTGGAATTGCGTGAAGTACTTTTGGAATTGCGTGAAGTACTTTTGGAATTGCGTGAAATATTTTTAAAATTGCGTGAAGTATTTTTAGAATAGAACAATGTGAGCCTTCTGGGCCATCGTAGAAACCAGTTAAAACGTTGTAGCTTTTGTTTTTACTTTCATGAAAAGATAATCCCTGGAGAAAGATAGAAAAGTGCATTAAAGATGAAAAAAATATTAAAAACCTTTCTGTTATTTAATGGTGAAATGTTGCTGCATCTATTTTATATTATAAATGTAATTGTTTCAACATTTATAAAATTACCACACAAATTTTAAATGAGGGAGTGTAGAACAATAGGTACTAGTTATCGCACGATGTCGAGTGCAATATGGCATACATATTTCGACCTCTTCAACTTTTGCAGAGCAGTTAAAAACGAGAAAAATATACGACATATTGAACGATCACTAGTTTATGATTAGCACGAAAAAAATTCTCTTTTAAATGAGGTGTACAACTATTTATCCTCTTTGACAAAATTATCATTTTCAATGCAGGAATCCCTTCAACGTTTTCTAGTAGGCGTTGACGATTGAACCAGAACCGCTCGTCAGAATTTAAAAAACCTCGGTACACGTTTTTTTTAAAGGAAACTTGGTGAAGAGTCTAGTTCAAAAAGTTTCTTAATTTTAGTCTAAATTTAAAATGCTTTTTAGTTTATAAAAGTTTCTTATTCGGTTCCTTATTTTTGGTCCTGAACTTTTTTACCGCGATGCTCAACATTTTTGGTTATTGCAATTTGAACAAAGTCGCTTGCTTCATTTCCAAAAATACGTTGTAGTTTTGAAAACATTTGATTTTTATTCGCGTTTGAAACAAATTTGTCTCTGCTAATGGCTTATAAATCGTTTAGCCGTGCGCTACGGGAAAATAGCGACCGAAAATAGCGATTCCACGTACCGCCCGGTTAAACGGTTCATAAGTCGTTTAGTGCCTGGTAGCCTGATTAAAACATAGGAATTGAGTGCTCAATATTCAAAATTCACAAAAAACATTGGCATTTAAATGAAAAATATAATACAACTTGTTTATGTATGTAGAACCAATGTCTTCCCACAATATAAACGTTCGATCAACCGAAAGAAAATAATTTATTTTCGAACAGAATGAAAACATTCTTAAAGTTCTAATTGCCGTTGGTGGAGTGGTTGTGTTCGTTGTGAAATTAAGCGAACAATTGTTGAAATTAACCAGAAATAAATATGTAGAGACATGTGGAGATGTAGAGACATCACATGAACTTGTTCTTTTTGAAGAGATAGCTGATGATGATAATTCGGGAGTGGTGTTTAGTAGATTTCTTTTATCCGTTTTTAAAGATCTCAGAAGTGACACATTTGGAAACCATAAGTCTTTTAGCCGCTTTGAGAGAGTTTCTATTTTTATGGCCACTTGCCTTGACAAAACTTATTAAAGGTTGCTATTGCTTCCATATTTTGTAGCACACTTCGTTTACAGAAACTGTTGGTCCAGTATAAATTGATGCATTTTATCGTATTGCTAAAAGCTTAAAAAAATAAATAGTTCAAAACTTAGATTTTCTTTGGACGTTTGACAGCGTTTAAATTTCACGAAAATTTGTTTACTTTTTGTGTGTACATTTTAGCTGTCGCTACAGAAAGATAGCGACCGCTCACGCGATCGATTTCAGCCAATAAAAACGTCAAATATAAAGAAGACATACATCACACGGTCAGGTACTAAAACATAATAGCTTCGTTTAAATCAAGTTTCTTTTTCAAAACAATTTCCTAATAAGAAATCAAATATGGAGAAAGGTTTCTCATTTAAAAAAGAGTCATAACAATGTATCTTATACACTGGCTTCTTATAAAAAAAACAACGTGTAATAGAAAATGTAGATGTTGCTATGGAAATACTTTCTGTTTCTGTAACTTGACTGGAACTTGTGTATGCTTTCTAACAGGGTTAAAAAGTCGATTTCGTAACCTACTTTATAGCAATGTCTACCAACCCGGGTCCTTCGTGTCGTGCCTACAATAGAGCTCAAAAAAAAATTGACTGTCCACTCAGTAGTTTTATGGCAGCTACGTAGGTAACTTTATTTAGTAGTTTTATGTTAGTTTAGATAGTTATATGCTAGCTAGCTTTAGGTGTGAGTAAGTCTAAGAAGGGGCTCATCACATGTAAAAAAGTAGTGATATATATACTAGTTATACATACCCTTTCTTCGTTTTCTTAAAAATGCTCTCCCTCAATAGCATCACCGCAAGTTCCGTGTGAGGCTTATGTAACTGAGAAAAGACCACGTGATATTAGTAAATGTGACTGATGAAACACGTGGTTACAAGCTGTAGGCTGACTTGGTCTCAACTGAAAACGGCACGTATTGTTTCGCTAGTCTCGGCTAACCAAAACATTTCCGAAAATGCTCTGTTGGGAAATTTTTACCCGTTGTCATTATCGTTTGGAGCTTAAAAACGCTGATCAAAATAATGTATAGGATCATGTGCTTTCAACGAACGGTTAAGGAGATAAAAGGTTTAAAAATGTTGCTCACCTCAGTAAAGACCATCCAAAGTACAAAAAAAATTCTTAGAAATTGTGTACTTGTTGTAGAGCTTGAAACGCTAATCAATACATTATGTATAGGTTTATGCACTATTGACGAACGGTTAGAAAGATTTTGGGGTTTGAAGGTTTTATGATGACGTCATCAACCCGTCTGTTCCAAAACAGGTGGATTGACCCAGATGTAGCTTTTGGTCCCAATTTGCTGT
Organism: Hydractinia echinata; assembly: GCA_030067915.1. Lineage (NCBI taxonomy): Eukaryota > Metazoa > Cnidaria > Hydrozoa > Anthoathecata > Hydractiniidae > Hydractinia > Hydractinia echinata. The sequence goes on along the minus strand of JASGCC010000296.1, from coordinate 35,368 downwards.
CAAGTGGTTCCTAGTTACATGCGCGTTGAAAAATAACTGACGTGGGTAGTTGGCTTAAAGTCTTATCGCCATCAGTAATTATTTTTCTGCGTATGGCGAGAAATGAAAAGACACAACACGATGCTATAATTGGAAACGCATTATTTCTGTTACTCAATGCCATTTCATTATCCGTAAATGGATTTATTATTGGTAGTTGCTTTCAAGAGAGCAAAACTTTTCAATGCCTTTTATTGGTTTTGAAAAATATGATCTGTTATTCTCATGTCTAAAGGTAAATTAATTTCTCAAGTCTAATCTCGAGTATCACATAACGTTCTTGAGATGTTCTTTCTACTTTCACATTGGCGCGTGGTCATTGGTAAAGAGCAATTGTCCAATTGTCCGCATTTCCACATACCGTATCACTCTTACCAGATTGAATATATCGAATTCAAAAGTCGTTTACACTACTTCCACGATTTGTGTATAACGCAGTTTCGACTTAGTCTAACAGAAACGTTCAGAAGGTTCTGATTTTAGTGACTAGTGTTCTTATATACAAAGTCAATCTTATCCGGAATGTTTATAACCTATCGTTTATATCAAATTCATATTCAAAATCACCATTGTTAAAAAAGAATTAATATTCGCCTCATCAACATGAAAGCGTGGCCATGAAGTCCATTCAATTAATGAGGAAATTTAACATACTAGTGGAAGGCCCGTGGAAAAATCCACGGGTTCGCCCGTCTTTTTTATACCGCATTACGCACGTCTCGCAACTTGCGGTACCATTTTGCGTGACAGACCGACAAACAGACGTATACGGTATTATAATATAGACTAGCCGGGGTAAGCCACAAGTCAAGGTGTGACACGGCGTGGAACACCTGTGGAGCGCTTAAGAAGAGCCGTAAACTGTGCCACACGATCAGGTGAAGCGCTTTAGTACTGGTATACAGTATGTCGTAAATCAAGTGAAGCGCATACACCATTATAGTGTTGCGACTGTAACATATTTTTCAAAAAATAACTTTCCCGCAACAATAGCTGAAATAAAAATAGAGTTTACAAACCGTTGTTACTCCATTATAGCAAAAACAATCGGTCAATATTATTTTATTTTGCGGAATAAGTTTTTGTGAAAGTTAACAAATTAATCGTGACACTGGCTGAGCGCTTAGTACAGTTAAACCATGTTGCACAGGCGTATAGGGATTATACCCTTTTGAAAGAAACTTTCTCGCAGATTCTGTTTAAATAAAAACACAAGAAACTGTCCATTGCTAACACAGAGCTGAGCGGTTAGTCCAAGTAAACAGTGTTGCACATCCGTACAGGTGTGATTACCGAGAAAGTTTAAAAATTAATTGTCACAGTGGGCTGATCCCTTAGTACAGGTAAACCGCGTTCCATATGCGCATAGGCATAACAACCTTTTACAAAAAACAGTCTGTTGTTAATACTGGGCTAACCGCTTAGTACAATTAAACATAGTTGAACAGGCGTAATACTTTTTTCAAAAAAACTTCATCGCGACTTCGGTTTAAATGAAAACACAGGATGCACTCTGTTGTTAACACTGGGCTAAGCGCTATACAGGTAAACCGTGTTGCTTATGTCGTTAACAACGGGCTAAGCGCTTAGTACAGGTAAACGGTGTTCCACATATGTTTAGACGTAATACCCTTTTTCAAAAAAACAGTCCGTTGTTAACATCGGGCTAAGCGCTTCGTACAGTTGAACAGAGTTGAACAGGTGTACAGGCGTAATACCCTTTTCCAAAAAAACTTTGTCGCAACTTCTGTTTAAATAACAACACAGGAAACAGCCCGTCGTTATACCCCATTCAGCTAAAAAATCCTTCAGCAATTTTATTTTTGGGAATACGCTTTTATGACAATAAAAAAGGTGTAGCTACGAAACTGCATTTTCATTAGGCGTAAGAAAAATTTGAAAATTTTGTTGTAGCTAGCTAGCTAACTGTATTTATTTGGCTACTTTCACTTTTTAGCCAGAGGTAGCTAACAGCTAGCTAGATAGCCCCCAGTTGCAACTTAGTAAAATCAGATTGGTAAAAATAACACAAATAGAAATAATGCTGGCTAAGATAAAAAGCTGTTGTATCAAACTGAATGAAAGGCTGGCTAGCTAGTAAAATCAGATTGGTGAAAATAACACAAATAGAAATAATGCTGGCTAAGATAAAAAGCTGTTGTATCAAACTGAATGAAAGGCTAGCTAGCTAGCTCATTTGAAATCTATATATACGTTCGTAGCCAAAATCTTAAAATTGGTAAGTTCAAGATTTGTATGTGGCTAAAAAACGTAACAATATATTTACCTTAACATGTAAAAACATATAAAAAACAAAAATAAACAGCTTTCAAAAGACAAAAACAGACTTACCAACTTCACTTCAAGGCCACAGCTTTCAAAATGGCCGTTTATCTATTTCATATTCCTTCGTCCCGTAAAAATCGGGTTCTGCGGGATTTTGCCGGTATTTTCCGAAAAAGCTGCGCGCAACCATTTTGAACAGACAGACAGACGGAATACGGCTATTATTATAGAGATTTATTTAACTTTTACGATTTTAACCACTTTTATTGAACTGAAGATGGCGCGTACAGCCGAAATATATTTAAAAAAAAATTAACCATTTCGTTTTATTCACTTGGATACACTATTTTTAGAACTCAGCTTAGGGGCTTTTGACGTAAAATAAACAAAAAGGAATTATAAAAGTATCAGTGTTTGATGGACAAGGGATAGCCACACTGAAGGCGAAAGACTGGATTTCTCACGAAAATTTTATATTCACCGGTTTTACGAAGTTATTGAATGCCCAAACAAGCTTGATGTGCAATAGCTTCTGATCAAAGTTTAAAAGAATGCAGGTATCCAGACGGACAGACAGAACGGAAAAGACAAACTCAGAGGTTATTACTCTTGTAGTTATCGCACGGTGTCAAGAAGGCTAGTGAAATATACGAAAACTAAAAAAAAGTATGACTTTTTTGAGTGTGATAAGTTTATATGGTTAGCTGTGAAGGAAACAGTCTACTTCTCATCACATTTTATAGACTTTATTGTTTAACAGTCAATTTGGTTTATAGAAAAAGAACATTTTGAAACAAATTTACCAACTAGTCTCTTTCAACTAGAATAAAATGACTTTACCCATCGAATTTTTTACCTTCCAGGGAAACATAAATATTTTGCAGTCTTAGCCAAACAAAGAAAAATGTATTTTGGAAATATACTTGATGTTCTGAATTAAAAAACATAGCAAGTCATACATACGTTTCATCAGCTTATCAGTTTTCATTGTAGCAAACAAAGGTTTAACGCTGATTGGTTGAAGAGAATGCATCCGGAGAAAAATGGTAGTTATTAGGATCCCCATAGCAACATTGTTTTAACATAATTTAAATAAGATATTAATTTTGAAGGACAGTATCAAAAGTCCTTTTTCTTAAAATTTATCAAGATTTTTCTCTTTTTGATTCTCTAATATAATAATAAGCATATATATTTCAAAAGTATAAAGCATTTTATCGAATGACATATAGAAACCAGGTGATCTCATTAAGTATGCTAGAAAATTTACAGGCGAGAAACAGTTCAAAGGATACGCGAGGCATGAAATGAGAAAATCACAAGTTTTATTACTTGTGTATGCTCTTCATAAATTTTTCTTTTAAACGAAGAATCACCTTGTTTCGTTCATGTTTATCTCACTATACGTTATGTGTTTGAATACTACGGTGACATGTATCTGCCGAAAAAGTCGTGCCCGTTTTATTTTTTGTAATCAAACGAATCCGCTCAATAATACTACAAAATGAGCGAATCCGCTTGATAATGACTAAAAACGAGCGAATCCGCTCAATAATGACTAAAAACGAGCGAATCGCTCATTTTGTAGTATTATTGAGCGGATTCGCTCGTTTTGAAGTATTATTGAGCGGATTCGCTTTTTGGCAGATACATGCCACCGTAGAATACAGTTGGAAATACTCACATACAAGTTGCTTTTGCTTCGATAGTTTCTCCATTAGTCAGCCGTTCAAGTCATATTTTATATAGTTTGGATGAAAATGATCTCCGCATACGATTTTATTTTTACCGAACACAAATGTTTTCTCATTCAATCCAGTACCAATATTATGTAACCACCTTGTTGCTCGACGTTTTTCAGTGACAAATAATGCCTTAAGAAATTTTTTACCCAATTACTCTCCTAGTTGTTTAGGACCAACCACCATACGCCAGATCACTACGCATTTTTAGTCAAACAACGTTAACCATAAAAAATATAATACTATCGTCATAACAGAAAGAGATTCATTCGCGTAATAAACGTCACTGCTCTCCATTGGAGAGCTTGTATATATACGAAAACAGTCGCTTGTGTGATAAATTTTTTTTATGAGAAATGCTTGTAGAGTCTTGCGTCTCAAAAAAAAAATCGAATTTACTTTTAAAATAGTCTAAATGCTTTTTAAGACGAAAAATCTTTTGACCCAAGTCTCCCTCTAAGAGAAAAACAACAACGTTATGACAAGTATAGAAAATATTTTTAAGAAGTATTTAAACAACATAAACACCTTGCTAAGAAATTGTGAAATGATTTAAGTTTACGTAGCTACCTTCCAACTATTTTTTTAACACTGAATAACAGGAGAATGTTAAAAGAGATTTATAATTGAATTTGAGAATAGGACCAATAATATTTTAAACTCATCATGCGTTTTAAACAAACTCATTCTTCCCAAAGGAATTCATCTAACAACACGCTGCTTATATAGTCATAAAACACTTCTTATAATTACATCCCTTATTAGTGGATTAGTTAAAACTGTTAGCGTTGCAATCAACAACTCAAACACAAACCATGCAATTTCAATACACTGAAGTATACAACTTATCTTTTCACAGAGTAATTGAAATTTATAATTGTACACTGGGTATTTCCCTCTCCACTTTGACTAAATGAGTTGTTACGGAAAATAAGATGTAGCCACAAGTGGAGGACTAAACAAAAGATTCATGTTTATGTAGCAAACAGTAAACTTATTTTAAACGTGGTCCGTTTCAGGATTGGTTATCAAAGAATTTCGTGGCTTCGGTCATGACCTATGTCACCCTCGGGTAAAGGTGGCAGGGTTTGGTGCTACCTAAAAGCACTGCCCGATTCTGTGCCCGAAAGGGATCGACCACTCTTTTAAAGTTTGACTATTAAATTTTGTGTCGAAACCGAGTCGTGTATTCTTTCTGCGCGTGAAGAAAATATTATAAAGCATACACCAACATTTGATTAACAATTTTATGCAAGCAACCATAAAACTGGAGCAGAGTTGACTCGTTACTCAAATTTACCTTGTTCACTGAATAGAATATATAACTCATCGGTGTGTTCTATTACCATACTTTTAGAATCCGGTTAAGTGGACACAAATTAATGTGTTGCTAAGTTTTATCAATGTTTTAAGTTATAATTGCTTTAACCCTATTCGGTTCGGGGTTTTTCGAACATATTATGACCGGGGGTGTTTCTGAAAGCTAAATAAAAGTTATTTAACATATTTTCCTGTTTCTACATAGATCGCATGAAAAGTTGCCAAAAATTGCCCGAAAATCCAGTTTTTTCCGGGAAATCGGATTAGTCACGTGTCCAACTTATGCAAAATGATTCTTCTTGATGAAACAAAGTCTTGTTGTAAGTTTCAAGTTCTAAGGATAATCCTAACAAGAGTTAGCTATCATATTTTCTCCATTATAAGGATTTCATAGAGATTTTTAGGGGTAGTTTCGAGTAATAGCCAATATCAAAGCTTCTGAAAGGTATGGGACCTAAAAATTTGGCATGCATGTGTCCAGTAGATAAATATTGAAACTCAGTCAGTATCATAGCCATGCAACATAGCAATAAGAAGTTATTTAAAAAAACCGTCAGGGGGGGGGGAATCCCCGGACCGAATAAGGTTAAAATGTTAGCTCTGTGTTTATTTTTAAATTTTAACAGTTATAGGTATTCTAGAAGATTTTAGGAGAACGTCATCTAATCATTTTAATAAGTTCTTTAACTTGCCATAACGAAGATTCTGAATATTAATCAATTTTACATGATCAAGGGAAATAGACACAAAAGTGTTATTTTTAATTACAAGTGGAATTACGTCAATTCCGTCGCACTTTCATACTTCGTTGGTTTGTTTGTACATCTCCCTCCCGTTTAAGTGTTGTTTTTTATGTCGCCTTATTTTTATTCAACTTTCAATTGTTTTTAACCAATTGGTTAAACACATTTGCGTGTATAAGAACTTTGCGTCTTTTAGTTTTATTTTACATGCTGCGAATATTTTTAAAAGCTGGCAAAAATTATCTAAATTGTGGGGGCCACTAAAATAATCAACGGTACGAAAATTCAAAATTTGAAAATAAGAAGTTAGCTACAGCGCTTCATGTCGTGCCCGTTTTTAAGTATCACAATTTTTGCTTAGCGCAGCGAAACCCATATTCTAATGTCAATATTTCGGGCTGTACAAATTTTCCATCATTTCCTTTACATATAGGTGAAATTTTTATTGGGGTACAAACTTTGTAAGCATTTGGACTATACAAGTACGGGACAAAGTTGTATATTTTTCCATTAGATGAAAATAGGACGTGATAGCCTCGGTTCTGCAACAAAGTTTTAAGTTAGGCAAAAACAATTTTCAAATTTCGCTGGGACTTTATTAAACTCTCATCAAATTTGTAAAAGCTCTTTGTTTTGGAACTTGAATCTTTTATTTTGACTATAGTTTTATATTTTATTATTTTGCGTTGTCAGGGAATATATGCACTAAAAACAATATTTCGGGATTTCTAGTTCGTTTTTAGAAAGTCCTCTATTAACTTGAGCTGTAAGAAAAACTCAGCATCATTTTTCGCCACCGTTTTCACAATGAGACATTACTATCAAAATGTTCTGAGATTAACATATTTTCAAGATTACCGACGTGGAACAAGTTTTGTTCAGATTTAATATTCACGAATAGCGAGTTTCTCAATAAATTTCCTGGGAAATAATTTTCGGAAAATTAGAAAAAAATCGCGAAATAAGCGATAATTAGCTCCCACGAAAATTAATTCCCCTAGGGACTGTTTCCCCCTGAAATAGAAACGTGGGTCATATTTTAAAGATATGGATCATATTCGGTGATTCATTTCATATCATTGCGTTGTAAATATTCATAAATAAGAAACAGCAAAGCATTTTTCGACATATATTTTAACCGTTGCAGCCATTATCAATCGTGTTAAAAGTATAAAATCTATGTTAAAATTATATAATGTAAAACAAAAAACGTTGTATTATTCAAATCTCAAATGTGTTGAATATGCAATAAAATATAATACAAGGCAAAACAGACTAATCCCAAGAATAATAAAATAGCAACAGTGGTAAAATATAACATTTAAAATTTGATTGTGAGCTCCCTGCATCCATATTCGTCTTAGTGTTAAGCTGTGGATTACATTCCCTGATAAACAAGGCTTCTATTGTTAAGACGTGCTCCAATCCACGAGTTAAATTTCTCAAAATTTTAATATTGTCCAATGTCGGTCCAGATGAAATGCAGTTCTCAGAATGTGTGAAGACTGGACCTGAAGGAGTATTTGTGCTCTCTAAACCGAGTGAATAAATGTCGATGTGTTTTTCCGCCATAGCAGGTACCGCAACCTTGATAATAAATTTTATACACTACTCGGCTACAAAGCTCAAATTTTTTTGGTGGTTTTAAACTCGCTTGACTTTGCTTAGTTTTCGTAATGTTAGCAATTATTGGATTGGTGCTCCGAATTCTCTCAATTTCTTAACAAAATTACCTGTTATAACTTTTCTGTAATGTAAGAAAAGCATCACTATGAGTGGTTCCTCTGTAGGGTTTGACTTCTCAAGATATTGCTTTTGTTCGTAGATGTAGTGATGATTTTCTCAAGAGTTATTTTAATAATAGGATCGTAAAATTGTGGTGGATATTTGTTTCGTCTGAGAATATCTTTAGCTTTTGTTTCTCAACATATTTCCAATGGCTATACATGCACGATATATTCTGTATACCAGACCCTCATCTACAGGTTTCTTGTAGCGTTTAAGGCGCTAATGCCTGAAAATCCATTACGAGACCGGTATCGGTAGGCTTGCAATACCAAGTCGAATGAAGATGGTTATTGATATGAAGAATACACATATCCAAAAACGCTTATTTATGTTCCTGTTCGACTTCCAATGTCAAGGGCAGATTTGTGAGGATTGCATTAATATCTCGTAAGTTTTGTTCAATGAGTTCTCGTTTTATTGATCTCGGGATATCGTTCATATAGCGTTCAAAACGTGTTGCGTCATCGCGAATGTGTGTTTCAAATTTTGATAGCCAGAGTGGTGGGGCTGGTTGTGAACCCATTGCCACACCGTCCATTAGTTGATAAAGACCGTCGTGGGCTGATAAAAATACATTGGTAGTAGTTAATTTGGTGATACTTTCCTTTCCATACCTTATAATTATTCACACTCAAACGGGCTAAATATCGTCGCATAATTTTAGAATAGATTAATTGCAGAATAGAAGAAACAAAAATCATTGGTACAACCTTTGATTAGGAGATCAGTATTTTATGTTAACACAACACCACAACAGCAAAATACTGGCTTTTCCAAAAAAGGTATACCTTTAAACCCTTTATTTAGGATTTAATCAATTTCCGCAGTAGCTACAAATACATTTCCCCACTTCTGGTATCCTGTCTGAAAAGATATTTAACTTTAACAATAACATTTAAATCTAAGTGTTAAAGTTGCATTCATTGACGGCCACCATATACATAGCAGGCCTTGTAAACAAAGCCAGTATTATGATTCTAAAATCAACCATCCAAAATGAAGGCAGTGTTATGTACGAATCAAGGATTGCCACTAAAAAGGTACAACATGCTTAAAAACATAAAGTGGTAGTGTACTTAATGTTTAATTGTGTTTGTAGCATTTAAAAACACATTTTCAACGACACGCAACAATCTAAATACGAAAGATAGAGTACACTAGACAATCGACATGTATTTACTATCTCTTTTAATAAAATATTTCAAAAAAGTTAAAAAAAAACTAAAATCTTTTGCAGCAAAATGAAATGGTATAATCACCTCAACATTTTGAAAGTAAAAATTGCAATTTTGACATATGCAAATGTTTATGGAAACAACCAAACGCATATATTTGCTGAAGAGGAAAGAGTCAAATATTGGACGTGACTACGACGTATAAACGTTTCCATACAATAAACAGTAAAAACGCAAGTTTAAACGGCTTTAAAAAAAAAATTCGCTATGATCTCCTGCTTTCGCAGGATCATCTTAATAAGAGATTACAACACATAAAATTCTTAAATGTTTATATATAGCCGTAAATTAGCAGTTTTTCAAGGTCACGTCACGTCACATTATTTTAATAAACATCATATATAACACTTATCTTATCCTGATAGCTACTATTTTTTCTTCATATTTTTCTATTTAAGTTTGTTTTATTCTTTATGTTTATTTTTAACCAAAATGTCTATTGCTTTGCTTTTTGCTTATTATGAAAAAACTCTATATTCTTAACTTCTACTTATAGGTATCATAGATAAATAATAATCTCTTATAACAATAATAGATGGATGGATTCAGATTCATGGATTCAGATGAGACGATGGACATTGAAAGATTACTTTTAAATTCTCAAGGTATCTTCTTCTTACCTTATTTTGTTTGGGTGACACGTAATTCTTATAGAAAACATACTTTTTGGTTTTAATGTAGATAATTTTTTAATTTTAAGTTTTTTTTGTGAAAATTTACAGAATTTTTGTGTCAATTTATTATTTCAATTTTCCCTAAAATTTCGTGAATAAACAGCGCCAATATTAACATTTTATGTTTCTTAAAAATAATGTTTTTATTTATAAAGCAATGCGTAATACTGTATGCATTAAGGTGGTGCTATACCTGAAATGCTAAAATCCGATTTACTGCATTGTGCGCTTTTATTTTTTGACTGAATGTACCATTACATGTATAAAATACAATAAAAAATTAAAAAATAATTTTTTATATTCTGATCATGGTTTTTCGGTCCATCGGGACCAAAAAAGTACTATATACGCTGCGGTCAATAATTCAAGAAATAGTGAAGATACCTTCTTCAAATTTTCACTACTTATTCATGTTAGAAAGTACAGGTACTGGTTAAAATTCAAGACAAAAGGTCAAATGGATACCTATTTATGCGCATTGGAATTTTCGGGTAAAAAAATTGCCCAAATTTCAAAAAAATTAGGTCCATAACTCACAAATGAAAAATCATCACATACCCAAAATCAATCAGTACCTGTCTTTTATATGGATAAACATTCCCTGAAAATTTCAGATAAATCGGTGAAAGTGACAAAAAGTTATTGACCGCAGCGGTTTCAATTCATTTCTTTAAGCCAGATTTACAGTAGCTGTTATGTCAAAAATCTTTATTTATGATGACTAGATATTAATGTCAATGAAAACTCTATTCAAATGCTAAATTTTATCTTTTTGTCACCCATTTCTATGGTACTACATCAAACATAAACATCCTCAGGGCAACGCTTCCAAATGACACCATTTATTGACTCATTGTTGTTTCGAGTCTGACCGTGCAAATATTTGCTCAGTAGCTTGTTGTCACTAAGATAAAAAAACACTGGTTTAATGGCTTCACGAATTGCTACTGGTAAGCCAGGTGTTTCCTTATACGTACTTGTGCCATTCAATCGGTCAGCTTGATAGTGATACCGGCTATTACTAGAGTACGTGGACACATTCGATGTTTGAAGTACAAATCAGATGCACGAGAACAATGGTACAATGTTGCACTAATTGCCTTCTTCAGTTGATACACAGAAGTACCAGTGCACTGACGAACAGCTATACCAAAATAATTTTGCAGCTAATTTATTACTTTTTCTGTGAGTCTTCCTTTTCCACCTAGCTAGCTAGCTAGCTAAAGGGTTTTCCATCTGATAGCAGAGCTTTGTTTGTTGCTTTTAGTTTTCGCAAGCGTCCATCAACTCCTTTATGAATGTGACCAACACATTGCAACAAAATAAACATGATAAAAAGCTTCCCACTTTATTTATACAGCAAGGAGATACTGTTTTAATAAGTATACTAGGAACAAGGCAAGACAAATCTCTCCACAACAACACACTCTTCAAACACGCTTTTATTCCATTTTTAGCTATACCTTGAAACAACTGCTGACAACCCAAGGCCCATAGATTAAAATGAAACCCCGGGTTTGGTGTAAAAACTAAGTTTTAGGCCAAATAACAAGAGGAAAAGACGTTGCTAAGGCCGTATCCAAGGAGAATTTTTGATTTTTGAAAACTGCTACTAATTTTTAATAACGAAATAGAGCAATTTCCGGGTTTTTTCATAAAAAACGAACTATGCCACTGTTTTCTACGCATACCAAAATGTATAAAAACGATAAAATTAAAAAAATGATTTTTTTGTGATTTTCAGGTATAGGACCACCTTAATTTTTATCCTCTTTAATTTTACCAGAGCCTAAAGAAAACAGTATGCAAGAGAACGGTAATTTATTATTATTAACACCGTATCTATGTCGTGTTTTTATCTTTGTTTTTTTAAGTTATGTATATATTTTTTGGTTTTTAATTTATTTACATATTTATACATTTTAGTATTAGCTAACAAAGATAATAACAAGAAGAGTGAGGAGAGTGAGAAGGATGGACCCAGTGGTGACAGTAAGTATGTTATAAAAAGTGTTGTGTATTTAATAACTACAATTATTAATAAAAGTAATTGTTTTCCTCGCATTTTAGAATGTGATTTTACTTTCAAAAACTTCCTGGTTTACAGGAAAAGTCACCCTGAGTCTAAAACTAAACGTGCTTTCAAATGCTGGAAGAAAAACGGTGGCCAAGACTATGAGGAGTACAATTGGGTACCCCAAAAAACGTTTAAAAAAATCAAAAAAAATATTTTAAAAAAACAAATAAAAGACACAAAAAAAAAGTACGAATATTACATTTTCTGGGCACTGTGAAATCGGGGAAATACATTACCATTAACTGGTAATATCTACCTGTATTGATACCAGCAATTCAAGCAAATACAAGCCGCAAGGCACTTAGCGGGACACGAAACCTGGCGTGTGCAAAAGTCCTTAGCGGGACACGTCTTCTGGTTGACGTAAACAAATGAGATTCATGTCAGCGTCTAACTATCACGAACAACACTGTTTAACACCACAATGGTTGACATATTGTGTTGTTGTATCGTGTCCCGCTATTTTTCCAACCGTTCCAAATTTGTTATTGTTGCTATGGTTTCTTAAGCTTTATAATTTCCCGCCACAAGCTATGTGCTTTTTAAACGTGGTATTACACTATATAGCTTAATTGTAAATTTATTATTTTTGGTGTCCCGCTAAGTGATATTTAAACATGCCTGTTGCAAAGTTGGTTATGTGTTATGAACACATAGCGGGACATAGGTTAAACAATAATTTTCTTTTGTTCCAATGTTTTTGTGCCACTACACAAGTACCTTTAAACATATTATTACACTTTCTATGCAATACATTCTTAATTTTCAACTTACTAATTTTGTGTCCCGCTAAGTGACATTTAAACATGTCTGTTGCAAAGTTGGTTATGTGTTATGAACACATAGGGGGACATAAATTATTTATTTATTTTATGACACCGCCAATCACAGATCAAGACTTGTTAAAATGAATGATTATTGACAAAGCTATTTCGTTTCTAGTGTTTTGAATTTTTTTAACCAAGCCAGGCTAAAGATTGAGAGCGAATCTGCTTCAATCATTCCCAACATTTTGCAAGAAAATCTAAAATAATGTTGAGTCTGAATTTGCGCAGGTTTTAATTCACTATTCTGATGTGACTAATGGCAAAATGCTATTGTAAAGCTATTTCGGTCCCAGCGTTTTAAGTTTTATTTTACCTTGCGCATAGTAAAAAAAATTGGGGTCGAATTTATTCTACATTATTCTCAACATTCTCAAAATTTAAGTTTTCGCGTTAAAAAAAATAATCTTCTTTTTCGTTACTTGGAACTTTTTGTTCGGTTGCTTAGCAAGAGTAGGTGAGCGATTTTTGTTAGGATTTTTTGTATTTAAATTGAATAAAAATATTTTTATTATGAAGGCTTAAAATACATACAAAAAATTCCACCTAGCGTACAGTCCTCTTTTTTGGATTAAAATGATCGTACGCTTAGTGCTTTGCTGTTCGCTGTACCGCTGCCTACTTCTTTATAATAAAATCGACAAATAAATGATAAACCAGCGGCCCTGGTCTTTTGTGATTTTATAAAAAAAGTAAACCAGCGAAATTTCTGCCTTGTCAATGTTTTGATTTGTTCTCATTTTTCATCCCTTCTCAGCCTCATTATTTTTATAAATTGTTCTTCTGAAAAAAAATTATATAAATAGAAATATATCTACAAGAAATATTTTCATTAAAGTCTATAAGGTTAAATTTGAGAGGCAGCAGTAAGTACTTTTCAGAGGACATATATTTAAAAATAATAACGTCGAAATTTCAGCTTGTGCTTAGTTTTTAACACCTTTTCAGCCTCGTCAAATATTTGTGTTCTTCCAAAAATTAGGGAAACCATTTACAAGTGATGAAGAATGAGGAAGGAAAACTATATACGAACTTAAGGCTAAAGAAGTACAAAACTTTAAAACATATTAAGAACAAATGAGGTTAAGGACATTTGAAGTCTTCCTTCGCAGGTTGAGTGTTCTTATAAAATAAGACGTGTATTTTTCACGGGAGTTAATACTGGTAAAGTATATTCTTGTAAAAAGAATACGTTCGAATTAATGAATGTAAAAGAATTAACGGCATTTAAATTATAATGGACGACTGTAAAAATTCTTTTCCTTCTAGTTAAAAAATCACATACACACTCGTTTAGCTCGTGTATTATGACATTAAACCAATTTTCATAAATAATATTTCTATCCAATTATTTCCTGTTACATTTGATTTTTAGTGATTTTTGGTGTTAATAAAATGCAATTATTTTGCACACACGATCACAAATGCATTTGCGGACGCCTTTGCGCTCATGCACCAATACACGTTTTTTTTTAAGAACATCTAAATATAATATTTGAAATTTTATTATATTCTAAAGGACCGAATACACTTGTATAATATCACTGAAATATACCTTATAATATCAATATAATTTCTTAAAATTATATGTTTAAAATATGGTTATACTTTCTTATAATTTCCTATAATATAGCTACAATATGTATAATTTCAACATATGGCATGTGCGTCATAACCTCATAATTTGCTGCATGGCTATAATGTTTGAATAAAATGAAAGGAGTTTGTGTTTTTGTGTGCGAAATTCAAACAATCTGACATATTTATTTCTACAACATTCTTCTCAAAACAATTGTCGTGTTATACAAATGGTTCTTTTATTGGAAATCAGCCTTGTTTAATATTAGTCAATGTTTTACTTTAAGAATTATTTAGGCTCAAAATGTCGATTTTTTAAGAATCATGAGGCTCAAACAAAAAAGTATGATTCTTATATAACACATAAACTTATAGCGCTCAATAACCCTTTGTGTATTAAGCCTATTTTTAAGACAGTAAATCAATATGGAATGCGCAGTTGTTATTCAAACCGTGATTGCATTATTCTACAACGTGCGGTTGCGAACAAGTAGAAAAACAGGTCCTATTTGTGCGATCGCAAAAATGATCTTGTTAAAAATTAGCCAATCATAATCCTAAAAAATGTAAACAAAACTATTTTAATGCTGAAGTAGAGCACAAAGGATTTCTTTACGAAAAGGTCGAAGCACAAGGTAAACCTTTATCTTTTTATCGCTTCTTTTAATATCTTTGTCGGTTCAAATTTAAAAATGATTTTTTTTAGAAAAGATATATTTAGCGAAAGAACTAAATAGAGTTTCTCGTCTTTAAGCATTTTGTAAAAGTTATTTCTTACAAAGATTATTTTTTTTATAAAATTTAAGTAACATGTTATTTTATTTCCGATTTCTGTTTAGAATCATCATGAAGTTAGAAGAAGTTGCATTAGCTATATTCAGTTTATTCTCTATTTTAATCACGTTATTTGGAATGTCAGTCAGTATAACGCAGAAAGGTTGGCGAAAGCGGGACGGAATTCTACTATTTAATACCTTCACTATAGATATTTGGTTTTCTATTTTTACCGTCTGCATGGCCGTTCACCCGAAAAACGAAAGAATCTTTTCCAATCTCTATATGTTCGTGTTTTTATTATCATGGGCCAATCAGGCTTTAGTGACGATTAACAGATACGTGGTAATACATTTCCCGTTTAAATATAACATCATACTTAATCGATCTAAATTGACTGTGTTAGTTGTCACCATCTGGCCTGCAGTTTATTGTGTTGTCATGTATCTTTCACTCTTCATATTCCAAACCAAGTTACGAAAACAAAAACCATTCTGTTGTAATGTGTTTTGCAGCGTGGCTGCGTACGGATGTTATTATTAGTATTCTTGTCGCACACAGTGCACTTTTACTTGTTGTTTACGCTTTAGAATTCTCATTATGGCGAACGGCCAAAAATCATCAAAATAGATACCATTCGATAACGCATGCCGTCAGAATGAAGGAACAGAACATAGAACATCTTAAAAAACTAAGTGTAACTCAAACACTGCAAATGTGTTTCAACTTGACTCAAAATCATGGTATGGCGATTAAAAAAACGCCCATGTTGCTTTTAGGGGCACACCTTGTATCAATTATACCGTACTTTGTAGTTTGTATCCTATTTGTGGTTAATGGTGAAGTTGTGTTAGAAGAACAATATTTTCCTAGACTATGTGTTATGTCTAAAATCTGCATATCACTCCGACCGGTAGTCAATGTTTCAAACCACTTATCAAAAGCCACCGTAAGGAGATTTAAATCATATTTAATCCGGACTTGTTCAAATAATCCATCCAGTGAATTCTACACGGAGTACTATATAGAAAATCGAAAGGCGGTGGAGAGTTTAAAACTACGTCGAGAGTCTGCCCAATCTATGGTCACCGAAGTCAGTGTTGTATAACCTTTTTTTAGGTTTTAGTTTTTTAGTTTATTTTTTAAATTTTGTGAACGCCTTAATAGATTTCCACTTTTTAGAATTTAATTTTTAGAGATCTTGAAAGAAGTTTACACTTTACTCACCACCTTTTTATTAGAATAATAAGTTTTGCTCAACTGGTGTTCTTAAAGTTTTATCCTTTTGAGCCTTGAATAAAACAGTGCAAAAAACAGCGTAATAATAAAATCAACTAATAATAATATATCAGTAGGTTACATATAAGATATAAAAATAACTCCGACCAATTTAATTGAAAATAAAAAATGGGAGTTCAGGCTTGGTAATATTTTTTATTCGGAGAAAAATATTAATTTAAAATTTTTTAAAGCTTGAGGACGACATCTTATTTTTTGGTGTACCTTTTTAAAATTTAGACAGGGTATCGCAGAACATAGTCCAAAAACCAAACCAAAGAGCGTCTTAGGCATTTTAAGGTTTTTAAATGCACAAAATTAACATAGGAATGCTTTTTCTTATCTTCATTTTTATTAAAAATCGTGTTTTTGTCTTTATTTTTCTCACTTTCGTATTATCTAGTGTCCTGTTTTGTTTCTTGTTTTGTTTTTTGATTTTCTATTTATATACGTCTTATTTTAGTAAAAACTTGTGCTGAAATTGATAAAACATTCATCACCAATGTACATATATGTAAATAATTTATTTGTGTGGAGATATGTTTTTGGTGGAAAAAAACTTGTATATATATACCAGACATGTTTTATACTCTTTCCCAATCAAATTTTATATATTTTCTGAAAAGCATACCGGTAAAGCAGGACCCCACAGGAGGACCCAAATGCAGCATTCTGGTCTTTGTAATATCCCACTTTTCCATTTACCTGTATTTGCGCGTGCTTTATTAAAGTTCAAAGTTCATTCCATTCTTTTAGTACGTCGGTTCCAAGGCGCAAGCATCAAAGTGCTAAATATTTAAGAGCCCTCACGCCACAAATATTTGGGGTAAAGTTCGTTCCGTTAACTTTTAACTAGCGTGAACGTTTTTTTGTTAGCCAAGTAGTAATATTTTATGAATATATTTTGGGATTCCACTGGTGACTAATGTGAATAACATGGATTAATTTCTGAACATAATTTCTTTGCATGTTAGTTTACAGTGGAAACATGTTTAATTTGTGTTATTTCAAACTCACCTCCTTTTTCATGAAATAACGCGAAGTCGACAATACATTTTTTGATACCAAGTTCACGTTTATTTCATGATAAAGGAAACATCAAAGGAATAACGATATATCCATGCAAATGTGAGTTGCAAAACATACAGCGTGAGAACTTGTGAGGTACATACGCTTTAAAAAAAAGATTTATAAAAGAACATTTTATTACTATAAATATATTTGGTTTTCTTTGATTGGTTTAAAAACGCCATCTGAAACATAATTTCTACCTCATTTCAATTTTAAAATTTGAATTTTGATTTCATGCTTTTGACGCTATTCCACGCTCTTCTCTCTAGGTCCGGAGATTTCGAATTTTTACAAGCCCGAAAGACTAAAGAATGCTTTGGCCCTTTAATAACGCGCATTATCATGCACCTCAGGCGGGAGCGTCTGACAGAACATTTTTGGATATTCGTCAAGTCGTTAGCCGAGAGTCGAATATCTCAGCAGATATCTGATATCGAATATCTGCTCGAGATATTCGATAGTCTCTCCGGCACTTATATTTCTTTTATATATATAGTTCCTTTAAAAAATTACATGCAAGTCAGTCAGATGGAGAGTTAAAACTAATTAAAAATAAAAAAGTTATCAAACAAAGGATGTATTATATTACACTCCATCTTTTATTGTTCTCGATAGTAGTACACAAAGGATAAGCAATCAGATGGAGAGCTGAAAATAACTGAAGCGCGAACGTTTTAAAACAACGAGAAACAAGAACAACGAAAAAGACAAAAAACAAAATAAAATAAAATATGGAGAGGTTCGCCACTTTAGATAATGATTCCTTTCCAATGGTGCATGATAAAACAAATATTCAGCGCGGTAAAATCGGATATCGTAATTATTAAGTCTCGCTTTGTCTATATTCGACTCCGCTGCGCGTCGTCGAATATCACAAGCTCGACTGAATAATTATGGATATCCGATTTTACCGCGCTGAATATCTGCTTATTATTAATTCGGAATAATCTTCACAATCATATTACAAATTCCATATTTCTATCGTGGTCCTACACGAGTTATTGTGTTTATCTGTTTTTGTAGATCACGGAGTTATAAATACATGCGCAGTAGACTCTCCATAACTCGACTTTCTATAACTAAACCTCTCCTTAAACTCTAATTAAGAACTCTCTATTACTCGAACCTCCATAATTCGAATTATACCACCAATCACATTTTAAGTCTGCGGAATTATTTTGTTAAAATGAATGACTCTCAATAATTATTACAGGATAAAAAAATCGTGTCCCGCTAAGTGATATTTGAATATGCCTGTTGCAAAGTTGGTTATGTGTTATCGGCACATAGACCGTCAATTACATACTAAGACGATTTTCTTAATTTCCCAATTGAGCAAGAAAGCATGTTGAACACGATGGTTATATTTTTTGTCCGCAATACTATTTTAGGACCAAATTTGACCCAACAATTAAAACTGATTTGTTTTTAAAACAACCGGCACAGGGAACAAAAAATGTATGCAAAACATGACGATGATTATAAAGCTTTGTCACCTAAATTTTACTTTCTTGTGAAATGAGCAATGCTCTACATATTACATAGCTACATTAGTAGAATGAAAAGTTTTTTTTTGAAGAGGTAGCAAAGGCGACACAAGAGGCTGTACCGTGCAGTACAGCGTACCTTATTCGTACTAAGTTTCGCGCATTTGCGCAAAAATATTCCTTCTTGCGTGAAAATCAATACGGGGTAACTATAACACTACAGTTTACATAAAAGAATGCATCTATAGTTTGTTAAAACCCAGAACTTTACTATTTATCCTCGATATTTGTACACGCAAATATCAGTACGAATATGGTTTATACACACTTTTTTATAAGAATAAACTTTAAGAACATTTTTGCTCAAAATATACAAAACAAAACATGCATGACATTGCTGGATTTTATTGGTTTTGGCATTGTGCAACTTCTTTTTGCATTCCCTAACATAATCGTTTAAACTCGTTTAATAGAACATCTCCTGGTTTCCTGATTTTGAAAAATTTGACATCAAATCAAACAATTGTGGGTAAACATGAGTAATTTTTTGACATAAGATTTTGATAATTGTTCGATTTTCTGCTAACTTTCATCCTCCATTTAAGGCAATCTTTTAACTCTAGTCAAAAGTCGAGTTGCTTATAAAAAATATGACTAGTGTATTACTGTACTAGAATTAAAACTGTCTTTCGATTTATTTCATCAGATTTTTGTTACTCTATCCTATATCTCTAAGTTTTAAGTGAAATACACGATTTTTTTTATAAGCAACTGAGGATTTTGAACAGATCTAAGCTGCTTACTTTTAGAGAATCTCTTGGTCAGAAGGTACTTAATGGTTGCTTAATTTTATTCAACTAATTTTTGTAAATTAATATGTAAGAAGGGTAAAGAAGTCATATTTTTAATAAAAAAAATTCTTGAAATAAAACGTCCATCAGTGCGTCAATTATAAATTTAGCGAATTAATAACAAAATCAGAAATAAACACTTAAATAAACAATTACATAGGAACACATCAAAAATATAAATCGGCGGACTTTAATAATCACGCCTATAAGTGACGCAATCATCTGTATAATTTAATTTAGCAATTTAAATATAAATAATTTAGCTTATCAATATGTAACTTATTTGTTATTATTACTGCTTCCGACACTAAAGACATTATTAAAATTTTATAAAAACACACGTTTTTTTATATAAAAACAACTAAATTCAAGTGAAGGCTGGCCATTTTAATGTTTTTCTTATAAAAAGGATTTCTTATTGCATCTTCAAAATTCTAATACTGAACCAACAGCACTTAGCGGGACACGAAAAAATGACCTCCACATTAGTCTGTATCTCTCAAAATGTTGTTATTGGATCTTTCTTCCTTTTAGGCAAACCCTAATGATGTTAAGAAATTCTCAGTTCCGGAACAACCTAATGCAATTGTAAGCAGTTCGGAAATATATTTTTTTTAAATTCTGATACTGAACCAACAGCACTTAGCGGGACACGAAAAAATGACCTCCACTTTAGTCTGTCTCTCACAGTGTTTTGTCATCGCATCTTTGTTCCTTTCAGGCAATCTCGAATGAGGAAATTTTCGTTCAGAATGATGTTAAGAAATTCTCAGTTCTGGAACAACCTACTGCAAATGTAAGCAGTTTGGAAATATATATTTAGAAATTCTGATACTGAACCAACAGCACTTAGCGGGACACGAAAAAATGACCTCCACTTTAACCTATATCTCTCAAAATGTTTTGTTATAGCATCTTTGTTCCTTTCAGGCAATCTCGAATGAGGAAATTTCCGTTCAGAATGATGTTAAGAAATTTTCAGTTCTGGAACAACCTACTGCAAATGTAAGCAGTTTGGAAATATTTTTTCGAAATTCTGATACTGAACCAACAGCACTTAGCGGGACACGAAAAAATGACCTCCACTTTAGTCTGTATCTCTCAACATGTTTTGTTATTGCATCTTTGTTCCTTATAGGCAATTTCCAATGACGAAATTTCCGTTCAGAATGATGTTAAGAAATTCTCAGTTCTGGAACAACCTACTGCAAATGTAAGCAGTTTGGAAATATTTTTTCGAAATTCTGATACTGAACCAACAGCACTTAGCGGGACACGAAAAAATGACCTCCACTTTAGTCTGTATCTCTCAAAATGTTGATACTGGATCTTTCTTTCTTTTAGGCAATCCCTAATGATGTTAAGAAATTCTCAACTGCGGAACAACCTAATGCAATTGTAAGAGTTCGAAAATATTTTTTTTTAAATTTTGATACTGAACCAACAGCACTGAGCGGGACACGAAAAAATGACCTCCACTTTAGTCTGTAACTCTCAAAATGTTTTGTTATTGCATCTTTGTTCCTTATAGGCAATTTCGAATGACGAAATTTGCGTTCAGAATGATGTTAAGAAATTCTCAGTTCTGGAACAACCTACTGCAAATGTAAGCAGTTTGGAAATATTTTTTCGAAATTCTGATACTGAACCAACAGCACTTAGCGGGACACGAAAAAATGACCTCCACTTTAGTCTGTATCTCTCAAAATGTTGTTACTGGATCTTTCTTCCTTTTAGGCAATCCCTAATGATGTTAAGAAATTCTCAACTGCGGAACAACCTAATGCAATTGTAAGAGTTCGAAAATATTTTTTTTAAATTTTGATACTGAACCAACAGCACTGAGCGGGACACGAAAAAATGACCTCCACTTTAGTCTGTATCTCTCAAAATGTTTTGTTATTGCATCTTTGTTCCTTATAGGCAATTTCGAATGACGAAATTTCCGTTCAGAATGATGTTAAGAAATTCTCAGTTCTGGAACAACCTACTGCAAATGTAAGCAGTTTGGAAATATTTTTTTCGAAATTCTGATACTGAACCAACAGCACTTAGCGGGACACCAAAAAAAGACCTCCACTTTAGTCTGTTTCTCTCAAAATGTTTTGTTATCTCATCTTTTTTCCTTTCTGCAATTTTGAATGAGGAAATATCCGTTCAGAATGATGTTAAGAAATTCTCAGCTGCGGAACAACCTAATGCAAATGTAAGAGTTCGGGAATATTTTTTTTAAAATTCTGATACTGAACCAACAGCACTTAGCCGGACACGAAAAAATGACCTTCACTTTAGTCTGTATCTCTCAAAATGTTTTGTTATTGCATCTTTGTTCCTTATAGGCAATTTCGAATGATGAAATTTCCGCTCAGTTCTGGAACAACCTAATGCAAATGTAAGAGTTCGGAAATATTTTTTTATGATCAAGTGATAACAGTTATTAAAAAGTGATTGATAAGTTTATTAGAGAAAGAATTGATATAGATATGATGTAATATGGTTTTGTTTCAAGGCGTAGCACTACAGATGCAATATTTTTACTGAGACAGCTTTTGAGGCTCATTTTCTTATAAAAAAAAATTTATGAAAAAAACGTGTATTACAAATATAAGCAGTTTGGAAATACTTTTTTCAAATTCTGATATTGAACCAACAGGACTTAGCGGGACACGATAAAATCGCCTCCATTTTAATATGTTTTTCTGTTAATGGTTTTGTTATTGTGAATTTGTTCCTTTTAGCAAGTGGCAAATAAAAAAATTCCGACTTTAGCTAATCAAATCAAAATATTAATAGGAAAACATCGTGATGAACATATAAGCATTTTAAAAATTGAATTATTTAAATTCTGAAAGAATTAACAACACTTAGCAAGAAATAAGAACATGACCTAAAGTTAAAGTACTGTGACGTCAAAAATAATTTGTTAACGAGATTACTTAATCATGGTAGTTTTTCTATATTTCGTTTATAAAAAAAGAAGATTAAATTGAGGCTCCAGAACAAACCGCTCATCCACGCCTAGTAATGTGAGTTTGGTTTATTCAACCTCATACGCATTTACATATTAAACATTTAATAGCTATTTACTTAGAAAAAAGCTTTTTTATCCTATGTTGTTCCAGATTCAGAAAGTGAGGGCAAAGATAATGCATCAAACGACTTTCATTAACGTATCTCCAGATATGCTTGATGCAGCAGCCTGTAACCAGAGCGACATCAAACGATTTACCCCTGAAGAGGAAGCTTCTTCTGCAGGTAGCTTTTATCTGTTTCTTATTTTAAATCAATTTTAGTCCGATTGTCAGTGAAAATGATGATACGCCCATCTTTTCAAAATCTATTGATCTAAGAGGACAACCTTTTTTCGCAGTACGTTTATAGAAAATTATTTAAACAAACCAATAGTTATCTTTCGAACAAATTATTGAAACTAAAGTAATACGCTCCGTTATAATACGTTGTTCATTAACAACAACAAATTTCAGCAGCAAAAAAATCGGTATGATTTTCTTATGGCGAATAAATTAAAAACACACTATTTTCAGAATTGAAAATTGTAAACTAGATGGATTTATTTCTGTTGTTCTTCTACACTTTGTAGGTAAATTATAATTCTTTTCGTGGATTGTTATAGCTATGTTATCTAGCTTTCTTCACTAAATACAAACTTTTTAATTCCTGGCTCGATACAATGGTATGACAAAATATTCTTATAGATTTTCTGAAACTATACATGATGGCGTTATTAGTTTTACCACATACAACTTAAGAATTACCTCTGTTCCAACTTTCCACATTTTTTTAAACCAATATTACATTCAGAAGATGATGAAACAGAACGTCAATTTAAGGAAGTGGACACGGTTATCAAAAATATGAATAAAACGTCTCTCTCAAAGATTTATGAGGAACATAACATTGGAAGCCAATTGAAGAAAATATTTTCTGGAGACATTGAATGTTTGCACAAAGTATTTTATAACTTCGAAAGAGAAGAGTCCCAGATTCGTGAGATACATCTCGGGGGACATTTTGATTGCGGTGGTTTTAGCAGTGATCAAATCGAAGACATGCTTGGTTTGATCCGGACGGATGTTATGTTTTCTTCTTGCTCGGTTGATTATATCACAAAGGTACTTTTACCGGAATGCTTTGTAAGGATTTGCATGGTTGCATGTGGTTGTTAAATGGAAAAAGCATGCGAATATTTGGACAAAGGTTGTGAAGTTAACATGGACAAACTATTTCGGATTAAGCCAAAAAGTAAGTGATGATGTATTTTATTATAAGAAAGAACTGTTAAACCTATTTTTATAATAATTATAATATAAGAGTCTCATTTTAAAGCTCCAACTGTTTATTTTAGTAACAAAACTAAAAAAAAGAAAGGTGTGCGCCACAATGAAAACATCTTGCAGCCAACACGAAGGTATCTAAATATATTTGTTTTTTTCTTATGCATATAAGTGGACGTTTTATTCTCTGCACTTTTTTTATAAACATTTTAACAATCGCCTTAAAAATTATCAAAATATAAACAATTGCTAAACAAATTACTGGGCTGGAGAAGTATTAAATAATAGTATAAATAAAATAAATACTACAAAAATAAACAATTCGCCTATATCACCTTACCCAGGGTAAACAGTAACTAAACAATTTTAGGGGCATTTGTAGCTAAAAGTATGTTTGGGGCAAATTGCGAAAAATCAATTGTTTATAAAAAAAGTGTATTTAAAAATTGCTGTCGGTTGAACAGGCAGAATTGTGCTCTCGTAAAATGAATTGACCTTAAAGCTTTCATCTGAAATTTCAGTCTAATGTTGTTTAGAAGTGTACATAAATTTATGTCAAAATGTTATTTATTATTCCTATTGAAAATAGGAAAAAGTGATGATGAAATTGCTGACGGTGACCGACTAAGAAAAAAAAGAAAGAAAGAAAGTAAGTAACTAAAGAAAAGAATGTTGTTAGCGGAAAAAACTTTGAACTGAGCTTTACAGGAAAAACTTTAGCGGTTAAACAAACTTGCTTACATTGCTCATGTCATCTAAGTGTTGCTCCACCAATCAATTTAATTTTGCTGTACTATATTTTTGCCAACTTGCATCGACATAAGTTAAGTCATGAAAAGTTATTTAAGGCGATTAACCTTCTTCCCCAGAAAATATTCGATATAAATATGTCTCCTAAAAATATTTATACCTATCAAATCGTTAAAAGGTACTGGATAGTACTTTAAACGAAAGGATCCAACTCGGCTTTTTAACAAGTATTTTCAGCAAATCATGTGCAAACATGAAAATCTTAAAAACAAACTATCGCACAAAAGTTTTTTGTGGTGTCGTCAAGAGGAGTCCACTATAGAACTCACTAAAGTGGCAAGCTATTGATGGCAAAAGGGGAAAAGTTCCAAAATAGAAATTGAAGGAGTTGTGTGGTAAGTATTATCACAAGTTGGCATTCCAAATATAACGTTTTTAAGAAGTTAACCACAGTTCTTAATTGTATAACCGTAGAGAAAGTGCTTCTTTGAAAAAAGAGCTTTTAGATCAGTTAACTAATTACACTCACAGTTATCGCTACTCGGTAAAATGTCGTTTTTAAATTGTTAGAATTTTATGTCATTTCAGCACCATCAATTAATGTGAAATCATGATGATTTTTCTCATGTTGAACATGTACGTTGATTTTGTGCCCTTCTTTTTTTCTCAGTGTGTCGTGTGTCCAATATTAACAAGCAAAATCAATTTACTTATAGTAACAGGAAGAAGCAGTCGAGAAAAATGAAATTGACAATGTCGATTTTCAATCTAAAGAATCAAATAGAATAAAGTGGACTCTCTATAACTCGAACAGCCACGGGGAATCAGAAACCGTTCGAGTTATAGAGAGGTTCGGGTAATAGAGAGTTGGGAGTTTTTCCAAGTTTTTGTATAAATTTTGTATAAATGGCCAATTAAGCGTGATTTTTCTCCCTTATATGGAATGGGGACGAAATCTTTCTTTGTACAGGATAAAATCTCGACCTTGTAGTCTAAGAACGGACTGACGATTTATTCTTGGGAAGAAAAGAAATCCGAAATTAGAGTTTGCTTTCTTGTATGAAGGACATCTTTTTCAACAGTTTCATTTAAGTCCTTTAGTGATCTCATCATTGCCTCCCCGAAATTTGAAAAGAGGCTAAAATCTTCAAGAACACTTATAGCTTTCCGCACTTCTTCGTTCGTTGGGTTGGTTACTATATCTTCATATTCTTTGTCGTTATTTTCTTCAACCTCTTCGTTTTCTTCTTGCGTTCCAGTTACTTCAACAATTATATCAGCAGTTGTTAGTCTGCCATGCGATGTGGTTACTTCGATGTCGATGTCGATTTGGCCAGCAAACTTTTCTTTAAGAATTGATAAATTAGCATTCAGAGTTTGAATAACGTCTTCTTCTACATCTTCGACTTCTTCATCTCCAAACCCTTTAAATGGATCATCCTCTTCATTGATGGCCTTTTCAGCATCCTTCTGCGAGATTCCCGATTTTTTGAAGCAGTTGGTGAATGTCTGGCTCGAAACATCGTCCCAGGCCTTCTTCAACATGTACACTCTTCTCCAAAGCATTGATAAGCTTACGAACGGCCTGTGAACGATACTTTGCTTTCAAGGCTCGAATGATACCTTGATTCATTGGTTGTGTGTGTGGTGTTGTGTTTGGAGGTAGGAATATCAATTCTATCCATTTCAGATTTTCAACATGCGGATGGGCTGTGCAATTATCGATAATCAAGGCAATCTTCCGTTTAGAGACGGCAAATTCCCGATCAAGCTCACGTACCCAGTCCTCAAAGAGTTCTCCTGACATCCAACTTTTGTTCTGAGCGCGGTATCGGCAAGGCAAGGTTTTAACTCCTTTAAAACATCGAGGTTTGACGGCTTTTCCAACCACAAACATGGGTAATCTCTCTCCATGGGCATTTCCGGCAGCCAAACCAGTGAGTCGAACCTTACTGTGTTTTCCCTAGAACATTTTTCTCCTTTTAGAGGGTTTTGTTAGGCAAACACTGGTAAAATAGGCCAAATTCATCCGCATTGAATATATTTTCCAATGCATATCGAGAGAGAATAGTTGGCAATGTTGTCTCCATCCATGGCGCTGTCATCTCTTCAGTTACCGATTTCGATTCCCCAACGATACTATTAAACGATATTCGTAACATAAGCAACCATTTGTAGACAGCTTTGTTCACTTGCTCATATTTTTCTGGCTTGACTCGTTTTGATAACTGTCCGCTGTTATATTGATTGAATATTTTGTCCCTGTTTTTTTTCCATGTTGACAATGTACTGCTAGGTACATCGAATCGGGCAGCAACATCTTTTGGAGCAGTTTTTTTCTCCAACTCCTTTAACGCTTTGTATTTTATTTTGCAGGACTTGATTTCTGCTCTACGTTTTGTCCCAGCAACAGACGCCATGATTGTAAAACTTCAATACCAAAGAATGGTGTTTACGTTTTGTTCGATGAAACATTCGAATCAGTTAAGACTCTATTTACGTTTACAGAGCCAAAACAATGCAAAAAACTGCTTGTATCATATAAAGTTCTAGATACACGATGCGACGTTCGAGTTATAGAGAGGAAATACCCGAAGAGACCAAAAAAAACGTTCGAGTTAAGGAAAGATTCGAGTTAAGGAGAGATTCGAGTTATAGGAGTTCGAGTAATAGAGAGTTTTTTATTAGAGTTTATTAGGAAATTCCCACCGTGGCAGCGGAATCGTTCGAGTTAAGAAGAGATTCGAGTTATAGGGGTTCGAGTTATAGAGAGTCCACTATATTGCCAAAAAGACTGCCGAAAACGCAAAAAGGAAACAGCAAGGTAAGCATTTCCACTAATTATTTTAAGTTATGATAGTGTGGTAAATAAAATTTAATGTTTTTAGTAATGTTAATAGTATTGCTTATAAAAATGATGAAAATTCAATGCCACCATAATAAAGAACAAGCTTACTTGTGCATAAAATTTAGACGATTTCAGATTATTGAACGGTTTGGACGATACATACTGTGTGTAACAATGGTACACTTTTAATGTCACAATCCTGTGTAGCATAAGTAAGCCATAAGTAAGCCAATGTACCAAGTTTTGTAGACTCTCCATAACTCGACTTTCTATAACTGAACCTCTCCTTAAACTCTCATAAAGAACTCTCTATAACTCGAACCTCCATAATTCGATTATGGAGGTTCGAGTAATTATCAGTGTCCCCCTTAGTATTTTCTCTCAGTAACCCTTAATAACTCCAACCTCGTGACATGTGTCTAGGGCTTTAATGATTCGAATGCCAGTGGGACAATTTAACTTTAGCGTTTTTGTTTTGTTTAAACTTCATGGACGTAAGTGGGATCTTCGCGGTTTTAACAGTAAAAGATCTTAGATACGTATGCAAAACACTCACAATAATTTTATCATATTCAGGCTGCTAATATTATGCCAAAACGCCAAAAAAATAACATTAGATGTCCCGCATTTATCAGACCCTGTTGTTAAAAATTTTATCATGGGTTATATCGATTTTAATTGCAATATAATTAATATTTACACGATTAACAATCGTTTGGAGACAGGTAATGCACAATTAGGTCAAGAAATGGCCAAAATTTTTATGTCCCGCTAAGTGTCAATTTTACCTAAGTCTGTTGTAGTCAAAATCCGGCACATAGCGGGACACGGTCAAACCTCCCTAAACCATGTTATACACACTTAATTAGTAATAATATGCCTTAAATACTTAGCGGGACACGGCGTGTCCCGCTAAGTATTCGCGTCCCGCTATGTGTTCAAAAATACATACCCGTGTCCCGCTAAGTGCCTTGCGGTAACAACTGTTACCAGTTTTGGAAATGTATTTCTCCGATTATAATATTTTATTTTGGTTTGTTTGTTTGTTTGTTTGTTTGTTTGTTTGTTTGTTTGTTTGTTTGTTTGTTTGTTTGTTTGTTTGTTTGTTTGTTTGTTTGTTTGTTTGTTTGTTTGTTTGTTTGTTTGTTTGTTTGTTTGTTTGTTTGTTTGTTTGTTTGTTTGTTTGTTTGTTTGTTTGTTTGTTTGTTTGTTTGTTTGTTTGTTTGTTTGTTTGTTTGTTTGTTTGTTTGTTTGTTTGTTTGTTTGTTTGTTTGTTTGTTTGTTTGTTTGTTTGTTTGTTTGTTTGTTTGTTTGTTTGTTTGTTTGTTTGTTTGTTTGTTTGTTTGTTTGTTTGTTTGTTTGTTTGTTTGTTTGTTTGTTTGTTTGTTTGTTTGTTTGTTTGTTTGTTTGTTTGTTTGTTTGTTTGTTTGTTTGTTTGTTTGTTTGTTGTATATATATATTTATATCTATATAATAGTTAAAAAGAAGAAATATAATAATAATTATTTCTTTATTAATTTCTTTATTTCTTTCTTTCTTTATTTATTTATTTAATCAGTTTTTATATTTAATATTTGTAGTTAATAGAAATTATAATTTTTTTATAGGACAACAGTTATTTTAAAAAACCGTTAACAGATTTTGTGGGCCTCTAAAATTATGCTGTTTTGTTTCTTTGTGGACATAAACACAGCTTTATCTATTTGTCTTTTCGAGTCATATAACTAAAAAGCAGAGCTATACTGTATTTTCTTCATTTAAAAAAAAACAATCTCATTTGTTACGGATTTTTTCCTATTTTGTTAAAATTATTATAAATAGGAAAAATTGAGAGAATGTAAATAACATTTTATAAAAATAAGTAAATGCGCCCTCTTATTAACGCCTCTTCTTAAGCAATGCCCACTAGAAAATCTTTAAAATTTATTTAACGCCCAAGCCGTTCAATGAAGAATACACGGAGCAGCACCAGAAGTTTCAAATTCAACAAAATAAGATTTAAGAACATTAATCCTTTATATTTTGTCAGTTAAACATCAACTGTAAAACAGAAAATCCTCAATCATTTTTGACAAAATTTATTGTAATTGTAGGTATATGTTAAAATATTGTTACTTATCTAATGTCAAGTTTTTTTTGTTCCATCTAAATTGTTACCTTGACTAATGTGTTGTTTTTTACAGTTAGCATGAAAAACGGGTTGATGACGTCATCAAAAAAACTTTAAACCCCAATATCTCTGCAACCGTTTGTCAAAAGTACATAATCCTATACATTTTCTTGATCACCGTTTCAACAAGCTCTATATGATAACGGCAACAAATATACAAATTTCTAAAAAAAAACTTGTATTTTATGGGGACGTTGCTGACGTCAGCTAAATTTTTAAACCCATATATCTTATTAACCGTTCATTAAGAGCGCATTATCATATATATTTTCTTGATGAGCGCTTTAAGCTCTGCACAATGGAGGCAACATGAAAACAAGTTTCTCAATTTATTTATTTTGTATTTGCACTGCTGACGTCAGCAAAAAATCTAAAACAACCTATTTTCCACTGTCCTTCTGCCTAAGTGGATTACTCCACGGGCCTTATTGACTAGTACTTATATATAATTATATTTCGAACTTTTAGGCTTCATTCACACAATCCGCAGGAATGTGTGTTTGGTTTAGCCTTTCTTCGTCTCCGGAAAAAAAATGAACACATTTGTGAATCTTTTACGCGGAGCCAATTCATGTGCGAGATTACATGAAAAACTAAAATTTTTATTTATAAAGCGGGTCGACATTTTTAAAAGAATGTCCTAAGATCTAGTGCTCATAATGTTGTATTTATTATAGTGTAGTCAAGTTTAGCTTAAGATAAACCTATTTCATATTCCTGTACAAGTTATTGACTCAAACCTTAAGTGGCTAGTGTTTGAAGCGCAACTTCAGGAACAAAAACTTGTTTGATGGCGCGCCGTTTATTCATTTTTGCGCAAAAGGCGCTTCTTTTGCTTTCCGTACAAAACGTTTGGCTGATTTTTTCTGCCATTTGGAGTCTTACTTATCGCACATGTGTTGGTTGTTATACACTGGTTACTGGTTACTTGTTGTGGATTTTCATGTATGTATTTAGTCCTTATCTTAGTCTTTCCACTATGGTTTTACATTGATTTCATATCATTTTGAAGCTTAAAACATTGATTGCATCATTTAAAGGAGAATTGAGTTCAAAAAACAACCTTAGCTTAAAATGAGCGTTTAATCTTCCTGAATGTATTGGTGCACATAAAAATTCTTAAATGTTTATATATAGCCGTAAATTAGCAGTTTTTCAAGGTCACGTGATTAAAAATGTGACGCCACTAGTGCGAGACAGTTTCAAGCCGCACGTTTAAACATTCATTCAGCGTTGGCGTCCTCAGACCGCGACATAGTTTCTTTATGCTCTTTTGATGATATTTGTGAAGATAGTTCTGATAGTTCCGTTGCTAGTAATAAAGATTATTTGTGTGGATATGTTGGAGAGCCCGAATATAGCAAAGAAAAAGTGAAGGAAAGAAAGTTTTCTTCTAGCAGTGACGATAGCGACGATGAAGATGAGTTTAAGTTGACGGAAGGTTGTTTTACTCATAACATAAGGCTTTTTTAAGTAATAATGTACATGCATGTTTTTATCGTTTTCGAATAACCATGCACAATTCTTCAAATATAGAAATAGAAGACCTAGTTCTCATCAACTGTTTGAAAGTATTTTATTACTGTCAACGGTGCTACACCTTTTAATTAGGAAATATAGATTCATTGCCTATAGCCAATATTCTGCCTGGGTCCATCCTTATGAGAGACTTGGACGTGGGAAAAGGATTGTCATTCCTTCGAGCGTCTTAGTAGAATCCGCTGAGAATTTCCATCACCGACATATAGTTTACAGGTTTCAAAGAATTTATGGATGAAGAATTGTAATAGTTCGGTTTCTTATCATAAAAACGTGTAAAGATGTATGTAAATATATATAAGAAAATAAATAACTTTACTAAGTGCCTGTTACAAATTTACTAAACATTTGTTTCTTTGTAACTATTGTAGAAGTTTCTGGTCTTTCACTAGCAGCAATGTTCTTCCTGATTCAGAAGATATATTAAAAATATACAAATACAAATGTTAGGTGAACGACAAATCTAAGCAAACACACTAAGTATAACAATATTTCTGCGTTTCAGACATTCTTCTGTCGTGCTGCACTCTTTTGTTACAATGAGATACTTCATCAGAAACTGTACATAACGTGATTGAAAGCTGTCAAATAGCACAGTAATATAACAACAGGACGCTAATCGCTTGAACGAACTCGTTAGCATCATTCGGTATGTTGTAAATAGTATATGATAGATTAGATTTAGTTAGATACAGAACGAGCTATACCGCGAACTGCTAGGTCAAGCCTTCCGGCTCGGCCGATGTCAGCAGTGAGTGGTACGCTCTGGAGGCACTGCGTATTTATTTTGGAAAGAACAGGGACTTGTCGCAATAAATATGGTGTTTTTCCTGTATCTATAATCATATGTAACAACAAAAAGCCGCCGTTAACACTTTCAATATAAATATTCGACTTTTGTGCGCTTCAGCCGTTTCCGCACTTGTGACGTCATCACCGAATGACTTTGTAACCTCATATCTCCATCTAAAATTGTATAATTTTTTGGGAACATTTTTATTTTTTATGCTATGAATGAAATTATAACAAAAAATCAAAAAAGCCAATTTTCACCTCATTTCTCCTTTAAGGAACATTAGCTAGCTAGCTAAATTAGGTGCATTTTGGAAATTCATTCTGCAGACTTTGATTCTATTCTTTTATTCTATATTATTCTATCTTTAAAGTTTATACCAGTGTTGCAAATGGTTTTGTATCTTCATTATGATGATACAAACATTTTGAAATTTGTCATTTCAGATGATTCTTCACCCCAGTGTTGACATCAATCAAATATATAATTGTAAACACAAGGTTTCACTTTATTATACAATTTTTAAGGATTAAAGTTGGAAGTTCCTGTTTTTAACTTTTTTTCCTGCCGCTAATCTATTCCGATATGTTTGTAAAGTTTTTTGAGAATCACATCTAAGCTGCTACTTTTTATAAATCCCTTGCCTTTCATAAGTGATATTCTTTTGCTCATTCGCAAAATGTGTTACTTAAAATCGCAGTAATATGATGTGGCGATGGTACAAGCAGGACTTGCCTATTGGATTTTACAGGAATCGATTTTTTCGCTTACCCAGTGTTGTATCTTTATTTTTATTATATACTGTAGTTAATTGGGTATATTCTTTTTTTATTCATGGTTTTTGAAAATAATTTATTGAAAGAAAAAGAAAATATTATTGATATATTTTTTATTGTAAAAGTTCTTTACAGTGTTTTTTTTAATGCGACATCACCCTCTTTATGCAAGTACTGCTGCTACCCCTTACGATAGAACATTCGAACAAAAGCGTAGATGGTTGAAAACTTTCTTGTTTCAACTCCCAGAAGGTCGGAATGACCTTCTGGTATTTGTGATTGTTTAAACCATCCCAGTTTCTTGTTTTTCTTGCATTGACAGCTTTTAATCATGTTTTAATTGATTTATTAAGATTGGATTGTGTGTTCAAACCGATAGGTTTTCTTGTTCACATTTGATTTAGTGTGATGGTTTAGAAGCGCCAATTAAAAACTAATTGTTTAATTATGCCGAATAAGTCTTAAAAAATTGCTTAGATATCTTGTAAAGATTTTAGCACAGCTGCGTAGTTGCTTATAATGTTACTGATTTCTACAATGGAAAATATGTTACTTTAAAACTTAACAATCTGCATTCTACCAATATATCTGCATTCCAGCTTTTGAAAGTGGAATGGTCATAAAAGAAATGACATTTAATCGATCATTTGATCAATTTGAGGGGTGGAAGCTGATGTGTATACAAAAACAATGACTGGATGCATGCTTTGAGAGAATTTATTCTCTTTTCAAGAATTGCAACTACACTGCTAAACATTGGTCACATACTAGTACCAAGTTTTTCTAGACTTGTACTTTGGCCTAAAGGTCAAAGCTCTTCTGGATTTATTCTTTGATCTCCAGTACCATTTTTTTCCGGATATATTCCTTTGCCTCATGTTGACTCCGTACAACTTTCGTCCATTTGTTGCTTGTACTGGTCGATAATTTCCGTACATTGGCAAATTTTCACAATCCAGAACTTTATTAATTGCTTGTAGCTAAAATAAAAAAAGTAATCACAATGTTATGTTGTTGCTTAGTTTGGTACCATTTAAAATGTTTAGACGTTACCTTGCAAACAAAGTACTTAAGAAGGTACTTACATCTCGGAGGTTAATCGTATGCACGCGACTGGTGAGTACAACCCAATCAACATTCTCAGTGCATGGTGGTGTGGTCAAGGAGCCATGGTAGTTGACATATGGCGTACGTTTCAAGTTAGCACGGTATGGTAAAAATTTGGACAAAGGAAAGGCAGGAACCTTTACACTGTTCCCTATGAGTAGAAATTATGATGCATTGATTCCTTTTGATCTTTCTAATTTACCTAAACATGTTTTTAAATTCTTTTACCTGTTCGAGTAAGTTTATTAGCATGACAACTGAACTGCGAAACGATTGGACTTGTCCTTCCTTGAACCTGAAGAAAGATTATTAAAATGTTGACAGGAGTACTACTTGCTAAAAAATCATAAAGGATCTCTTACTTTTAGTTTCACAAACACGCCGATGGCAAGCAACCCATCACTGTGTTGAGACACTTCCGATCTTTCATACTTTGAATTTCGATGAGCGAGATGTATCTAAGAAAAGCAAATAACATAGACGTCGCATCACTGACATACACAGTTCGGTCTTACTGCTGAAAGTAAACTCACCTCAGCGTGAAAAAACTTTCTATTCAACGAATGCGTAGATCCTTTTTTCACGGGGAGCCAAAATGGATATCGGCTTGGAATGGCACAAATTTATTCCCACCTTTCTGTAAGTAGTAGCTAGTGCCTTCTGGAATATCAATAGTGAGCGTGCGTCCGTTGTTGGTTATTTTATATGTTTCTCCCGCTTTTGGTGACTTGTTGTAGTTGTCGAACGAAATTATGTTCTTTCTACTTGGTCGAATTGTTCGTTTTAATGCTATGTTTATCGGAGACTGACGATTTCCAGCACAGGTGGCACTAGATTTCGACCATTCTTTTGGTCCTACATACGTGGAAAAAATATTGAAACAGGTGTGAAACAGTTAATTGTAATACCAAATTCTCTGCCAGATATTGCGACAATCTTACCAAAAAGTTTCCCTCCTCTGTAACTCCAGTCCGCAGTACAAAATTCATTAGCTATAACAGTAGAGAAAAATTTGCTTAATTGTATTACCAAATACTTTCCAGTATCAAAATTAATTGTACACAAAGGAATATAAAATAAATGACAGTAATAAAAAAGGTAAGTATTGAAAACTTACACTCCACATATGCAAGATATGCAAACATAAGGATGATGAGCTTTTGATACATAACGCTTTTTTTTCTGTTCATCACAGGCTGTACCTTCCACAGAAAATGAACTAAAGAGGCGCTTCGGCGCTATAAATAATAAATTTTCTGGACATGCGCAGAAGCTTTTTTAGGAAGGTGAAGTATTTGAGGTCATTTAGAGAACACATACTTC
>JASGCC010000295.1:192165-269015 GCA_030067915.1 Hydractinia echinata | reverse complement strand
TTTATTGCATTGTGCCATTCCAAGCAATAGATCCGGGTTTCAATTCCCGGCTTGACGACATTTCATATGAGTTTGTTTGAATTCATATCCGAATTGTATTGAGGCAAAAAATTTTTTGCCTCCAGAATATTGGAGCAGCCTAATTCTTTATTAAACTACCCTTTCTGAAAAGTCCAGGTTCACATGCGAGTGCTTAGATTGTGCTCAGGACTTTGATCATCAGTTGTTTCGTATTCTCCTAATTAATTAATGTCACAATAATTGTCGACTTTTGCATTGTCATTTTCTACGATAAATATTTGTAGTTAATCTTGCGGACGTCGTATTACGCCACAGAAAGATTAGGTCAGTTTTGTGCGTGCAATCTTGGCTTTTTCATTTGACAGGTGACAATAGAAGGGCAGAAAACACAAGAAAGCACAACAATTCCGCGCACGCATCTCCCTTTCTGCAAAGTGCTTTGGAATTCTCTCAACAGCGTCGGTGGTGTAAAGGTTAGCATTGATGCCTTCCAAGCAATAGATCCGGGTTCAATTCCCGGCTGACGCATTTCAATACTAGAATTTATTTCTAGTCTATTAACTTCGGTTCTTGTTGTTCGTACTTGAGAGATGATTAGAAGTGCAATCATTTATGGCAGGGTTGAATGTTTTTGAGTTATCAAGTCACAAGGGAAAAGCATATATCTCGAAAGATGCCCATATTTTGACCGCGGAAGTACCTTACGTTTAATAAATCTAACATTTCTGCTATCTGCGTCGGTGTGTATGTAAGGTTAGCATTGTTGCCTCCCAAGCAATAGATCCGGGTTCAATTCCCGGCTGACGCATTTCAATATGAGGTCGTAGAATAATCATACCGAAATGTATTGAGGCAAAATTTGCCTCCATAATATTGGAACAGCGTATTCTTTATTAAACTACCACTTCTGAAAATGTCCAGTTCACATGCCAGTGCTTAGATTGTGCTCAGGGCTTTGATTATCAGTTGTTTCGTATTCTCCTAATTATTTAATTTCACAATAATTGTCGACTTTTGCATTTGTCATTTTCAACGATAAATATTTGTAGTTATTCTTGCGGACGTCGTATTACGCTACAGAAAGATAGGTAGGTCAGTTTTGTGCGTGCAATCTTGGCTTTTTCATTTGACAGGTGACAATAGAGGGCAGAAAACACAAGAAAGCGCAAGTATTGCGCGCACGCATCTCCCTTTCTGCAAAGTGCTTTGCAGTTCTCTCATCAGCGTCGGTGGTGTAAAGGTTAGCATTATTGCCTTCAAAGCAATAGATCCGGGTTCAATCCCGGCTGACGCATTTTGCTTCTAGATTTTATTTCTAGTCTATTAACTTTCGGTTCTTGTGGTTCGTACTTGAGAGATGATTAGAAGAGCAATCTTTATGGCAGTGTTGAATTTTTTGAGTTATCAAGTCACAAGGGAAAAGTATATAAAACGAAAGATGGCCATATTTGATCGCGGAAGTACCTTACGTTTAATAAATCTAACATTTCTGTTATCGCATCGGTGGAGTAAAGGTTAGCATTGTTGCCTTCCAAGCAATAGATCCGGGTTCAATTCCCGGCTGACATTTTGCTTCTAGAATTTACTTCTAGTCTATTAACTTCGGTTCTTGTGGTTCGTCTTGAGAGACGATTAGAAGAGCAATCCTTTATGGCAGGGTTGAATTTTTGAGTTATCAAGTCACAAGGGAAAAGCATATAAAACGAAAGATGCCATATTTGATCGCGGAAGTACCTTACGTTTAATAAATCTAACATTTCTGTTATCGCGTCGGTGGTGTAAAGGTTAGCATTGTTGCCTTCCAAGCAATAGATCCGGGTTCAATTCCCGGCTGACGCATTTCAATATGAGGTTGTTGAATAATCATACCGAAATGTATTGAGGCAAAATTTGCCTCCAGAATATTGGAGCAGCCTAATTCTTTATTAAACTACCCTTTCTGAAAAGTCCAGGTTCACATGCCAGTGCTTAGATTGTGCTCAGGACTTTGATCATCAGTTGTTTCGTATTCTCCTAATTAATTAATGTCACAATAATTGTCGACTTTTGCATTGTCATTTTCTACGATAAATATTTGTAGTTAATCTTGCGGACGTCGTATTACGCACAGAAAGATTAGGTCAGTTTTGTGCGTGCAATTGGCTTTTTCATTTGACAGGTGACAATAGAAGGGCAGAAAACACAAGAAAGCACAACAATTCCGCGCACGCATCTCCCTTTCTGCAAAGTGCTTTGGATTCTCTCACAGCGTCGGTGGTGTAAAGGTTAGCATTGTTGCCTTCCAAGCAATAGATCCGGTTCAATTCCCGGCTGACGCATTTTGCTTCTAGAATTTATTTCTAGTCTATTAACTTCGGTTCTTGTTGTTCGTACTTGAGAGATGATTAGAAGTGCAATCATTTATGGCAGGGTTGAATTTTTTGAGTTATCAAGTCACAAGGGAAAAGCATATATCTCGAAAGATGCCCATATTTTGACCGCGGAAGTACCTTACGTTTAATAAATCTAACTTTCTGCTATCAGCGTCGGTGGTGTAAAGGTTAGCATTGTTGCCCCAAGCAATAGATCCGGGTTCGATTCCCGGCGACGCATTTCAATATGAGGTTGTAGAATAATCATACCGAAATGTATTGAGGCAAAATTTGCCTCCATAATATTGGAACAGCCTAATTCTTATTAGACTACCCTTCTGAAAATGTCCAGGTTCACATGCCAGTGCTTAGAGTGCTCAGGACTTTGATATCAGTTGTTTCGTATTCTCCAATTATTTAATGTCACAATAATTGTCGACTTTTGCATTGTCATTTTCTACGATAAATATTTGTAGTTAATCTTGCGGACGTCGTATTACGCACAGAAAGATAGGTAGGTCAGTTTTGTGCGTGCAATCTTGGCTTTTTCATTTGACAGGTGACAATAGAAGGGCAAAAACACAAGAAAGCGCAAGTATTGCGCGCACGCATCTCCCTTTCTGCAAAGTGCTTTGGAGTTCTCTCATCAGCGTCGGTGGTGTAAAGGTTAGCATTGTTGCCTTCCAAGCAATAGATCCGGGTTCAATTCCCGGCTGACGCATTTTGCTTCTAGATTTTATTTCTAGTCTATTAACTTCGGTTCTTGTGGTTCGTACTTGAGAGATGATTAGAAGAGCAATCCTTTATGGCAGGTTGAATTTTTGAGTTATCAAGTCACAAGGGAAAAGTATATAAACGAAAGATGGCCATATTCTGATCGCGGAAGTACCTTACGTTTAATAAATCTAACATTTCTGTTACCCGCATCGGTGGAGTAAAGGTTAGAATTGTTGCCTTCCAAGCAATAGATCCGGGTTCAATTCCCGGCTGACCCATTTTGCTTCTAGAATTTACTTCTAGTCTATTAACTTCGGTTCTTGTGGTTCGTCCTTGAGAGACGATTAGAAGAGCAATCCTTTATGGCAGGGTTGAATGTTTTTGAGTTATCAAGTCACAAGGGAAAAGCATATAAACGAAAGATGGCCATATTCTGATCGCGGAAGTACCTTACGTTTAATAAATCTAACATTTCTGTTATCCGCGTCGGTGGAGTAAAGGTTAGCATTGTTGCCTTCAAAGCAATAGATCCAGGTTCGATTCCCTGCCGACGCATTTCAATATGAGGTTGTAGAAAAATCATACCTAAATGTATTGAGGCAAAATTTACCTCCATAATATTGGAACAGCCAAATTCTTTATAAGACTACCCCTTCTTAAAATGTCAAGGTTCAGATGCCCGAGCTTAGAGTGTCCTCAGGACTTTTGATCATCAGTTGTTTCGTATATTCTCCCAATTATTTAATGTCACAATAATTGCCGACTTTTGCATTGTCATTTCTACGATAAATATTGTAGTTAATCTTGCGGACGTCGTATTACGCCACAGAAAGATTAGGTCAGTTTTGTGCGTGCAATCTTGGTTTTTTCATTTGACAGGTGACAATAGAAGGGCACAAACACATAAAAGCACAACAATTCCGCGGACGCATCTCCCTTTCTGCAAAGTGCTTTGGAGTTGTCTCATCGGCGTCGGTGGTGTAAAGGTTTGCATTGTTGCCTTCCAAGCACCGGGTTCAATACCCGGCTGACGCATTTCAATATGCGGTTGTTGAAAAATCATACCGAAATGTATTGAGGCGAAATTTGCCTCCATAATATTGGAACAGCCTAATTCTTTATTAAACTACCCCTTCTTATAATGTCCAGGTTCACATGCCAGTGCTTAGATTGTGCTCAGGACTATGATCATCAGTTGTTTCGTATTCTCCTAATTATTTAATGTCACAATAATTGTCGACTCTTGCATTGTCATTTTCTACGATAAATATTTGTAGTTAATGTTGCGGACGTCGTATTACGGTACAGAAAGATAGGTAGGTCAGTTTTGTGCGTGCAATCTTGGCTTTTTCATTTGACAGGTGACAATAGAAGGGCAGAAAACACAAGAAAGCGCAAGTATTGCGCGCTGGCATCTCCCTTTCTGCAAAGTGCTCTGGAGTTCTCTCATCAGCGTCGGTGGTTTAAAGGTTAGCATTGTTGCCTTCGAAGTAATAGATCCGGGTTCAATTCCCGGCTGACGCATTTTGCTTCTAGATTTTATTTCTAGTCTATTAACTTCGGTTCTTGTGGTTCGTACTTGAGAGATGATTAGAAGAGCAATCCTTTATGGCAGGGTTGAATTTTTTGAGTTATCAAGTCGCAAGGGAAAAGCATATATCTCGAAAGATGCCCATATTTTGACCGCAGAAGTACCTTACGTTTAATAAATCTAACATTTCTGCAATCACCGTCGGTGGTGTAAAGGTTAGCATTGTTGCCTTCCAAGCAATAGATCCGGGTTCAATTCCCGGCTGACGCATTTTGCTCCTGGATTTTATTTCTAGTCTATTAACTTCGGTTCTTGTGGTTCGTACTTGAGAGATGATTAGAAGAGCAATCCTTTGCGGCAGGGTTTAATATTTTGAGTTATCAAGTCACAAGGGAAAAGCATATAACACGAAAGATGCCCATATTTTGACCGCGGAAATACCTTACGTTTAATAAATCTAACTTTTCTGCTATCAGCGTCGGTGGTGTAAAGGTTAGCATTGTTGCCTTCCAAGCAATAGATACGGGTTCGATTCCCGGCCGACGCATTTCAATATAATGTTGTAGAATAATCATACCGAAATGTATTGAGGCAAAATGTGCCTCCATAATATTGGAACAGCTTAATTCTGTATTAGACTACCCCTTCTGAAACTCTCCAGGTTCACATGCCAGAGCTTAGAGTGTCCTCAGGACTTTTGATCATCAGTTGTTTCGTATTCTCCCAATTATTTAATGTCACAATAATTCCCGACTTTTGCCTTGTCATTTTCTACGATAAATATTTGTAGTTAATCTTGCGGACGTCGTATTACGCCACAGAAAGATAGGTAGGTCGGTTTTCTGCGTGCAATCTTGGCTTTTTCATTTTGACAGGGGACAATAGAAGGGCAGACAACACAAGAAAGCGCAATTATTGCGCGCACGCATCTCCCTTTCTGCAAAATGCTTTGGAGTTCTTTCATCAGCGTCGGCGGTGTAAAGGTTAGCATTGTTGCCTTTCAAGCAATAGATCCGGGTTCAATTCCCGGCTGACGCATTTTGCTTCTAGATTTAATTTCCAGTCTATTAACTTCGGTTCTTGTGGTTCGTACTTGAGAGATGATTAGAAGAGCAATCCTTTATGGCAGGGTTGAATTTTTTGAGTTATCAATTCACAAGGGAAAAGCATATAACACAAAAGATGCCCATATTTTGACCGCGGAAGTACCTTACGTTTAATTAATCTGATATGAGGTTGTAGAATAATCATACCGAAATGTATTGAGGCAAAATTTGCCTCCATAATATTGGAACAGCCTAATTCTCTATTAGACTATCCCTTCTGAAAATGTCCAGGTTCACATGCCAATGCTTAGAGTGTCCTCAGGCTTTTTGATATTCAGTTGTTTCGCATTCTGCTAATTATTTAATTTCACAATAATTGTCGACTTTTGCATTGTCATTTTCAACGATAAATATTCGTAGTTAATCTTGCGGACGTCGTATTACGCCACAGAAAGATTAGGTCAGTTTTGTGCGTGCAATCTTGGCTTTTTCCTTTGACAGGTGACAATAGAAGGGCAGAAAACACAAGAAAGCACAACAATTCCGCGCACGCATCTCCCTTTCTGCAAAGTGCTTTGGAGTTCTCTCATCAGCGTCGGTGGTGTAAAGGTTAGCATTGTTGCCTTCCAAGAAATAGATCCGGTTCAATTCCCGGATGACGCATTTCAATATGAGGTTGTTGAATAATCATACCGAAATGTATTGAGGCAAAATTTGCCTGCAGAATATTGGAGCAGCCTAATTCTTTATTAAACTACCCTTTCTAAAAATGTCCAGGTTCACATGCGAGTGCTTAGATTGTGCTCAGGACTTTGATCATCAGTTGTTTCGTATTCTCCTAATTAATTAATGTCACAATAATTGTCGACTTTTGCATTGTCTTTTTCTACGATAAATATTTGTAGTTAATCTTGCGGAGGTCGTATTACGCCACAGAAAGATTAGGTCAGTTTTGTGCGCGCAATCTTGGCTTTTTCATTTGACAGGTGACAATAGAAGGGCAGAAAACACAAGAAAGCACAACAATTCCGCGCATGCACCTCCCTTTCTGCAAAGTGCTTTGGAGTTCTCTCATCAGCGTCGGTGGTGTAAAGGTTAGCATTGCTGCCTTCCAAGCAATAGATCCGGGTTCAATTCCCGGCTGACGCATTTCAATATGAGGTTGTTGAACAATCATACCGAAATGTATTGAGGCAAAATTTGCCTCCAGAATATTGGAGCAGCCTAATTCTTTATTAAACTACCCTTTCTGAAAATGTCCAGGTTCACATGCGAGTGCTTAGATTGTGCTCAGGACTTTGATCATCAGTTGTTTCGTATTCTCCTAATTAATTAATGTCACAATAATTGTCGACTTTTGCATTGTCATTTTCTACGATAAGTATTTGTAGTTAATCTTGCGGACGTCGTATTACGCCACAGAAAGATTAAGTCAGTTTTGTGCGTGCAATCTTGGCTTTTTCATTTGACAGG
Organism: Hydractinia echinata; assembly: GCA_030067915.1. Classification (NCBI taxonomy): domain Eukaryota; kingdom Metazoa; phylum Cnidaria; class Hydrozoa; order Anthoathecata; family Hydractiniidae; genus Hydractinia; species Hydractinia echinata. The sequence goes on along the minus strand of JASGCC010000295.1, from coordinate 261,876 downwards.
TGACAATAGACGGGCAGAAAACACAAGAAAGCACAACAATTCCGCGCACGCATCTCCCTTTCTGCAAAGTGCTTTGGAGTTCTCTCATCAGCGTCGGTGGTGTAAAGGTTAGCATTGTTGCCTTCAAGCAATAGGTCCGCGTTCAATTCCCGGCCGACGCATTTCAATACTAGGATTTATTTCTAGCCTATTAACTTCGGTTCTTGTTGTTCGTACTTGAGAGATGATTAGAAGAGCAATCATTTATGGCAGGGTTGAATTTTTTGAGTTATCAAGTCACAAGGGAAAAGCATATATCTCGAAAGATGCCCATATTTTGACCGCGGAAGTACCTTACGTTTAATAAATCTAACATTTCTGCTATCAGCGTCGGTGGTGTAAAAGTTAGCATTGTTGCCTTCAAGCAATAGATCCGCGTTCGATTTCCGGCCGACGCATTCCAATATGAGGTTGTAGAATAATCATACCGAAATGTATTGAGGCAAAATTTCCCTCCATAATATTGGAACAGCCTAATTCTTTATTAAAACACCCCTTCTGAAAATGTCCAGGTTCACATGCCAGTGCTTAGATTGTGCTCAGCTCTTTGATCATCAGTTGTTTCGTATTCTCCTAATTATTTAATGTCACAATAATTGTTGACTTTTGCATTGTCATTTTCTACGATAAATATTTGCAGTTTATCTTGCGGACGTCGTATTACGCTACAGAAAGATAGATAGGTCAGTTTTGTGCGTGCAATCTTGGCTTTGTCATTTGACAAGTAACCATAGAAAGGCAGAAAACACAAGAAAGCGCAAGTATTGCGCGCACGCATCTCCCTTTCTGCAAAGTGCTTTGGAGTTCTCCCAACAGCGTCGGTGGTGTAAAGGTTAGCATTGTTGCCTTCCCAGCAATAGATCCGGGTTCAATTCCCGGCTGACGCATTTTGCTTCTAGGTTATAGTTCTAGTCTATTAACTTCGGTTCTTGTAGTTCGTACTTGAGAGATGATTAGAGGAGCAATCCTTTATGGCAAGGTTGAATTTTTTGAGTTATCCAGTCACAAGGGAAAAGCATATATCTCGAAAGATGCCCATATTTTGACCGTGCAAGTACCTTACCTTTAATAAATCTAACATTTCTGTTATCAGCGTCGGTGGTGTAAAGGTTAGCATTGTTGCCTCCCAAGCAATAGATCCGGGTTCAATTCCCGGCTGACGCATTTCAATATGAGGTTGTAGAATAATCATACCGAAATGTATTGAGGCAAAATTTGCCTCCATAATATTGGAACAGCGTAATTCTTTATTAAACTACCCCTTCTGAAAATGTCCAGGTTCACATGCCAGTGCTTAGATTGTGCTCAGGGCTTTGATTATCAGTTGCTTCGTATTCTCCTAATTATTTAATTTCGCAATAATTGTCGACTTTTGCATTGTCATTTTCAACGATAAATATTTGTAGTTAATCTTGCGGACGTCGTATTACGCTACAGAAAGATTAGGTCAGTTTTGTGCGCGCAATCTTGGCTTTTTCATTTGACAGGTGACAATAGAAGGGCAGAAAACACAAGAAAGCACAACAATTCCGCGCACGCATCTCCTTTTCTGCAAAGTGATTTGGAGTTCTCTCATCAGCGTCGGTGGTGTAAAGGTTAGCATTGTTGCCTTCAAGCAATAGGTCCGCGTTCAATTCCCGGCCGACGCATTCCAATATGAGGTTGTAGAATAATCATACCGAAATGTATTGAGGCAAAATTTGCCTCCATAATATTGGAACACCCTAATTCTCTATTAGATTACCCCTTCTGAAAATGTCCAGTTTCACATGCCAGTGCTTAGAGTGTCCTCAGGACTTTGGATCATCAGTTGTTTCGTATTCTCCCAATTATTTAATGTCACAATAATTGCCGACTTTTGCATTGTCATTTTCTACGATAAATATTTGTAGTTAATCTTGCGGACGTCGTATTACGCCACAGAAAGATAGGTAGGTCAGTTTTTTGCGTGCAATCTTGGCTTTTTTATTTGACAGGTGACAATAGAAGGGCAGAAAACACAAGAAAGCACAACAATTCCACGCACGCATCTCACTTTCTGCAAAATGCTTTGGAGTTCTCTCATCAGCGTCGGTGGTGTAAAGGTTAGCATTGTTGCCTTCCAACCAATAGATCCGGGTTCAACTCCCGGCTGACGTATTTTGCTCCTAGATTTTATTTCTAGTCTATTAACTTCGGTTCTTGTGGTTCGTCCTTGAGAGACGATTAGAAGAGCAATCCTTTATGGCAGGGTTGAATGTCTTTGAGTTATCAAGTCACAAGGGAAAAGCACATAAAACGAAAGATGGCCATATTCTGATCGCGGAAGTACCTTACGTTTAATAAATCTAACATTTCTGCAATCACCGTCGGTGGTGTAAAGGTTAGCATTGTTGCCTTCCCAGCAATAGATCCGGGTTCAATTCCCGGCTGACGCATTTTGCTTCTAGATCATAGTTCTAGTCTATTAACTTCGGTTCTTGTGGTTCGTACTTGAGAGATGATTAGAGGAGCAATCCTTTATGGCAAGGTTGAATTTTTTGAGTTATCAAGTCACAAGGGAAAAGCATATATCTCGAAAGATGCCCATATTTTGACCGTGCAAGTACCTTACGTTTAATAAATCTAACATTTCTGCTATCAGCGTCGGTGGTGTAAAGGTTAGCATTGTTGCCTCCCAAGCAATAGATCCGGGTTCAATTCCCGGCTGACGCATTTCAATATGAGGTTGTAGAATAATCATACCGAAATGTATTGAGGCAAAATTTGCCTCCATAATATTGGAACAGCGTAATTCTTTTTTAAACTACCCTTCTGAAAATGTCCAGGTTCACATGCCAGTGCTTAGATTGTGCTCAAGGCTTTGATTATCAGTTGTTTCGTATTCTCCTAATTATTTAATTTCACAATAATTGTCGACTTTTGCATTGTCATTTTCTACGATAAATATTTGTAGTTAATCTTGAGGACGTCGTATTACGCTACAGAAAGATAAGTAGGTCAGTTTTGTGCGTGCAATCTTGGCTTTTTCATTTGACAGGTGACAATAGAAGGGCAGAAAACACAAGAAAGCGCAAGTATTGCGCGCACGCATCTCCCTTTCTGCAAAGTGCTTTGCAGTTCTCTCATCAGCGTCGGTGGTGTAAAGGTTAGCATTGTTGCCTTCCAAGCAATAGATCCGGGTTCAATTCCCGGCTGACGCATTTTGCTTCTAGATTTTATTTCTAGTCTATTAACTTCGGTTCTTGTGGTTCGTACTTGAGAGATGATTAGAAGAGCAATCCTTTATGGCAGTGTTGAATTTTTTGAGTTATCAAGTCACAAGGGAAAAGCATATATCTCGAAAGATGCCCATATTTTGACCGTGGAAGTACCTTACGTTTAATTAATCTGATATGAGGTTGTAGAATAATCATACCGAAGAGTTTTGAGGCAAAATTTGCCTCCATAATATTGGAACAGCCTAATTCTCTATTAGACTATCCCTTCTGAAAATGTCCAGGTTCACATGCCAGTGCTTAGAGTGTCCTCAGGCTTTTTGATATTCAGTTGTTTCATATTCTCCTAATTATTTAATTTCACAATAATTGTCGACTTTTGCATTGTCATTTTCAACGATAAATATTCGTAGTTAATCTTGCGGACGTCGTATCACGCCACAGAAAGATTAGGTGAGTTTTGTGCGTGCAATCTTGGCTTTTTCATTTGACAGGTGACAATAGAAGGGCAGAAAACACAAGAAAGCACAACAATTCCGCGCACGCATCTCCCTTTCTGCAAAGTGCTTTGGAGTTCTCTCATCAACGTCGGTGGTGTAAAGGTTAGCATTGTTGCTTTCCAAGCAATAGATCCGGGTTCAATTCCCGGCTGACGCATTTCAATATGAGGTTGTTGAATAATCATACCGAAATGTATTGAGGCAAAATTTGCCTCCAGAATATTGGAGCAGCCTAATTCTTTATTAAACTACCCTTTCTGAAAATGTCCAGGTTCACATGCGAGTGCTTAGATTGTGCTCAGGACTTTGATCATCAGTTGTTTCGTATTCTTCTAATTAATTAATGTCACAATAATTGTCGACTTTTGCATTGTCATTTTCTACGATAAATATTTGTAGTTAATCTTGCGGACGTCGTATTACGCCACAGAAAGATTAGGTCAGTTTTGTGCGTGTAATCTTGGCTTTTTCATTTGACAGGTGACAATAGAAGGGCAGAAAACACAAGAAAGCACAACAATTCCGCGCACGCATTTCCCTTTCTGCAAAGTGCTTTGGAGTTCTCTCATCAGCGTCGGTGGTGTAAAGGTTAGCATTGTTGCCTTCCAAGCAATAGATCCGGGTTCAATTCCCGGCTGACGCATTTCAATATGAGGTTGTTGAATAATCATACCGAAATGTATTGAGGCAAAATTTGCCTCCAGAGTTTTGGAGCAGCCTAATTCTTTATTAAACTACCCTTTCTGAAAAGTCCAGGTTCACATGCGAGTGCTTAGATTGTGCTCAGACTTTGATCATCAGTTGTTTCGTATTCTCCTAATTAATTAATGTCACAATAATTGTCGACTTTTGCATTGTCATTTTCTACGATAAATATTTGTAGTTAATCTTGCGGACGTCGTATTACGCCACAGAAAGATTAGGTCAGTTTTGTGCGTGCAATATTGGCTTTTTCATTTGACAGGTGACAATAGAAGGGCAGAAAACACAAGAAAGCACAACAATTCCGCGCATGCATCTCCCTTTCTGCAAAGTGCTTTGGAGTTCTCTCAACAGCGTCGGTGGTGTAAAGGTTAGCATTGTTGCCTTCCAAGCAATAGATCCGGGTTCAATTCCCGGCTGACGCATTTCAATATGAGGTTGTTGAATAATCATACCGAAATGTATTGAGGCAAAATTTGCCTCCAGAATATTGGAGCAGCCTAATTCTTTATTAAACTACCCTTTCTGAAAATGTCCAGGTTCACATGCCAGTGCTTAGATTGTGCTCAGGGCTTTGATTATCAGTTGTTTCGTATTCTCCTAATTATTTAATTTCACAATAATTGTCGACTTTTGCATTGTCATTTTCAACGATAAATATTTGTAGTTAATCTTGCGGACGTCGTGTTACGCCACAGAAAGATTAGGTTAGTTTTGTGCGTGCAATCTTGGCTTTTTCATTTGACAGGTGACAATAGAAGGGCAGAAAACACCAGAAAGCACAACAATTCCGCGCACGCATCTCCCTTTCTGCAAAGTGCATTGGAGTTCTCTCATCAGCGTCGGTGGTGTAAAGGTTAGCATTGTTGCCTTCCAAGCAATAGATCCGGGTTCAATTCCTGGCTGACGCATTTCAATATGAGGTTGTTGAACAATCATACCGAAATGTATTGAGGCAAAATTTGCCTCCAGAATATTGGAGCAGCCTAATTCTTTATTAAACTACCCTTTCTGAAAATGTCCAGGTTCACATGCCAGTGCTTAGATTGTGCTCAGGGCTTTGATTATCAGTTGTTTCGTATTCTCCTAATTATTTAATTTCACAATAATTGTCGACTTTTGCATTGTCATTTTCAACGATAAATATTTGTAGTTAATCTTGCGGACGTCGTGTTACGCCACAGAAAGATTAGGTTAGTTTTGTGCGTGCAATCTTGGCTTTTTCATTTGACAGGTGACAATAGAAGGGCAGAAAACACCAGAAAGCACAACAATTCCGCGCACGCATCTCCCTTTCTGCAAAGTGCATTGGAGTTCTCTCATCAGCGTCGGTGGTGTAAAGGTTAGCATTGTTGCCTTCCAGGCAATAGATCCGGGTTCAATTGCCGGCTGACGCATTTCAATATGAGGTTGTAGAATAATCATACCGAAATGTATTGAGGCAAAATTTGCCTCCATAATATTGGAGCAGCCTAATTCTTTATTAAACTACCCTTTCTGAAAATATCCAGGTTCACATGCCAGTGCTTAGATTGTGCTCAGGATTTGATCATCAGTTGTTTCGTATTCTCCTAATTAATTAATGTCACAATAATTGTCGACTTTTGCATTGTCATTTTCAATGATAAATATTTGTAGTTAATCTTGCGGACGTCGTATTACGCTACAGAAAGATAGGTAGGTCAGTTTTGTGCTCGCAATCCTGGCTTTTTCATTTGACAGGTGACAATAGAAGGGCAGAAAACACAAGAAAGCGCAAGTATTGCGCGCACGCATCTCCCTTTCTGCAAAGTGCTTTGCAGTTCTCTCATCAGCGTCGGTGGTGAAAAGGTTAGCATTGTTGCCTTCCAAGCAATAGATCCGGGTTCAATTCCCAGCTGACGCATTTGGCTTCTAGATTTTATTTCTAGTCTATTAACTTCGGTTCTTGTGCTTCGTACTTGAGAGATGATTAGAAGAGCAATCCTTTATGGCAGTGTTGAATTTTTTGAGTTATCAAGTTACAAGGGAAAATAATAAATCTCGAAAGATGCCCATATTTTGACCGCGGAAGTACCTTACGTTTAATTAATCTGATATGAGGTTGTAGAATAATCATACCTAAATGTTTTGAAGCAAAATTTGCCTCCATAATATTGGAACAGCCTAATTCTCTATTAGACTATCCCTTCTGAAAATGTCCAGGTTCACATGCCAGTGTTTAGAGTGTCCTCAGGCTTTTTGATATTCATTTGTTTCATATTCTCCTAATTATTTAATTTCACAATAATTGTCGACTTTTGCATTGTCATTTTCAACGATAAATATTTGTAGTTAATCTTGCGGACGTCGTATTACGCTACAGAAAGATAGGTAGGTCAGTTTTGTGCGTGCAATCTTGGCTTTTTCATTTGACAGGTGACAATAGACGGGCAAAAACACAAGAAAGCGCAAGTATTGCGCGCACGCATCTCCCTTTCTGCAAAGTGCTTTGCAGTTCTCTCATCAGCGTCGGTGGTGTAAAGGTTAGCATTATTGCCTTCAAAGCAATAGATCCGGGTTCAATTCCCGGCTGACGCATTTTGCTTCTAGATTTTATTTCTAGTCTATTAACTTCGGTTCTTGTGGTTCGTACTTGAGAGATGATTAGAAGAGCAATCCTTTATGGCAGTGTTGAATTTTTTGAGTTATCAAGTCACAAGGGAAAAGTATATAAAACGAAAGATGGCCATATTCTGATCGCGGAAGTACCTTACGTTTAATAAATCTAACATTTCTGTTACCCGCATCGGTGGAGTAAAGGTTAGAATTGTTGCCTTCCAAGCAATAGATCCGGGTTCAATTCCCGGCTGACCCATTTTGCTTCTAGAATTTACTTCTAGTCTATTAACTTCGGTTCTTGTGGTTCGTCCTTGAGAGACGATTAGAAGAGCAATCCTTTATGGCAGGGTTGAATGTTTTTGAGTTATCAAGTCACAAGGGAAAAGCATATAAAACGAAAGATGGCCATATTCTGATCGCGGAAGTACCTTACGTTTAATAAATCTAACATTTCTGTTATCCGCGTCGGTGGAGTAAAGGTTAGCATTGTTGCCTTCAAAGCAATAGATCCAGGTTCGATTCCCTGCCGACGCATTTCAATATGAGGTTGTAGAAAAATCATACCTAAATGTATTGAGGCAAAATTTACCTCCATAATATTGGAACAGCCAAATTCTTTATAAGACTACCCCTTCTTAAAATGTCAAGGTTCAGATGCCCGAGCTTAGAGTGTCCTCAGGACTTTTGATCATCAGTTGTTTCGTATATTCTCCCAATTATTTAATGTCACAATAATTGCCGACTTTTGCATTGTCATTTTCTACGATAAATATTTGTAGTTAATCTTGCGGACGTCGTATTACGCCACAGAAAGATTAGGTCAGTTTTGTGCGTGCAATCTTGGTTTTTTCATTTGACAGGTGACAATAGAAGGGCACAAAACACATAAAAGCACAACAATTCCGCGGACGCATCTCCCTTTCTGCAAAGTGCTTTGGAGTTGTCTCATCGGCGTCGGTGGTGTAAAGGTTTGCATTGTTGCCTTCCAAGCACCGGGTTCAATACCCGGCTGACGCATTTCAATATGCGGTTGTTGAAAAATCATACCGAAATGTATTGAGGCGAAATTTGCCTCCATAATATTGGAACAGCCTAATTCTTTATTAAACTACCCCTTCTTATAATGTCCAGGTTCACATGCCAGTGCTTAGATTGTGCTCAGGACTATGATCATCAGTTGTTTCGTATTCTCCTAATTATTTAATGTCACAATAATTGTCGACTCTTGCATTGTCATTTTCTACGATAAATATTTGTAGTTAATGTTGCGGACGTCGTATTACGGTACAGAAAGATAGGTAGGTCAGTTTTGTGCGTGCAATCTTGGCTTTTTCATTTGACAGGTGACAATAGAAGGGCAGAAAACACAAGAAAGCGCAAGTATTGCGCGCTGGCATCTCCCTTTCTGCAAAGTGCTCTGGAGTTCTCTCATCAGCGTCGGTGGTTTAAAGGTTAGCATTGTTGCCTTCGAAGTAATAGATCCGGGTTCAATTCCCGGCTGACGCATTTTGCTTCTAGATTTTATTTCTAGTCTATTAACTTCGGTTCTTGTGGTTCGTACTTGAGAGATGATTAGAAGAGCAATCCTTTATGGCAGGGTTGAATTTTTTGAGTTATCAAGTCGCAAGGGAAAAGCATATATCTCGAAAGATGCCCATATTTTGACCGCAGAAGTACCTTACGTTTAATAAATCTAACATTTCTGCAATCACCGTCGGTGGTGTAAAGGTTAGCATTGTTGCCTTCCAAGCAATAGATCCGGGTTCAATTCCCGGCTGACGCATTTTGCTCCTGGATTTTATTTCTAGTCTATTAACTTCGGTTCTTGTGGTTCGTACTTGAGAGATGATTAGAAGAGCAATCCTTTGCGGCAGGGTTTAATATTTTGAGTTATCAAGTCACAAGGGAAAAGCATATAACACGAAAGATGCCCATATTTTGACCGCGGAAATACCTTACGTTTAATAAATCTAACTTTTCTGCTATCAGCGTCGGTGGTGTAAAGGTTAGCATTGTTGCCTTCCAAGCAATAGATACGGGTTCGATTCCCGGCCGACGCATTTCAATATAATGTTGTAGAATAATCATACCGAAATGTATTGAGGCAAAATGTGCCTCCATAATATTGGAACAGCTTAATTCTGTATTAGACTACCCCTTCTGAAACTCTCCAGGTTCACATGCCAGAGCTTAGAGTGTCCTCAGGACTTTTGATCATCAGTTGTTTCGTATTCTCCCAATTATTTAATGTCACAATAATTCCCGACTTTTGCCTTGTCATTTTCTACGATAAATATTTGTAGTTAATCTTGCGGACGTCGTATTACGCCACAGAAAGATAGGTAGGTCGGTTTTCTGCGTGCAATCTTGGCTTTTTCATTTTGACAGGGGACAATAGAAGGGCAGACAACACAAGAAAGCGCAATTATTGCGCGCACGCATCTCCCTTTCTGCAAAATGCTTTGGAGTTCTTTCATCAGCGTCGGCGGTGTAAAGGTTAGCATTGTTGCCTTTCAAGCAATAGATCCGGGTTCAATTCCCGGCTGACGCATTTTGCTTCTAGATTTAATTTCCAGTCTATTAACTTCGGTTCTTGTGGTTCGTACTTGAGAGATGATTAGAAGAGCAATCCTTTATGGCAGGGTTGAATTTTTTGAGTTATCAATTCACAAGGGAAAAGCATATAACACAAAAGATGCCCATATTTTGACCGCGGAAGTACCTTACGTTTAATTAATCTGATATGAGGTTGTAGAATAATCATACCGAAATGTATTGAGGCAAAATTTGCCTCCATAATATTGGAACAGCCTAATTCTCTATTAGACTATCCCTTCTGAAAATGTCCAGGTTCACATGCCAATGCTTAGAGTGTCCTCAGGCTTTTTGATATTCAGTTGTTTCGCATTCTGCTAATTATTTAATTTCACAATAATTGTCGACTTTTGCATTGTCATTTTCAACGATAAATATTCGTAGTTAATCTTGCGGACGTCGTATTACGCCACAGAAAGATTAGGTCAGTTTTGTGCGTGCAATCTTGGCTTTTTCCTTTGACAGGTGACAATAGAAGGGCAGAAAACACAAGAAAGCACAACAATTCCGCGCACGCATCTCCCTTTCTGCAAAGTGCTTTGGAGTTCTCTCATCAGCGTCGGTGGTGTAAAGGTTAGCATTGTTGCCTTCCAAGAAATAGATCCGGTTCAATTCCCGGATGACGCATTTCAATATGAGGTTGTTGAATAATCATACCGAAATGTATTGAGGCAAAATTTGCCTGCAGAATATTGGAGCAGCCTAATTCTTTATTAAACTACCCTTTCTAAAAATGTCCAGGTTCACATGCGAGTGCTTAGATTGTGCTCAGGACTTTGATCATCAGTTGTTTCGTATTCTCCTAATTAATTAATGTCACAATAATTGTCGACTTTTGCATTGTCTTTTTCTACGATAAATATTTGTAGTTAATCTTGCGGAGGTCGTATTACGCCACAGAAAGATTAGGTCAGTTTTGTGCGCGCAATCTTGGCTTTTTCATTTGACAGGTGACAATAGAAGGGCAGAAAACACAAGAAAGCACAACAATTCCGCGCACGCATCTCCCTTTCTGCAAAGTGCTTTGGAGTTCTCTCATCAGCGTCGGTGGTGTAAAGGTTAGCATTGTTGCCTTCAAGCAATAGGTCCGCGTTCAATTCCCGGCCGACGCATTTCAATACTAGGATTTATTTCTAGCCTATTAACTTCGGTTCTTGTTGTTCGTACTTGAGAGATGATTAGAAGAGCAATCATTTATGGCAGGGTTGAATTTTTTGAGTTATCAAGTCACAAGGGAAAAGCATATATCTCGAAAGATGCCCATATTTTGACCGCGGAAGTACCTTACGTTTAATAAATCTAACATTTCTGCTATCAGCGTCGGTGGTGTAAAAGTTAGCATTGTTGCCTTCAAGCAATAGATCCGCGTTCGATTTCCGGCCGACGCATTCAATATGAGGTTGTAGAATAATCATACCGAAATGTATTGAGCATACCGAAATGTATTGAGGCAAAATTTCCTCCATAATATTGGAACAGCCTAATTCTTTATTAAAACACCCCTTCTGAAAATGTCCAGGTTCACATGCCAGTGCTTAGATTGTGCTCAGCTCTTTGATCATCAGTTGTTTCGTATTCTCCTAATTATTTAATGTCACAATAATTGTTGACTTTTGCATTGTCATTTTCTACGATAAATATTTGCAGTTTATCTTGCGGACGTCGTATTACGCTACAGAAAGATAGATAGGTCAGTTTTGTGCGTGCAATCTTGGCTTTGTCATTTGACAAGTAACCATAGAAAGGCAGAAAACACAAGAAAGCGCAAGTATTGCGCGCACGCATCTCCCTTTCTGCAAAGTGCTTTGGAGTTCTCCCCAACAGCGTCGGTGGTGTAAAGGTTAGCATTGTTGCCTTCCCAGCAATAGATCCGGGTTCAATTCCCGGCTGACGCATTTTGCTTCTAGATCATAGTTCTAGTCTATTAACTTCGGTTCTTGTGGTTCGTACTTGAGAGATGATTAGAGGAGCAATCCTTTATGGCAAGGTTGAATTTTTTGAGTTATCAAGTCACAAGGGAAAAGCATATATCTCGAAAGATGCCCATATTTTGACCGTGCAAGTACCTTACGTTTAATAAATCTAACATTTCTGCTATCAGCGTCGGTGGTGTAAAGGTTAGCATTGTTGCCTCCCAAGCAATAGATCCGGGTTCAATTCCCGGCTGACGCATTTCAATATGAGGTTGTAGAATAATCATACCGAAATGTATTGAGGCAAAATTTGCCTCCATAATATTGGAACAGCGTAATTCTTTATTAAACTACCCCTTCTGAAAATGTCCAGGTTCACATGCCAGTGCTTAGATTGTGCTCAGGGCTTTGATTATCAGTTGCTTCGTATTCTCCTAATTATTTAATTTCGCAATAATTGTCGACTTTTGCATTGTCATTTTCAACGATAAATATTTGTAGTTAATCTTGCGGACGTCGTATTACGCTACAGAAAGATTAGGTCAGTTTTGTGCGCGCAATCTTGGCTTTTTCATTTGACAGGTGACAATAGAAGGGCAGAAAACACAAGAAAGCACAACAATTCCACGCACGCATCTCACTTTCTGCAAAATGCTTTGGAGTTCTCTCATCAGCGTCGGTGGTGTAAAGGTTAGCATTGTTGCCTTCCAACCAATAGATCCGGGTTCAACTCCCGGCTGACGTATTTTGCTCCTAGATTTTATTTCTAGTCTATTAACTTCGGTTCTTGTGGTTCGTCCTTGAGAGACGATTAGAAGAGCAATCCTTTATGGCAGGGTTGAATGTCTTTGAGTTATCAAGTCACAAGGGAAAAGCACATAAAACGAAAGATGGCCATATTCTGATCGCGGAAGTACCTTACGTTTAATAAATCTAACATTTCTGCAATCACCGTCGGTGGTGTAAAGGTTAGCATTGTTGCCTTCCCAGCAATAGATCCGGGTTCAATTCCCGGCTGACGCATTTTGCTTCTAGATCATAGTTCTAGTCTATTAACTTCGGTTCTTGTGGTTCGTACTTGAGAGATGATTAGAGGAGCAATCCTTTATGGCAAGGTTGAATTTTTTGAGTTATCAAGTCACAAGGGAAAAGCATATATCTCGAAAGATGCCCATATTTTGACCGTGCAAGTACCTTACGTTTAATAAATCTAACATTTCTGCTATCAGCGTCGGTGGTGTAAAGGTTAGCATTGTTGCCTCCCAAGCAATAGATCCGGGTTCAATTCCCGGCTGACGCATTTCAATATGAGGTTGTAGAATAATCATACCGAAATGTATTGAGGCAAAATTTGCCTCCATAATATTGGAACAGCGTAATTCTTTTTTAAACTACCCCTTCTGAAAATGTCCAGGTTCACATGCCAGTGCTTAGATTGTGCTCAAGGCTTTGATTATCAGTTGTTTCGTATTCTCCTAATTATTTAATTTCACAATAATTGTCGACTTTTGCATTGTCATTTTCTACGATAAATATTTGTAGTTAATCTTGAGGACGTCGTATTACGCTACAGAAAGATAAGTAGGTCAGTTTTGTGCGTGCAATCTTGGCTTTTTCATTTGACAGGTGACAATAGAAGGGCAGAAAACACAAGAAAGCGCAAGTATTGCGCGCACGCATCTCCCTTTCTGCAAAGTGCTTTGCAGTTCTCTCATCAGCGTCGGTGGTGTAAAGGTTAGCATTGTTGCCTTCCAAGCAATAGATCCGGGTTCAATTCCCGGCTGACGCATTTTGCTTCTAGATTTTATTTCTAGTCTATTAACTTCGGTTCTTGTGGTTCGTACTTGAGAGATGATTAGAAGAGCAATCCTTTATGGCAGTGTTGAATTTTTTGAGTTATCAAGTCACAAGGGAAAAGCATATATCTCGAAAGATGCCCATATTTTGACCGTGGAAGTACCTTACGTTTAATTAATCTGATATGAGGTTGTAGAATAATCATACCGAAGAGTTTTGAGGCAAAATTTGCCTCCATAATATTGGAACAGCCTAATTCTCTATTAGACTATCCCTTCTGAAAATGTCCAGGTTCACATGCCAGTGCTTAGAGTGTCCTCAGGCTTTTTGATATTCATTTGTTTCATATTCTCCTAATTATTTAATTTCACAATAATTGTCGACTTTTGCATTGTCATTTTCAACGATAAATATTCGTAGTTAATCTTGCGGACGTCGTATCACGCCACAGAAAGATTAGGTGAGTTTTGTGCGTGCAATCTTGGCTTTTTCATTTGACAGGTGACAATAGAAGGGCAGAAAACACAAGAAAGCACAACAATTCCGCGCACGCATCTCCCTTTCTGCAAAGTGCTTTGGAGTTCTCTCATCAACGTCGGTGGTGTAAAGGTTAGCATTGTTGCTTTCCAAGCAATAGATCCGGGTTCAATTCCCGGCTGACGCATTTCAATATGAGGTTGTTGAATAATCATACCGAAATGTATTGAGGCAAAATTTGCCTCCAGAATATTGGAGCAGCCTAATTCTTTATTAAACTACCCTTTCTGAAAATGTCCAGGTTCACATGCGAGTGCTTAGATTGTGCTCAGGACTTTGATCATCAGTTGTTTCGTATTCTTCTAATTAATTAATGTCACAATAATTGTCGACTTTTGCATTGTCATTTTCTACGATAAATATTTGTAGTTAATCTTGCGGACGTCGTATTACGCCACAGAAAGATTAGGTCAGTTTTGTGCGTGTAATCTTGGCTTTTTCATTTGACAGGTGACAATAGAAGGGCAGAAAACACAAGAAAGCACAACAATTCCGCGCACGCATTTCCCTTTCTGCAAAGTGCTTTGGAGTTCTCTCATCAGCGTCGGTGGTGTAAAGGTTAGCATTGTTGCCTTCCAAGCAATAGATCCGGGTTCAATTCCCGGCTGACGCATTTCAATATGAGGTTGTTGAATAATCATACCGAAATGTATTGAGGCAAAATTTGCCTCCAGAGTTTTGGAGCAGCCTAATTCTTTATTAAACTACCCTTTCTGAAAAGTCCAGGTTCACATGCGAGTGCTTAGATTGTGCTCAGTTCTTTGATCATCAGTTGTTTCGTATTCTCCTAATTAATTAATGTCACAATAATTGTCGACTTTTGCATTGTCATTTTCTACGATAAATATTTGTAGTTAATCTTGCGGACGTCGTATTACGCCACAGAAAGATTAGGTCAGTTTTGTGCGTGCAATATTGGCTTTTTCATTTGACAGGTGACAATAGAAGGGGAGAAAACACAAGAAAGCACAACAATTCCGCGCATGCATCTCCTTTTCTGCAAAGTGCTTTGGAGTTCTCTCAACAGCGTCGGTGGTGTAAAGGTTAGCATTGTTGCCTTCCAAGCAATAGATCCGGGTTCAATTCCCGGCTGACGCATTTCAATACTAGAATTTATTTCTAGTCTATTAACTTCGGTTCTTGTTGTTCGTACTTGAGAGATGATTAGAAGAGCAATCATTTATGGCAGGGTTGAATTTTTTGAGTTATCAAGTCACAAGGGAAAAGCATATATCTCGAAAGATGCCCATATTTTGACCGCGGAAGTACCTTACGTTTAATAAATCTAACATTTCTGCTATCAGCGTCGGTGGTGTAAAGGTTAGCATTGTTGCCTCCCAAGCAATAGATATGGGTTCAATTCCCGGCTGACGCATTTCAATATGAGGTTGTAGAATAATCATACCGAAATGTATTGAGGCAAAATTTGCCTCCATAATATTGGAACAGCGTAATTATTAATTAAACTACCCCTTCTGAAAATGTCCAGGTTCACATGCCAGTGCTTAGATTGTGCTCAGGGCTTTGATTATCAGTTGTTTCGTATTCTCCTAATTATTTAATTTCACAATAATTGTCGACTTTTGCATTGTCATTTTCAACGATAAATATTTGTAGTTAATCTTGCGGACGTCGTGTTACGCCACAGAAAGATTAGGTTAGTTTTGTGCGTGCAATCTTGGCTTTTTCATTTGACAGGTGACAATAGAAGGGCAGAAAACACCAGAAAGCACAACAATTCCGCGCATGCACCTCCCTTTCTGCAAAGTGCTTTGGAGTTCTCTCATCAGCGTCGGTGGTGTAAAGGTTAGCATTGTTGCCTTCCAAGCAATAGATCCGGGTTCAATTCCTGGCTGACGCATTTCAATATGAGGTTGTTGAACAATCATACCGAAATGTATTGAGGCAAAATTTGCCTCCAGAATATTGGAGCAGCCTAATTCTTTATTAAACTACCCTTTCTGAAAATGTCCAGGTTCACATGCCAGTGCTTAGATTGTGCTCAGGGCTTTGATTATCAGTTGTTTCGTATTCTCCTAATTATTTAATTTCACAATAATTGTCGACTTTTGCATTGTCATTTTCAACGATAAATATTTGTAGTTAATCTTGCGGACGTCGTGTTACGCCACAGAAAGATTAGGTTAGTTTTGTGCGTGCAATCTTGGCTTTTTCATTTGACAGGTGACAATAGAAGGGCAGAAAACACCAGAAAGCACAACAATTCCGCGCACGCATCTCCCTTTCTGCAAAGTGCATTGGAGTTCTCTCATCAGCGTCGGTGGTGTAAAGGTTAGCATTGTTGCCTTCCAGGCAATAGATCCGGGTTCAATTGCCGGCTGACGCATTTCAATATGAGGTTGTAGAATAATCATACCGAAATGTATTGAGGCAAAATTTGCCTCCATAATATTGGAGCAGCCTAATTCTTTATTAAACTACCCTTTCTGAAAATATCCAGGTTCACATGCCAGTGCTTAGATTGTGCTCAGGATTTGATCATCAGTTGTTTCGTATTCTCCTAATTAATTAATGTCACAATAATTGTCGACTTTTGCATTGTCATTTTCAACGATAAATATTTGTAGTTAATCTTGCGGACGTCGTATTACGCTACAGAAAGATAGGTAGGTCAGTTTTGTGCTCGCAATCCTGGCTTTTTCATTTGACAGGTGACAATAGAAGGGCAGAAAACACAAGAAAGCGCAAGTATTGCGCGCACGCATCTCCCTTTCTGCAAAGTGCTTTGCAGTTCTCTCATCAGCGTCGGTGGTGAAAAGGTTAGCATTGTTGCCTTCCAAGCAATAGATCCGGGTTCAATTCCCAGCTGACGCATTTGGCTTCTAGATTTTATTTCTAGTCTATTAACTTCGGTTCTTGTGCTTCGTACTTGAGAGATGATTAGAAGAGCAATCCTTTATGGCAGTGTTGAATTTTTTGAGTTATCAAGTTACAAGGGAAAATAATAAATCTCGAAAGATGCCCATATTTTGACCGCGGAAGTACCTTACGTTTAATTAATCTGATATGAGGTTGTAGAATAATCATACCTAAATGTTTTGAAGCAAAATTTGCCTCCATAATATTGGAACAGCCTAATTCTCTATTAGACTATCCCTTCTGAAAATGTCCAGGTTCACATGCCAGTGTTTAGAGTGTCCTCAGGCTTTTTGATATTCATTTGTTTCATATTCTCCTAATTATTTAATTTCACAATAATTGTCGACTTTTGCATTGTCATTTTCAACGATAAATATTCGTAGTTAATCTTGCGGACGTCGTATCACGCCACAGAAAGATTAGGTGAGTTTTGTGCGTGCAATCTTGGCTTTTTCATTTGACAGGTGACAATAGAAGGGCAGAAAACACAAGAAAGCACAACAATTCCGCGCACGCATCTCCCTTTCTGCAAAGTGCTTTGGAGTTCTCTCATCAACGTCGGTGGTGTAAAGGTTAGCATTGTTGCTTTCCAAGCAATAGATCCGGGTTCAATTCCCGGCTGACGCATTTCAATATGAGGTTGTTGAATAATCATACCGAAATGTATTGAGGCAAAATTTGCCTCCAGAATATTGGAGCAGCCTAATTCTTTATTAAACTACCCTTTCTGAAAATGTCCAGGTTCACATGCGAGTGCTTAGATTGTGCTCAGGACTTTGATCATCAGTTGTTTCGTATTCTCCTAATTAATTAATGTCACAATAATTGTCGACTTTTGCATTGTCATTTTCTACGATAAATATTTGTAGTTAATCTTGCGGACGTCGTATTACGCCACAGAAAGATTAGGTCAGTTTTGTGCGTGTAATCTTGGCTTTTTCATTTGACAGGTGACAATAGAAGGGCAGAAAACACAAGAAAGCACAACAATTCCGCGCACGCATTTCCCTTTCTGCAAAGTGCTTTGGAGTTCTCTCATCAGCGTCGGTGGTGTAAAGGTTAGCATTGTTGCCTTCCAAGCAATAGATCCGGGTTCAATTCCCGGCTGACGCATTTCAATATGAGGTTGTTGAATAATCATACCGAAATGTATTGAGGCAAAATTTGCCTCCAGAGTTTTGGAGCAGCCTAATTCTTTATTAAACTACCCTTTCTGAAAACTCCAGGTTCACATGCGAGTGCTTAGATTGTGCTCAGGACTTTGATCATCAGTTGTTTCGTATTCTCCTAATTAATTAATGTCACAATAATTGTCGACTTTTGCATTGTCATTTTTTACGATAAATATTTGTAGTTAATCTTGCGGACGTCGTATTACGCCACAGAAAGATTAGGTCAGTTTTGTGCGTGCAATATTGGCTTTTTCATTTGACAGGTGACAATAGAAGGGGAGAAAACACAAGAAAGCACAACAATTCCGCGCATGCATCTCCCTTTCTGCAAAGTGCTTTGGAGTTCTCTCAACAGCGTCGGTGGTGTAAAGGTTAGCATTGTTGCCTTCCAAGCAATAGATCCGGGTTCAATTCCCGGCTGACTCATTTCAATATGAGGTTGTTGAATAATCATACCGAAATGTATTGAGGCAAAATTTGCCTCCAGAATATTGGAGCAGCCTAATTCTTTATTAAACTACCCTTTCTGAAAATATCCAGGTTCACATGCCCGTGCTTAGATTGTGCTCAGGATTTGATCATCAGTTCTTTCGTATTCTCCTAATTAATTAATGTCACAATAATTGTCGACTTTTGCATTGTCATTTTCTACGATAAATATTTGTAGTTAACCTTGCGGACGTCGTATTACGGTACAGAAAGATAGGTAGGTCAGTTTTGTGCGTGCAATCTTGGCTTTTTCATTTGACAGGTGACAATAGAAGGGCAGAAAACACAAGAAAGCGCAAGTATTGCGCGCACGCATCTCCCTTTCTGCAAAGTGCTTTGGAGGTCTCTCATCAGCGTCGGTGGTGTAAAGGTTAGCATTGTTGCCTTCCAAGCAATAGATCCGGGTTCAATTCCCGCCTGACGCATTTTGCTTCTAGAATTTATTTCTAGTCTATTAACTTCGGTTCTTGTGGTTCGTACTTGAGAGATGATTAGAAGAGCAATCATTTATGGCAGGGTTGAATTTTTTGAATTATCAAGTCACAAGGGAAAAGCATATATCTCGAAAGATGCCCATATTTTGACCGCGGAAGTACCTTACGTTTAATAAATCTAACATATCGGATATCAGCGTCGGTGGTGTAAAGGTTAGCATTGTTGCCTTCAAGCAATAGGTCCGCGTTCGATTCCCGGCCGACGCATTCCAATATGAGGTTGTAGAATAATCATACCGAAATGTATTGAGGCAAAATTTGCCTCAATAATATTGGAACACCCTAATTCTCTATTAGATTACCCCTTCTGAAAATGTCCAGTTTCACATGCCAGTGCTTAGAGTGTCCTCAGGACTTTGGATCATCAGTTGTTTCGTATTCTCCCAATTATTTAATGTCACAATAATTGCCGACTTTTGCATTGTCATTTTCTACGATAAATATTTGTTATTAATCTTGCGGACGTCGTATTACGCCACAGAAAGATAGGTAGGTCAGTTTTTTGCGTGCAATCTTGGCTTTTTTATTTGACAGGTGACAATAGAAGGGCAGAAAACACAAGAAAGCACAACAATTCCGCGCACGCATCTCACTTTCTGCAAAATGCTTTGGAGTTCTCTCATCAGCGTCGGTGGTGTAAAGGTTAGCATTGTTGCCTTCCAACCAATAGATCTGGGTTCAACTCCCGGCTGACGCATTTTGCTCCTAGATTTTATTTCTAGTCTATTAACTTCGGTTCTTGTGGTTCGTCCTTTAGAGACGATTAGAAGAGCAATCCTTTATGGCAGGGTTGAATGTCTTTGAGTTATCAAGTCACAAGGGAAAAGCACATAAAACGAAAGATGGCCATATTCTGATCGCGGAAGTACCTTACGTTTAATAAATCTAACATTTCTGTTATCCGCGTCGGTGGAGTAAAGGTTAGAATTGTTGCCTTCCAAGCAATAGATCCGGGTTCAATTCCCGGCTGACCCATTTTGCTTCTAGAATTTACTTCTAGTCTATTAACTTCGGTTCTTGTGGTTCGTCCTTGAGAGACGATTAGAAGAGCAATCCTTTATGGCAGGGTTGAATGTTTTTGAGTTATCAAGTCACAAGGGAAAAGCATATAAAACGAAAGATGGCCATATTCTGATCGAGGAAGTACCTTACGTTTAATAAATCTAACATTTCTGTTATCCGCGTCGGTGGAGTAAAGGTTAGCATTGTTGCCTTCAAAGCAATAGATCCGGGTTCGATTCCCTGCCGACGCATTTCAATATGAGGTTGTAGAAAAATCATACCTAAATGTATTGAGGCAAAATTTACCTCCATAATATTGGAACAGCCAAATTCTTTATAAGACTTACCCCTTCTTAAAATGTCAAGGTTCACATGCCCGAGCTTAGAGTGTCCTTAGGACTTTTGATCATCAGTTGTTTCGTATATTCTCCCAATTATTTAATGTCACAATAATTGCCGACTTTTGCATTGTCATTTTCTACGACAAATATTCGTAGTTAATGTTGTGGACGTCGTATTACGCTACAGAAAGATAGGTAGGTCAGTTTTGTGCGTGCAATCTTGGCTTTTTCATTTGACAGGTGACAATAGAAGGGCAGAAAACACATGAAAGCACAACAATTCCGTGGACGCATCTCCCTTTCTGCAAAGTGCTTTGGAGTTGTCTCATCAGCGTCGGTGGTGTAAAGGTTTGCATTGTTGCCTTCCCAGCACCGGGTTCAATACCTGGCTGACGCATTTCAATATGCGGTTGTTGAAAAATCATACCGAAATGTATTGAGGCGAAATTTGCCTCCATAATATTGGAACAGTCTAATTCTTTATTAAACTACCCCTTCTGATAATGTCCAGGTTCACATGCCAGTGCTTAGATTGTGCTCAGGACTATGATCATCAGTTGTTTCGTATTCTCCTAATTATTTAATGTCACAATAATTGTCGACTCTTGCATTGTCATTTTCTACGATAAATATTTGTAGTTAATGTTGCGGACGTCGTATTACGCTACAGAAAGATAGGTAGGTCAGTTTTGTGCGTGTAATCTTGGCTTTTTCATTTGACAGGTGACAATAGAAGGGCAGAAAACACAAGAAAGCGCAAGTATTGCGCGCTGGCATCTCCCTTTCTGCAAAGTGCTCTGGAGTTCTCTCATCAGCGTCGGTGGTTTAAAGGTTAGCATTGTTGCCTTCGAAGCAATAGATCCGGGTTCAATTCCCGGCTGACGCATTTTGGTTCTAGATTTTATTTCTAGTCTATTAACTTCTGTTCTTGTGGTTCGTACTTGAGAGATGATTAGAAGAGCAATCCTTTATGGCAGGGTTGAATTTTTTGAGTTATCAAGTCACAAGGGAAAAGCATATATCTCGAAAGATGCCCATATTTTGACCGCGGAAGTACCTTACGTTTAATAAATCTAACATTTCTGCAATCACCGTCGGTGGTGTAAAGGTTAGCATTGTTGCCTTCCAAGCAATAGATCCGGGTTCAATTCCCGGCTGACGCATTTTGCTCCTGGATTTTATTTCTAGTCTATTAACTTCGGTTATTGTGGTTCGTACTTGAGAGATGATTAGAAGAGCAATCCTTTGCGGCAGGGTTGAATATTTTGAGTTATCAAGTCACAAGGGAAAAGCATATAACACGAAAGATGCCCATATTTTGACCGCGGAAGTACCTTACGTTTAATAAATCTAACTTTTCTGCTAACAGCGTCGGTGGTGTAAAGGTTAGCATTGTTGCCTTCCAAGCAATTGATCCGGGTTCGATTCCCGGCCGACGCATTTCAATATAATGTTGTAGAATAATCATACCGAAGTGTATTGAGGCAAAATGTGCCTCCATAATATTGGAACAGCTTAATTCTGTATTAGACTACCCCTTCTGAAACTCTCCAGGTTCACATGCCAGAGCTTAGAGTGTCCTCAGGACTTTTGATTATCAGTTGTTTCGTATTCTCCCAATTATTAATGTCACAATAATTGCCGACTTTTGCATTGTCATTTTCTACAATAAATATTTGTAGTTAATCTTGCGGACGTCGTATTACGCCACAGAAAGATAGGTAGGTCAGATTTTTGCGTGCTATCTTGGCTTTTTCATTTGACAGGTGACAATAGAAGGGCAGACAACACAAGAAAGCGCAAGTATTGCGCGCACGCATCTCCCTTTCTGCAAAATGCTTTGGAGTTCTTTCATCAGCGTCGGCGGTGTAAAGGTTAGCATTGTTGCCTTTCAAGCAATAGATCCGGGTTCAATTCCCGGCTAACGCATTTTGCTTCTAGATTTAATTTCTAGTCTATTAACTTATGTTCTTGTGGTTCGTACTTGAGAGATGATTAGAAGAGCAATCCTTTATGGCAGGGTTGAATTTTTTGAGTTATCAAGTCACAAGGGAAAAGCATATATCTCGAAAGATGCCCATATTTTGACCGCGGAAGTACCTTACGTTTAATAAATCTAACATTTCTGCAATCACCGTCGGTGGTGTAAAGGTTAGCATTGTTGCCTTCCAAGCAATAGATCCGGGTTCAATTCCCGGCTGACGCATTTTGCTCCTGGATTTTATTTCTAGTCTATTAACTTCGGTTCTTGTGGTTCGTACTTGAGAGATGATTAGAAGAGCAATCCTTTGCGGCAGGGTTTAATATTTTGAGTTATCAAGTCACAAGGGAAAAGCATATAACACGAAAGATGCCCATATTTTGACCACGGAAATACCTTACGTTTAATAAATCTAACTTTTCTGCTATCAGCGTCGGTGGTGTAAAGGTTAGCATTGTTGCCTTCCAAGCAATAGATCCGGGTTCGATTCCCGGCCGACGCATTTCAATATAATGTTGTAGAATAATCATACCGAAATGTATTGAGGCAAAATGTGCCTCCATAATACTGGAACAGCTTAATTCTGTATTAGACTACCCCTTCTGAAACTCTCCAGGTTCACATGCCAGAGCTTAGAGTGTCCTCAGGACTTTTGATCATCAGTTGTTTCGTATTCTCCCAATTATTTAATGTCACAATAATTGCCGACTTTTGCATTGTCATTTTCTACGATAAATATTTGTAGTTAATCTTGCGGACGTCGTATTACGCCACAGAAAGATAGGTAGGTCAGTTTTCTGCGTGCAATCTTGGCTTTTTCATTTTGACAGGGGACAATAGAAGGGCAGACAACACAAGAAAGCGCAATTATTGCGCGCACGCATCTCCCTTTCTGCAAAATGCTTTGGAGTTCTTTCATCAGCGTCGGCGGTGTAAAGGTTAGCATTGTTGCCTTTCAAGCAATAGATCCGGGTTCAATTCCCGGCTGACGCATTTTGCTTCTAGATTTAATTTCCAGTCTATTAACTTCGGTTCTTGTGGTTCGTACTTGAGAGATGATTAGAAGAGCAATCCTTTATGGCAGGGTTGAATTTTTTGAGTTATCAATTCACAAGGGAAAAGCATATAACAAAAAAGATGCCCATATTTTGACCGCGGAAGTACCTTACGTTTAATTAATCTGATATGAGGTTGTAGAATAATCATACCGAAATGTATTGAGGCAAAATTTGCCTCCATAATATTGGAACAGCCTAATTCTCTATTAGACTATCCCTTCCGAAAATGTCCAGGTTCACATGCCAATGCTTAGAGTGTCCTCAGGCTTTTTGATATTCAGTTGTTTCGTATTCTCCTAATTATTTAATTTCACAATAATTGTCGACTTTTGCATTGTCATTTTCAACGATAAATATTCGTAGTTAATCTTGCGGACGTCGTATTACGCCACAGAAAGATTAGGTCAGTTTTGTGCGTGCAATCTTGGCTTTTTCCTTTGACAGGTGACAATAGAAGGGCAGAAAACACAAGAAAGCACAACAATTCCGCGCACGCATCTCCCTTTCTGCAAAGTGCTTTGGAGTTCTCTCATCAGCGTCGGTGGTGTAAAGGTTAGCATTGTTGCCTTCCAAGAAATAGATCCGGGTTCAATTCCCGGATGACGCATTTCAATATGAGGTTGTTGAGTAATCATACCGAAATGTATTGAGGCAAAATTTGCCTGCAGAATATTGGAGCAGCCTAATTCTTTATTAAACTACCCTTTCTAAAAATGTCCAGGTTCACATGCGAGTGCTTAGATTGTGCTCAGGACTTTGATCATCAGTTGTTTCGTATTCTCCTAATTAATTAATGTCACAATAATTGTCGACTTTTGCATTGTCATTTCCTACGATAAATATTTGTAGTTAATCTTGCGGACGTCGTATTACGCCGCAGAAAGATTAGGTCAGTTTTGTGCGTGCAATCTTGGCTTTTTCATTTGACAGGTGACAATAGAAGGGCAGAAAACACAAGAAAGCACAACAATTCCGCGCACGCATCTCCCTCTCTGCAAAGTGCTTTGGAGTTCTCTCATCAGCGTCGGTGGTGTAAAGTTAGCATTGTTGCCTTCCAAGCAATAGATCCGGGTTCAATTCCCGGCTGACGCATTTCAATATGAGGTTGTTGAACAATCATACCGAAATGTATTGAGGCAAAATTTCCCTCCATAATATTGGTACAGCCTAATTCTTTATTAAAACACCCTTTCTGAAAATGTCCAGGTTCACATGCCAGTGCTTAGATTGTGCTCAGGACTTTGATCATCAGTTGTTTCGTATTCTCCTAATTATTTAATGTCACAATAATTGTTGACTTTTGCATTGTCATTTTCTACGATAAATATTTGCAGTTAATCTTGCGGACGTCGTATTACGAGAGAGAAAGATAGATAGGTCAGTTTTGTGCGTGCAATCTTGGCTTTGTCATTTGACAAGTAACCATAGAAAGGCAGAAAACACAAGAAAGCGCAAGTATTGCGCGCACGCATCTCCCTTTCTGCAAAGTGCTTTGGAGTTCTCCATCAGCGTCGGTGGTGTAAAGGTTAGCATTGTTGCCTTCCAGCAATAGATCCGGGTTCAATTCCCGGCTGACGCATTTTGCTTCTAGGTTATAGTTCTAGTCTATTAACTTCGGTTCTTGTAGTTCGTACTTGAGAGATGATTAGAGAGCAATCCTTTATGGCAGGTTGAATTTTTTGAGTTATCAGTCACAAGGGAAAAGCATATATCTCGAAAGATGCCATATTTTGACCGTGCAAGTACCTTACTTTAATAAATCTAACATTTCTGCTATCAGCGTCGGTGGTGTAAAGGTTAGCATTGTTGCCTCCAAGCAATAGATCCGGGTTCAATTCCCGGCTGACGCATTTCAATATGAGGTTGTAGAATAATCATACCGAAATGTATTGAGGCAAAATTTGCCTCCATAATATTGGAACAGCGTAATTCTTTATTAAATTACCCCTTCTGAAAATGTCCAGGTTCACATGCCAGTGCTTAGATTGTGCTCAGGCTTTGATTATCAGTTGTTTCGTATTCTCCTAATTATTTAATTCACAATAATTGTCGACTTTTGCATTGTCATTTTCAACGATAAATATTTGTAGTTAATCTTGCGGACGTCGTATTACGCTACAGAAAGATAGGTAGGTCAGTTTTGTGCGTGCAATCTTGGCTTTTTCATTTGACAGGTGACAATAGAAGGGCAGAAAACACAAGAAAGCGCAAGTATTGCGCGCACGCATCTCCCTTTCTGCAAAGTGCTTTGAGTTCTCTCATCAGCGTCGGTGGTGTAAAGGTTAGCATTGTTGCCTTCCAAGCAATAGATCCGGGTTCAATTCCCGGCTGACGCATTTTGCTTCTAGATTTTATTTCTAGTTTATTAACTTCGGTTCTTGTGGTTCGTACTTGAGAGATGATTAGAAGAGCAATCCTTTATGGCAGTGTTGAATTTTTTGAGTTATCAAGTCACAAGGGAAAAGCATATATCTCGAAAGATGCCCATATTTTGACCGCGGAAGTATCTTACGTTTAATAATCTAACATTTTTGCTATCAGCGTCGGTGGTGTAAAGGTTAGCATTGTTGCCTTCCAAGCAATAGATCCGCGTTCGATTCCCGGCCGACGCATTTCAATATGAGGTTGTAGAATAATCATACCGAAATGTATTGAGGCAAAATTTGCCTCCATAATATTGGAACAGCCTAATTCTCTATTAGACTACCCCTTCTGAAAATGTCCAGGTTCACATGCCAGTGCTTAGAGTGTCCTCAGGCTTTAGATATTCAGTTGTTTCGTATTCTCCCAAATATTTAATGACACAATAACTGCCAACTTTCGCATTGTCATTTTATACGATAAATATTTGTAGTTAATCTTGCGGACGTCGTGTTACGCCACAGAAAGATTAGGTCAGTTTTGTGCGTGCAATCTTGGCTTTTTCATTTGACAGGTGACAATAGAAGGGCAGAAAACACAAGAAAGCACAACAATTCCGCGCACGCATCTCCCTTTCTGCAAAGTGATTTGGAGTTCTCCCATCAGCGTCGGTGGTGTAAAGGTTAGCATTGTTGCCTTCAAGCAATAGGTCCGCGTTCGATTCCCGGCCGACGCATTCCAATATGAGGTTGTAGAATAATCATACCGAAATGTATTGAGGCAAAATTTGCCTCCATAATATTGGAACACCCTAATTCTCTATTAGATTACCCCTTCTGAAAATGTCCAGTTTCACATGCCAGTGCTTAGAGTGTCCTCAGGACTTTGGATCATCAGTTGTTTCGTATTCTCCCAATTATTTAATGTCACAATAATTGCCGACTTTTGCATTGTCATTTTCTACGATAAATATTTGTAGTTAATCTTGCGGACGTCGTATTACGCCACAGAAAGATAGGTAGGTCAGTTTTTTGCGTGCAATCTTGGCTTAGGTGACAATAGAAGGGAAGACAACACAAGAAAACGCAAGTATTGCGCGCACACATCTCCCTTTCTTCAAAGTGCTTTGGAGTTCTCTCATCAGCGTCGGTGGTGTAAAGGTTAGCATTGTTGCCTTCCAAGCAATAGATCCGGGTTCAATTCCCGGCTGACGCATTTTGCACCTGGATTTTATTTCTAGTCTATTAACTTCGGTTCTTGTGGTTCGTACTTGAGAGATGATTAGAAGAGCAATCCTTTGCGGCAGGGTTGAATTTTTGAGTTATCAAGTCACAAGGGAAAAGCATATAACACGAAAGATGGCCATATTTTGATCGTGGAAGTACCTTACGTTTAATAAATCTAACATTCTGCTATCAGCGTCGGTGGTGTAAAGTTAGCATTGTTGCCTTCCAAGCAATAGATACGGGTTCGATTTCCGGCCGACGCATTTCAATATGAGGTTGTAGAATAATCATACCGAAATGTATTGAGGCAAAATTTACCTCCATAATATTGGAACAGCCTAACTCTTTATTAGACTACCCCTTCTGAAACTCTCCAGGTTCACATACCAGAGCTTAGAGTGTCCTCAGGACTTTTGATCATCAGTTGTTTCGTATTCTCCCAGTTATTTAATGTCACAATAATTGCCGACTTTTGCATTGTCATTTTCTGCAAAAATATTTGTAGTTAATCTTGCGGACGTCGTATTACGCCACAGAAAGATTAGGTCAGTTTTGTGCGTGCAATCTTGGTTTTTTCATTTGACAGGTGACAAAGAAGGGCAGAAAACAGAAGAAAGCACAACAATTCCGCGCACGCATCTCCCTTTCTGCAAAGTGCTTTGGAGTTCTCTCAACAGCGTCGGTGGTGTAGAGGTTAGCCTTGTTGCCTTCCAAGCAATAGATCCCGGTTCAATTCCCGGCTGACGCATTTTGCTCTGGATTATATTTCTAGTCTATTAACTTCGGTTCTTGTGGTTTGTCCTTGAGAGACGATTAGAAGAGCAATCCTTTATGGCAGGTTTGAATGTTTTTGAGTTATCAAGTCACAAGGGAAAAGCATATAACACGAAAGATGCCATATTTTGATCGCGGAAGTACCTTACGTTTAATAAATCTAACTTTTCTGCTATCAGCGTCGGTGGTGTAAAGTTTAGCCTTGTTGCCTTCCAAGCAATAGATCCGCGTTCGATTCCCGGTCGACGCATTTCAATATGAGGTTGTAGAATAATCCTACCGAAATGTATGGAGGCAAAATTTGCCTCCATAATATTGGAACAGCCTAATTCTCTATTAGACTACCCCTTCTGAGAATGTCCAGGTTCACATGCCAGAGCCTAGAGTATCCTCAGGACATTTTGATCTTCAGTTGTTTCGTATTCTCCCAAATATTTAATGTGCAATAACTGCCGACTTTCGCATTGTCATTTCTACGATAAATATTTGTAGTTAATCTTGCGGACGTCGTATTACGCCACAGAAAGATAGGTAGGTCAGTTTTTGCGTGCAATCTTGGCTTTTTCATTTGACAGGTGACAATAGAAGGGCAGACAACACAAGAAAGCGCAAGTATTGCGCGCACGCATCTGCCTTTCTGCAAAATGCTTTGGAGTTCTTTCATCAGCGTATCGGTGTAAAGGTTAGCATTGTTGCTTTCAAGCAATAGATCCGGGTTCAATTCCCGGCTGACGCATTTTGCTTCTAGATTTCATTTCTAGTCTATTAACTTCGGTTCTTGTGGTTCGTACTTGAGAGATGATTAGAAGAGCAATCCTTTATGGCAGGGTTGAATTTTTTGAGTTATCAATTCACAAGGGAAAAGCATGTAACACAAAGATGCCCATATTTTGACCGCGGAAGTACCTTACGTTTAATAAATCTAACATTTCTGCTAACAGCGTCGGTGGTGTAAATGTTAGCATTGTTGCCGTCCAAGCATAGATCGACTTCGATTCCCGGCCGACGCATTTCAATATGAGGTTGTAGAGTAATCATACCGAAATGTATTGAGGCAAAATTTGCCTCCATAATATTGGAACAGCCTAATTCTCTATTAGACTACCCTTCTTAAAATGTCCAGTTTCACATGCCAGTGCTTAGAGTGTCCTCAGGTCTTTGATCATCACTTGTTTCGTATTCTCCTACTTATTTAATGTCACAATAATTGTCGACTTTTGCATTGTCATTTTCAACGATAATTATTTGTAGTTAATCTTGCGGACGTCGTATTACGCCACAGAAAGATTAGGTCAGTTTTGTGCGAGCAATCTTGGTTTTTTCATTTGACAGGTGACAATAGAAGGGCAGAAAACAGAAGAAAGCACAACAATTCCGCGCACGCATCTTCCTTTCTGCAAAGTGCTTTGGAGTTCTCTCACAGCGTCGGTGGTGTAGATGTTAGCCTTGTTGCCTTCCAAGCAATAGATCCGGGTTCAATTCCCGGCTGACGCATTTTGCTCCTGATTTTATTTCTAGTCTATTAACTTCGGTTCTTGTGGTTGTCCTTGAGAGACGATTAGAAGAGCAATCCTTTATGGCAGGTTGAATGTTTTTGAGTTATCAAGTCACAAGGGAAAAGCATATAACACGAAAGATGCCATATTTTGATCGCGGAAGTACCTTACGTTTAATAAATCTAACTTTCTGCTATCAGCGTCGGTGGTGTAAAGTTAGCTTGTTGCCTTCCAAGCAATAGATCCGGTTCGATTCCCGGCCGACGCATTTCAATATGAGGTTGTAGAATAATCATACCGAAATGTATGAGGCAAAATTTGCCTCCATAATATTGGAACAGCCTAATTCTCTATTAGACTACCCCTTCTGAAATGTCCAGGTTCACATGCCAGAGCTTAGAGTATCCTCAGGACATTTGATTCAGTTGTTTCGTATTCTCCCAATATTTAATGTGCAATAACTTGCCGACTTTCGCATTGTCATTTTCTACGATAAATATTTGTAGTTAATCTTGCGGACGTCGTATTACGCCACAGAAAGATAGGTAGGTCAGTTTTTGCGTGCAATCTTGGCTTTTTCATTTGACAGGTGACAATAGAAGGGCAGACAACACAAGAAAGCGCAAGTATTGCGCGCACGCATCTCCCTTTCTGCAAATGCTTTGGAGTTCTTCATCAGCGTCGGTGTAAAGGTTAGCATTGTTGCTTCCAAGCAATAGATCCGGGTTCAATTCCCGGCTGACGCATTTTGCTTCTAGATTTATTTCTAGTCTATTAACTTCGGTTCTTGTGGTTCGTACTTGAGAGATGATTAGAAGAGCAATCCTTTATGGCAGGGTTGAATTATTTTGAGTTATCAAGTCACAAGGGAAAAGCATTAACACGAAAGATGCCCATATTTTGACCGCGGAAGTACCTTACGTTTAATAAATCTAACATTTCTGCTATCAGCGTCGGTGGTGTAAAGGTTAGCATTGTTGCCTTCCAAGCAATAGATCCGGTTCGATTCCCGGCCGACGCATTTCAATATGAGGTTGTAGAATAATCATACCGAAATGTATTGAGGCAAAATTTGCCTCCATAATATTGGAACAGCCTAATTCTCTATTAGACTACCCTTCTGAAAATGTCCAGGTTCACATGCCAGTGCTTAGAGTGTCCTCAGGACTTTGATCATCAGTTGTTTCGTATTCTCCAATTATTTAATGTCACAATAATTGCCGACTTTTGCATTGTCATTTTCTACGATAAATATTTGTAGTTAATCTTGCGGACGTCGTATTACGCCACAGAAAGATAGGTCAGTTTTGTGCGTGCAATCTTGGTTTTTCATTTGACAGGTGACAATAGAAGGGCAGAAACACAAGAAAGCACAACAATTCCGTGCGCACGCATCTCCTTTCTGCAAAGTGCTTTGGAGTTCTCTCATCAGCGTCGGTGGTGTAAAGGTTAGCTTGTTGCCTTCCAAGCAATAGATCCGGGTTCAATTCCCGGCTGACGCATTTTGCCTAGATTTATTTCTAGTCTATTAACTTCGGTTCTTGTGGTTGTCCTTGAGACGATTAGAAGAGCAATCCTTTATGGCAGGTTTGAATGTTTTTGAGTTATCAAGTCACAAGGGAAAAGCATATAACACGAAAGATGCCCATATTTTGATCGCGGAAGTACCTTACGTTTAATAAATCTAACTTTTCTGCTATCAGCGTCGGTGGTGTAAAGGTTAGCCTTGTTGCCTTCCAAGCAATAGATCCGGCGTTCGATTCCCGGTCGACGCATTTCAATATGAGGTTGTAGAATAATCTACCGAAATGTATGAGGCAAAATTTGCCTCCATAATATTGGAACAGCCTAATTCTCTATTAGACTACCCCTTCTGAAATGTCCAGGTTCACATGCCAGAGCTAGAGTGTCCTCAGGACTTTTGATCATCAGTTGTTTCGTATTCTCCCAATATTTAATGTTGCAATAATTGCCGACTTTCGCATTGTCATTTTCTACGATAAATATTTGTAGTTAATCTTGCGGACGTCGTATTACGCCACAGAAAGATAGGTAGGTCAGTTTTTGCGTGCAATCTTGGCTTTTTCATTTGACAGGTGACAATAGAAGGGCAGACAACACAAGAAAGCGCAAGTATTGCGCGCACGCATCTCCCTTTCTGCAAATGCTTTGGAGTTCTTCATCAGCGGTGGTGTAAAGGTTAGCATTGTTGCTTCAAGCAATAGATCCGGGTTCAATTCCCGGCTGACGCATTTTGCTTCTAGATTTCATTTCTAGTCTATTAACTTCGGTTCTTGTGGTTCGTACTTGAGAGATGATTAGAAGAGCAATCCTTTATGGCAGGCTTGAATTTTTTGAGTTATCAATCACAAGGGAAAAGCATAACACAAAAGATGCCCATATTTTGACCGCGGAAGTACCTTACGTTTAATAAATCTAACATTTCTGCTATCAGCGTCGGTGGTGTAAATGTTAGCATTGTTGCCGTCCAAGCCATAGATTCGGCTTCGATTCCCGGCCGACGCATTTCAATATGAGGTTGTAGAGTAATCATACCGAAATGTATTGAGGCAAAATTTGCCTCCATAATATTGGAACAGCCTAATTCTCTATTAGACTACCCTTTCTTAAAATGTCCAGTTCACATGCCAGTGCTTAGAGTGTCCTCAGGTCTTTGATCATCACTTGTTTCGTATTCTCCTACTTATTTAATGTCACAATAATTGTCGACTTTTGCATTGTCATTTTCAACGATAATTATTTGTAGTTAATCTTGCGGACGTCGTATTACGCCACAGAAAGATTAGGTCAGTTTTGTGCGAGCAATCTTGGTTTTTTCATTTGACAGGTGACAATAGAAGGGCAGAAAACAGAAGAAAGCACAACAATTCCGCGCACGCATCTTCCTTTCTGCAAAGTGTTTTGGAGTTCTCTCAACAGCGTCGGTGGTGTAGAGGTTAGCCTTGTTGCCTTCCAAGCAATAGATCCGGTTCAATTCCCGGCTGACGCATTTTGCTCCTGGATTATATTTCTAGTCTATTAACTTCGGTTCTTGTGGTTTGTCCTTGAGAGACGATTAGAAGAGCAATCCTTTATGGCAGGTTTGAATGTTTTTGAGTTATCAAGTCACAAGGGAAAAGCATATAACACGAAAGATGGCCATATTTTGATCGCGGAAGTACCTTACGTTTAATAAATCTAACTTTTCTGCTATCAGCGTCGGTGGTGTAAAGTTTAGCCTTGTTGCCTTCCAAGCAATAGATCCGCGTTCGATTCCCGGTCGACGCATTTCAATATGAGGTTGTAGAATAATCCTACCGAAATTTATGAGGCAAAATTTGCCTCCATAATATTGGAACAGCCTAATTCTCTATTAGACTACCCCTTCTGAGAATGTGCAGGTTCACATGCCAGAGCCTAGAGTATCCTCAGGACATTTGATTCAGTTGTTTCGTATTCTCCCAAATATTTAATGTCGCAATAACTGCCGACTTTCGCATTGTCATTTTCTACGATAAATATTTGTAGTTAATCTTGCGGACGTCGTATTGCGCCACAGAAAGATTAGGTCAGTTTTGTGCGAGCAATCTTGGTTTTTTCATTTGACATGACAATAGAAGGCAGAAAACAGAGAAAGCACAACAATTCGCGCACGCATCTTCCTTTCTGCAAAGTGCTTTGGAGTTCTCTCAACAGCGTCGGTGGTGTAGAGGTTAGCCTTGTTGCCTTCCAAGCAATAGATCCGGTTCAATTCCCGGCTGACGCATTTTGCTCCTGGATTATATTTCTAGTCTATTAACTTCGGTTCTTGTTTTGTCCTTGAGAGACGATTAGAAGAGCAATCCTTTATGGCAGGTTGAATGTTTTTGAGTTATCAAGTCACAAGGGAAAAGCATATAAACATATAACACGAAAGATGGCCATATTTTGATCGCGGAAGACCTTACGTTTAATAAATCTAACTTTTCTGCTATCAGCGTCGGTGGTGTAAAGTTTAGCCTTGTTCTTTCCAAGCAATAGATCCGCGTTCGATTCCCGGTCGACGCATTTCAATATGAGGTTGTAGAATAATCCTACCGAAATGTATGGAGGCAAAATTTGCCTTCCATAATATTGGAACAGCCTAATAATTCTCTATTAGACTACCCCTTCTGAGAATGTGCAGGTTCACATGCCAGAGCCTAGAGTATCCTCAGGACATTTGACATCACTTGTTTCGTATTCTCCTACTTATTTAATGTCACAATAATTGTCGACTTTTGCATTGTCATTTTCAACAATAATATTTGTAGTTAATCTTGCGGACGTCGTATTACGCCACAGAAAGATTAGTCAGTTTGTGCGAGCAATCTTGGTTTTTTCATTTGACAGGTGACAATAGAAGGGCAGAAAACAGAAGAAAGCACAACAATTCCGTGCACGCATCTTCCTTTCTGCAAAGTGCTTTGGAGTTCTCTCACAGCGTCGGTGGTGTAGATGTTAGCCTTGTTGCCTTCCAAGCAATAGATCCGGGTTCAATTCCCGGCTGACGCATTTTGCTCCTGGATTATATTTCTAGTCTATTAACTTCGGTTCTTGTGGTTTGTCCTTGAGAGACGATTAGAAGAGCAATCCTTTATGGCAGGTTTGAATGTTTTTGAGTTATCAAGTCACAAGGGAAAAGCATATAACACGAAAGATGGCCATATTTTGATCGCGGATACCTACGTTTAATAAATCTAACTTTTCTGCTATCTGCGTCGGTGGTGTAAAGTTAGCCTTGTTGCCTTCCAAGCAATAGATCCGCGTTCGATTCCCGGTCGACGCATTTCAATATGAGGTTGTAGAATAATCCTACCGAAATGTATGGAGGCAAAATTTGCCTCCATAATATTGGAACAGCCTAATTCTCTATTAGACACCTCCTTCTGAGAATGTCCAGGTTCACATGCCAGAGCCTAGAGTATCCTCAGGACATTTGATCTTCAGTTGTTTCGTATCTCTCCAAATATTTAATGTTGCAATAACTGCCGACTTTCGCATTGTCATTTTCTACGATAAATATTTGTAGTTAATCTTGCGGACGTCGTATTACGCCACAGAAAGATAGTAGGTCAGTTTTTTGCGTGCAATCTTGGCTTTTTCATTTGACAGGTGACAATAGAAGGCAGACAACACACAGAAAGCGCAAGTATTGCGCGCACGCATCTGCCTTTCTGCAAAATGCTTTGGAGTTCTTTCATCAGCGTATGCGGTGTAAAGGTTAGCATTGTTGCTTTTCAAGCAATAGATCCGGGTCAATTCCGGCTGACGCATTTTGCTTCTAGATTTCATTTATGTCTATTAACTTCGGTTCTTGTGGTTCGTACTTGAGAGATGATTAGAAGAGCAATCCTTTATGGCAGGGTTGAATTTTTGAGTTATCAATTCACAAGGGAAAAGCATGTAACACAAAAGATGCCCATATTTGACCGCGGAAGTACTTTACGTTTAATAAATCTAACATTTCTGCTAACAGCGTCGGTGGTGTAAATGTTAGCATTGTTGCCGTCCAAGCCATAGATTCGACTTCGATTCCCGGCCGACGCATTTCAATATGAGGTTGTAGAGTAATCATACCGAAATGTATTGAGGCAAAATTTGCCTCCATAATATTGGAACAGCCTAATTCTCTATTAGACTATCCTTTCTTAAAATGTCCAGTTTCACATGCCAGTGCTTAGA
Organism: Hydractinia echinata; assembly: GCA_030067915.1. Classification (NCBI taxonomy): domain Eukaryota; kingdom Metazoa; phylum Cnidaria; class Hydrozoa; order Anthoathecata; family Hydractiniidae; genus Hydractinia; species Hydractinia echinata. Next base: position 227,039 of record JASGCC010000295.1, on the reverse strand, counting down.
GTGTCCTCAGGTCTTTGATCATCACTTGTTTCGTATTCTCCTACTTATTTAATGTCACAATAATTGTCGACTTTTGCATTGTCATTTCAACAATAATTATTTGTATTAATCTTGCGGACGTCGTATTACGCCACAGAAAGATTAGGTCAGTTTTGTGCGAGCAATCTTGGTTTTTTCATTTGACAGGTGACAATAGAAGGGCAGAAAACAGAAGAAAGCACAACAATTCCGTGCACGCATCTTCCTTTCTGCAAAGTGCTTTGGAGTTCTCTCAACAGCGTCGGTGGTGTAGATGTTAGCCTTGTTGCCTTCCAAGCAATAGATCCGGGTTCAATTCCCGGCTAGCGACGCATTTGCTCCTGGATTATATTTCTAGTCTATTAACTTCGGTTCTTGTGGTTTGTCCTGAGAGACGATTAGAAGAGCAATCCTTTATGGCAGGTTTGAATGTTTTTGAGTTATCAAGTCACAAGGGAAAAGCATATACACGAAAGATGCCATATTTTGATCGCGGAAGTACCTTACGTTTAATAAATCTAACTTTTCTGCTTATCTGCGTCGTGGTGTAAAGGTTAGCATTGTTGCCTTCAAGCAATAGGTCCGCGTTCGATTCCCGGCCGACGCATTCCAATATGAGGTTGTAGAATAATCATACCGAAATGTTTGAGGCAAAATTTGCCTCCATAATATTGGAACACCCTAATTCTCTATTAGATTACCCCTTCTGAAAATGTCCAGTTTCACATGCCAGTGCTTAGAGTGTCCTCAGGACTTTGGATCATCAGTTGTTTCGTATTCTCCCAATTATTTAATGTCACAATAATTGCCGACTTTTGCATTGTCATTTTCTACGATAAATATTTGTAGTTAATCTTGCGGACGTCGTATTACGCCACAGAAAGATAGGTAGGTCAGTTTTTTGCGTGCAATCTTGGCTTAGGTGACAATAGAAGGGCAGACAACACAAGAAAACGCAAGTATTGCGCGCACATCTCCCTTTCTCAAAGTGCTTTGGAGTTCTCTCATCAGCGTCGGTGGTGTAAAGGTTAGCATTGTTGCCTTCCAAGCAATAGATCCGGGTTCAATTCCCGGCTGACGCATTTTGCCTAGATTTTATTTCTAGTCTATTAACTTCGGTTCTTGTGGTTCGTACTTGAGAGATGATTAGAAGAGCAATCCTTTGGCAGGGTTGAATTTTTGAGTTATCAAGTCACAAGGGAAAAGCATATAACACGAAAGATGCCATATTTTGATCGTGGAAGTACCTTACGTTTAATAAATCTAACAATTCTGCTATCAGCGTCGGTGGTGTAAAGTTTAGCTTGTTGCCTTCCAAGCAATAGATCGGGTTCGATTCCCGGCCGACGCATTTCAATATGAGGTTGTAGAATAATCATACCGAAATGTATTGAGGCAAAATTTACCTCCATAATATTGGAACAGCCTAATTCTTTATTAGACTACCCCTTCTGAAAATGTCCAGGTTCACATGCCAGAGCTTAGAGTGTCCTCAGGACTTTTGATCATCAGTTGTTTCGTATTCTCCCATTATTTAATGTCACAATAATTGCCGACTTTTGCATTGTCATTTCTACGAAAATATTTGTAGTTAATCTTGCGGACGTCGTATTACGCCACAGAAAGATTAGGTCAGTTTTGTGCGTGCAATCTTGGTTTTTTCATTTGACAGGTGACAATAGAAGGGCAGAAACACAAGAAAGCACAACAATTGCGCACGCATCTCCCTTTCTGCAAAGTGCTTTGGAGTTCTCTCACAGCGTCGGTGGTGTAGAGTTAGCCTTGTTGCCTTCCAAGCAATAGATCCGGTTCAATTCCCGGCTGACGCATTTTGCTCTGGATTATATTTCTAGTCTATTAACTTCGGTTCTTGTGGTTTGTCCTTGAGAGACGATTAGAAGAGCAATCCTTTATGGCAGGTTTGAATGTTTTTGAGTTATCAAGTCACAAGGGAAAAGCATATAACACGAAAGATGCCATATTTTGATCGCGGAAGTACCTTACGTTTAATAAATCTAACTTTTCTGCTATCAGCGTCGGTGGTGTAAAGTTTAGCCTTGTTGCCTTCCAAGCAATAGATCCGCGTTCGATTCCCGGTCGACGCATTTCAATATGAGGTTGTAGAATAATCCTACCGAAATGTATGGAGGCAAAATTTGCCTCCATAATATTGGAACAGCCTAATTCTCTATTAGACTACCCCTTCTGAGAATGTCCAGGTTCACATGCCAGAGCCTAGAGTATCCTCAGGACATTTGATCTTCAGTTGTTTCGTATTCTCCCAAATATTTAATGTTGCAATAACTGCCGACTTTCGCATTGTCATTTTCTACGATAAATATTTGTAGTTAATCTTGCGGACGTCGTATTACGCCACAGAAAGATAGGTAGGTCAGTTTTTTGCGTGCAATCTTGGCTTTTTCATTTGACAGGTGACAATAGAAGGGCAGACAACACAAGAAAGCGCAAGTATTGCGCGCACGCATCTGCCTTTCTGCAAAATGCTTTGGAGTTCTTTCATCAGCGTATGCGGTGTAAAGGTTAGCATTGTTGCTTTTCAAGCAATAGATCCGGGTTCAATTCCCGGCTGACGCATTTTGCTTCTAGATTTCATTTCTAGTCTATTAACTTCGGTTCTTGTGGTTCGTACTTGAGAGATGATTAGAAGAGCAATCCTTTATGGCAGGGTTGAATTTTTTGAGTTATCAATTCACAAGGGAAAAGCATGTAACACAAAAGATGCCCATATTTTGACCGCGGAAGTACCTTACGTTTAATAAATCTAACATTTCTGCTAACAGCGTCGGTGGTGTAAATGTTAGCATTGTTGCCGTCCAAGCCATAGATTCGACTTCGATTCCCGGCCGACGCATTTCAATATGAGGTTGTAGAGTAATCATACCGAAATGTATTGAGGCAAAATTTGCCTCCATAATATTGGAACAGCCTAATTCTCTATTAGACTACCCTTTCTTAAAATGTCCAGTTTCACATGCCAGTGCTTAGAGTGTCCTCAGGTCTTTGATCATCACTTGTTTCGTATTCTCCTACTTATTTAATGTCACAATAATTGTCGACTTTTGCATTGTCATTTTCAACAATAATTATTTGTAGTTAATCTTGCGGACGTCGTATTACGCCACAGAAAGATTAGGTCAGTTTTGTGCGAGCAATCTTGGTTTTTTCATTTGACAGGTGACAATAGAAGGGCAGAAAACAGAAGAAAGCACAACAATTCCGTGCACGCATCTTCCTTTCTGCAAAGTGCTTTGGAGTTCTCTCAACAGCGTCGGTGGTGTAGATGTTAGCCTTGTTGCCTTCCAAGCAATAGATCCGGGTTCAATTCCCGGCTGACGCATTTTGCTCCGGATTATATTTCTAGTCTATTAACTTCGGTTCTTGTGGTTTGTCTTGAGAGACGATTAGAAGAGCAATCCTTTATGGCAGGTTGAATGTTTTGAGTTATCAAGTCACAAGGGAAAAGCATATAACACGAAAGATGCCATATTTTGATCGCGGAAGTACCTTACGTTTAATAAATCTAACTTTTCTGCTATCTGCGTCGGTGGTGTAAAGTTTAGCCTTGTTGCCTTCCAAGCAATAGATCCGCGTTCGATTCCCGGTCGACGCATTTCAATATGAGGTTGTAGAATAATCCTACCGAAATGTATGGAGGCAAAATTTGCCTCCATAATATTGGAACAGCCTAATTCTCTATTAGACTACCCCTTCTGAAAATGTCCAGGTTCACATGCCAGAGCTAGAGTATCCTCAGGACATTTGATCTTCAGTTGTTTCGTATTCTCCCAAATATTTAATGTTCAATAACTGCCGACTTTCGCATTGTCATTTTCTACGATAAATATTTGTAGTTAATCTTGCGGACGTCGTATTACGCCACAGAAAGATAGGTAGGTCAGTTTTTGCGTGCAATCTTGGCTTTTTCATTTGACAGGTGACAATAGAAGGGCAGACAACACAAGAAAGCGCAAGTATTGCGCGCACGCATCTGCCTTTCTGCAAAATGCTTTGGAGTTCTCTCATCAGCGTCGGTGTGTAAAGGTTAGCATTGTTGCCTTCCAAGCAATAGATCCGGGTTCAATTCCCGGCTGACGCATTTTGCTTCTAGATTTTATTTCTAGTCTATTAACTTCGGTTCTTGTGGTTCGTACTTGAGAGATGATTAGAAGAGCAATCCTTTATGGCAGGGTTGAATTTTTTGAGTTATCAAGTCACAAGGGAAAAGCATATAACACGAAAGATGCCCATATTTTGACCGCGGAAGTACCTTACGTTTAATAAATCTAACATTTCTGCTAACAGGTCGGTGGTGTAAAGTTAGCATTGTTGCCTTCCAAGCATAGATCGTTCGATTCCCGGCCGACGCATTTCAATATGAGGTTGTAAAGTAATCATACCGAAATGTATTGAGGCAAAATTTGCCTCCATAATATTGGAACAGCCTAATTCTCTATTAGACTATCCTTTCTAAAATGTCCAGTTCACATGCCAGTGCTTAGAGTGTCCTCAGGTCTTTGATCATCAGTTGTTTCGTATTCTCCAATTATTTAATGTCACAATAATTGCCGACTTTTGCATTGTCATTTTCTACGATAATATTTGTAGTTAATCTTGCGGACGTCGTATTACGCCACAGAAAGATTAGGTCAGTTTTGTGCGTGCAATCTTGCTTTTTCATTTGACAGGTGACAATAGAAGGGCAGAAAACAGAAGAAAGCACAACAATTCCGTGCACGCATCTTCCCTTTCTGCAAAGTGCTTTGGAGTTCTCTCATCAGCGTCGGTGTGTGTAGGTTAGCATTGTTGCCTTCCAAGCAATAGATCCGGGTTCAATTCCCGGCTGACGCATTTTGCTCTAGATTTATTTCTAGTCTATTAACTTCGGTTCTTGTGGTTGTCCTTGAGAGACGATTAGAAGAGCAATCCTTTATGGCAGGGTTGAATGTTTTTGAGTTATCAAGTCACAAGGGAAAAGCATATAACACGAAAGATGCCCATATTTTGATCGCGGAAGTACCTTACGTTTAATAAATCTAACTTTTCTGCTATCTGCGTCGGTGGTGTAAAGTTTAGCTTGTTGCCTTCCAAGCAATAGATCCGGTTCGATTCCCGGTCGACGCATTTCAATATGAGGTTGTAGAATAATCCTACCGAAATGTATTGAGGCAAAATTTGCCTCCATAATATTGGAACAGCCTAATTCTCTATTAGACTACCCCTTCTGAAATGTCCAGGTTCACATGCCAGAGCTTAGAGTGTCCTCAGGACTTTTGATCTTCAGTTGTTTCGTATTCTCCCAAATATTTAATGTGCAATAACTGCCGACTTTCGCATTGTCATTTTCTACGATAAATATTTGTAGTTAATCTTGCGGACGTCGTATTACGCCACAGAAAGATAGGTAGGTCAGTTTTTGCGTGCAATCTTGGCTTTTTCATTTGACAGGTGACAATAGAAGGGCAGACAACACAAGAAAGCGCAAGTATTGCGCGCACGCATCTGCCTTTCTGCAAAATGCTTTGGAGTTCTTTCATCAGCGTATGCGGTGTAAAGGTTAGCATTGTTGCTTTTCAAGCAATAGATCCGGGTTCAATTCCCGGCTGACGCATTTTGCTTCTAGATTTCATTTCTAGTCTATTAACTTCGGTTCTTGTGGTTCGTACTTGAGAGATGATTAGAAGAGCAATCCTTTATGGCAGGTTGAATTTTTTGAGTTATCAATTCACAAGGGAAAAGCATGTAACACAAAAGATGCCCATATTTTGACCGCGGAAGTACCTTACGTTTAATAAATCTAACATTTCTGCTATCAGCGTCGGTGGTGTAAATGTTAGCATTGTTGCCTTCCAAGCAATAGATTCGGCTTCGATTCCCGGCCGACGCATTTCAATATGAGGTTGTAGAGTAATCATACCGAAATGTATTGAGGCAAAATTTGCCTCCATAATATTGGAACAGCCTAATTCTCTATTAGACTACCCTTTCTTAAAATGTCCAGTTTCACATGCCAGTGCTTAGAGTGTCCTCAGGTCTTTGATCATCACTTGTTTCGTATTCTCCTACTTATTTAATGTCACAATAATTGTCGACTTTTGCATTGTCATTTTCAACGATAATTATTTGTAGTTAATCTTGCGGACGTCGTATTACGCCACAGAAAGATTAGGTCAGTTTTGTGCGAGCAATCTTGGTTTTTTCATTTGACAGGTGACAATAGAAGGGCAGAAAACAGAAGAAAGCACAACAATTCCGCGCACGCATCTTCCTTTCTGCAAAGTGTTTTGGAGTTCTCTCACAGCGTCGGTGGTGTAAGGTTAGCTTGTTGCCTTCCAAGCAATAGATCCGGTTCAATTCCCGGCTGACGCATTTTGCTCCTGGATTATATTTCTAGTCTATTAACTTCGGTTCTTGTGGTTTGTCCTTGAGAGACGATTAGAAGAGCAATCCTTTATGGCAGGTTTGAATGTTTTTGAGTTATCAAGTCACAAGGGAAAAGCATATAACACGAAAGATGGCCATATTTTGATCGCGGAAGAACCTTACGTTTAATAAATCTAACTTTTCTGCTATCAGCGTCGGTGGTGTAAAGTTTAGCCTTGTTGCCTTCCAAGCAATAGATCCGCGTTCGATTCCCGGTCGACGCATTTCAATATGAGGTTGTAGAATAATCCTACCGAAATGTATGGAGGCAAAATTTGCCTCCATAATATTGGAACAGCCTAATTCTCTATTAGACTACCCCTTCTGAGAATGTCCAGGTTCACATGCCAGAGCCTAGAGTATCCTCAGGACATTTGATCTTCAGTTGTTTCGTATTCTCCCAAATATTTAATGTTGCAATAACTGCCGACTTTCGCATTGTCATTTTCTACGATAAATATTTGTAGTTAATCTTGCGGACGTCGTATTGCGCCACAGAAAGATTAGGTCAGTTTTGTGCGAGCAATCTTGGTTTTTTCATTTGACAGGTGACAATAGAAGGGCAGAAAACAGAAGAAAGCACAACAATTCCGCGCACGCATCTTCCTTTCTGCAAAGTGCTTTGGAGTTCTCTCAACAGCGTCGGTGGTGTAGAGGTTAGCCTTGTTGCCTTCCAAGCAATAGATCCGGTTCAATTCCCGGCTGACGCATTTTGCTCCTGGATTATATTTCTAGTCTATTAACTTCGGTTCTTGTGGTTTGTCCTTGAGAGACGATTAGAAGAGCAATCCTTTATGGCAGGTTTGAATGTTTTTGAGTTATCAAGTCACAAGGGAAAAGCATATAACACGAAAGATGGCCATATTTTGATCGCGGAAGAACCTTACGTTTAATAAATCTAACTTTTCTGCTATCAGCGTCGGTGGTGTAAAGTTTAGCCTTGTTGCCTTCCAAGCAATAGATCCGCGTTCGATTCCCGGTCGACGCATTTCAATATGAGGTTGTAGAATAATCCTACCGAAATGTATGGAGGCAAAATTTGCCTCCATAATATTGGAACAGCCTAATTCTCTATTAGACTACCCCTTCTGAGAATGTGCAGGTTCACATGCCAGAGCCTAGAGTATCCTCAGGACATTTGATCTTCAGTTGTTTCGTATTCTCCCAAATATTTAATGTCGCAATAACTGCCGACTTTCGCATTGTCATTTTCTACGATAAATATTTGTAGTTAATCTTGCGGACGTCGTATTACGCCACAGAAAGATAGGTAGGTCAGTTTTTTGCGTGCAATCTTGGCTTTTTCATTTGACAGGTGACAATAGAAGGGCAGACAACACAAGAAAGCGCAAGTATAGCGCGCACGCATCTGCCTTTCTGCAAAATGCTTTGGAGTTCTTTCGTCAGCGTAGGCGGTGTAAAGGTTAGCATTGTTGCTTTTCAAGCAATAGATCCGGGTTCAATTCCCGGCTGACGCATTTTGCTTCTAGATTTCATTTCTAGTCTATTAACTTCGGTTCTTGTGGTTCGTACTTGAGAGATGATTAGAAGAGCAATCCTTTATGGCAGGGTTGAATTTTTTGAGTTATCAATTCACAAGGGAAAAGCATATAACACAAAAGATGCCCATATTTTGACCGCGGAAATACCTTACGTTTAATAAATCTAACTTTTCTGCTATCAGCGTCGGTGGTGTAAAGGTTATCATTATTGCCTTCCAAGCAATAGATCCGGGTTCGATTCCCGGCCGACGCATTTCAATATAATGTTGTAGAATAATCATACCGAAATGTATTGAGGCAAAATGTGCCTCCATAATATTGGAACAGCTTAATTCTGTATTAGACTACCCCTTCTGAAACTCTTCAGGTTCACATGCCAGAGCTTAGAGTGTCCTCAGGACTTTTGATCATCAGTTGTTTCGTATTCTCCCAATTATTTAATGTCACAGTAATTGCCGACTTTTGCATTGTCATTTTCTACGATAAATATTTGTAGTTAATCTTGCGGACGTCGTATTACGCCACAGAAAGATAGGTAGGTCAGTTTTTTGCGTGCAATCTTGGCTTTTTCATTTGACAGGTGACAATAGAAGGGCAGACAACACAAGAAAGCGCAAGTATTGCGCGCACGCATCTCCCTTTCTGCAAAATGCTATGGAGTTCTTTTATCAGCGTCGGCGGTGTAAAGGTTAGCATTGTTGCCTTTCAAGCAATAGATCCGGGTTCAATTCCCGGCTGACGCATTTTGTTTCTAGATTTAATTTCTAGTCTATTAACTTCGGTTCTTGTGGTTCGTACTTGAGAGATGATTAGAAGAGCAATCCTTTATGGCAGGGTTGAATTTTTTGAGTTATCAATTCACAAGGGAAAAGCATATAACACAAAAGATGCCCATATTTTGACCGCGGAAGTACCTTACGTTTAATAAATCTAACATTTGTGCTATCAGCGTCGGTGGTGTAAATGTTAGCATTGTTGCCGTCCAAGCAATAGATTCGGCTTCGATTCCCGGCCGACGCATTTCAATATGAGGTTGTAGAGTAATCATACCGAAATATATTGAGGCAAAATTTGCCTCCATAATATTGGAACAGCCTAATTCTCTATTAGACTACCCCTTCTTAAAATGTCCAGTTTCACATGTCAGTGCTTAGAGTGTCCTCAGGTCTTTGATCATCACTTGTTTCGTATTCTCCTACTTGTTTAATGTCACAATAAATGTCGACTTTTGCATTGTCATTTTCAACGATAATTATTTGTAGTTAATCTTGCGGACGTCGTATTACGCCACAGAAATATTAGGTCAGTTTTGTGCGTGCAATCTTGGTTTTTTCATTTGACAGGTGACAATAGAAGGGCAGAAAACAGAAGAAAGCACAACAATTCCGCGCACGCATCTTCCTTTCTGCAAAGTGCTTTGGAGTTCTCTCAACAGCGTCGGTGGTGTAGAGGTTAGCCTTGTTGCCTTCCAAGCAATAGATCCGGTTCAATTCCCGGCTGACGCATTTTGCTCCTGGATTATATTTCTAGTCTATTAACTTCGGTTCTTGTGGTTTGTCCTTGAGAGACGATTAGAAGAGCAATCCTTTATGGCAGGTTTGAATGTTTTTGAGTTATCAAGTCACAAGGGAAAAGCATATAACACGAAAGATGCCCATATTTTGACCGCGGAAGTACCTTACGTTTAATAAATCTAACATTTGTGCTATCAGCGTCGGTGGTGTAAATGTTAGCATTGTTGCCGTCCAAGCAATAGATTCGGCTTCGATTCGAGGCCGACGCCTTTCAATATGAGGTTGTAGAGTAATCATACCGAAATTTATTGAGGCAAAATTTGCCTCCATAATATTGGAACAGCCTAATTCTCTATTAGACTACCCCTTCTTAAAATGTCCAGTTTCACATGTCAGTGCTTAGAGTGTCCTCAGGTCTTTGATCATCACTTGTTTCGTATTCTCCTAATTATTTAATGTCACAATAATTGTCGACTTTTGCATTGTCATTTTCTACGATAAATATTTGTAGTTAATCTTGCGGACGTCGTATTACGCCACAGAAAGATTAGGTCAGTTTTGTGCGTGCAATCTTGGTTTTTTCATTTGACAGGTGACAATAGAAGGGCCGAAAACACATGAAAGCACAACAATTCCGCGCACGCATCTCCCTTTCTGCAAAGTGCTTTGGAGTTGTCTCATCAGCGTCGGTGGTGTAAAGGTTTGCATTGTTGCCTTCCAAGGACCGGGTTCAATACCCGGCTGACGCATTTCAATATGCGGTTGTAGAATAGTCATACCGAAATGTATTGAGGCAAAGTGTGCCTCCATAATATTGGAACAGCTTAATTCTGTATTAGACTACCCCTTCTGAAACTCTCCAGGTTCACATGCCAGAGCTTAGAGTGTCCTCAGGACTTTTGATCATCAGTTGTTTCGTATTCTCCCAATTATTTAATGTCCCTATTATTGCCGACTTTCGCATTGTCATTTTCTACGATAAATATTTGTAGTTAAATTGACGGATGTCGTATTACGACGCATAAAGATAGGTAGGTGAGTTTTGTGCGTGCAATCTTGGCTTTTTCATGTGACAGGAGACAATAGAAGGGCAGACAACACAAGAAACCGTAACTATTTCGCGCACGCATTTCCTTTTCTGCAAAGTACTTGAGAGTTCTCTCATCACCGTTGGTGGTGTAAAGGTTAGCATTGTTGCTTTCCAAGCAATAGAACCGGGTTCGTTTTCCGGCTGACGCATATTGCTTCTAGACTTTTTTTCTAATCTTTTAACTTCGGTTCTTGTGGTTCGTACTTGAGAGATGATTACAAGGGCAATCCTTTAAGGCAGGGTTGAATGTTTTTGAGTTATCAAGTCATAAGGGAAAAGCATATAATAGGAAAGGTGCCCATATTTTGGTCGCGGAAGTACCTTACATTTAATAACTCTAACATTTCTGCTATCTGCGTCGGTGGTGTAAAGGTTAGCATTGTTGCCTTCCAAGCAATAGATCCGGTTTCGAATCCCGGCTGACGCATTTTGGTTCTAGATTTCATGTTCTAGTCTGGTTTGTACTTGAGAGATGATTAGAAGAGCAATCCCTTATGGCAGGGTTAAAGGTTTTTGAGTTATCAAGTCACAAGGGAAAAGCATATAATACGAAAGATGCCCATGTTTTGGTCGCGAAAGTACCTTACATTTATTAACTCTAACATTGATGCTATCAGCGTCGGTGGTGTAAAGGTTAGTATTGTTGCCTTCGAAGCAATAGATCGGGGTTCGATTCCCGGCCGACGCATTTCAATATGAGTTTGTAGATTAATCATTCCCGAAATCTATTGAGGCAAAATGTTCTTCCATAATATTGGAACAGCCTAATTCTCTTTTAGACTACCCGTTCTGAAAATGTCCAGGTTCACCTGCCAGTGCTTAGCGTGTCTTCAGGACTTTTGATTTTCAGTTGGTTCGTATTCTCCCAATTGTTTAATGTCCCAATTATTGCTGAATTTCGCATTGTCATTTTCTACGATAAATATTTGTAGTTAGTCTTGCGAACGTCGTATTATGCCACAGAAATATAGGTAGGTCAGGTTTGTGCATGCAATCTTGCCTTTTTCATTTGGCAGGTGACAATAGAAGGGCAAACAACACAAGAAAGGTCAAGTATTCCGCGCACGCATCTCCCTTTCTCAAAAGTGCTTGGGAGTTCTCTCATCAGCGTCGCTGGTGTAAAGGTTAGCATTGTTTCCTTCCAAGCAATACATCTGGGTTCGATTCCCGGATGACGCATTGTGCTTTTACATTTCATGTTCTAGTCTATTAACTTCGGTTTTTGTGGTTCTTACTTGAGAGATGATTAGAAGGGCAATCCTTTATGACTGGGTTGAATGTTTTTGAGTTATCAGGTCATAAGGGAAAAGAATATAATACGAAGGATCCCATATTATGGTCGCGGAGGTACCTTACATTAAATAACTCTAACATTTCTGCTATCAGCGTCGGTGGTGTAATGTTAGCATTTTTGCCTTCCAAGCAATAGATCCGGGTCCGATTCCCGGCTGACGCATCTTGGTTCTACATTTCATGTTTTAGTCTGGTTCGTTCTTGGAAGATGATTAGAAGAACAATCCCTTATGGCAGGGTTGAATGTTATTAAGTTATCAAGTCACAAGGGAAAAGCATATAATACGAAAGATGCCCATATTTTGATCGCAGAAGTACCTTACGTTTAATAACTCTAACATTTCTCCTATCAGCGTCGGTGGTGTAAAGGTTAGCATTGTTGCCTTCCAAGCAATAGATCTGGGTTTGATTCCCGGCTGACGCATTGTGCTTTTAGATTTCATGTTCTAGTCTATTAACTTCGGTTCTTGTGATTCTTACTTGAGAGATGATTAGAAGGGCAATCTTTTATGGCAGGGTTGAATGTTTTTGAGTTATCAAGTCATAAGGGAAAAGCATATAATAGGAAAGGTGTCCATATTTTGGTCGCGGAAGTACCTTACATTTAATAACTCTAACATTACTGCGATCAGCGTCGGTGGTGTAAAGGTTAGCATTGTTGCCTTCCAAGCAATAGATCCTGGTTCGATTTTCGGCAGACGCATTGTGCTTTTACACTTCATGTTCTAGTCTATTAACTTCGGTTCTTGTGGTTCTTACTTGAGAGATGATTAGAAGGGCAATCCTTTATGGCAGGGTTGAATGTTTTTGAGTTATCAAGTCATAAGGGAAAAGCATATTATACGAAAGATGCTCATATGTTGGTCGCGGAGGTACCTTACATTAAATAACTCTAACATTTCTGCTATTAACGTCGGTGGTGTAATGTTAGCATTGTTGCCTTCCAAGCAATAGATCCGGGTTCGATTCCCGGCTGACGCATTTTGCTTCTAGATTTCATGTTCTAGTCTATTAACTTCGGTTCTTGTGGTTCGTACTTGAGAGATGATTGGAAGGGAAATCCTTTTTGGCAGGGTTGAATATTATTGAGTTATCAAGTCACAAGGGAAAAGCATATAATAGAAAAGATGCCCATATTTTGATCGCAGAAGTACCTTACGTTTAATAACTCTAACATTTCTGCTATCAGCGTCGGCTGTGTAAAGGTTAGCATTGTTGCCTTCCAAGCAATAGATCCGGGTTCGATTCCCGGCTGACGCATTTTGCTTCTAGATTTCATGTTCTAGTCTGGTTCGTACTTGAGAGATGATTAGAAGAACAATCCCTTATGGCAGGGTTAGAGGTTTTTGAGTTATCAAGTCACAAGGGAAAAGCATATAATACGAAAGATGCCCTTATTTTGGTCGCGAAAGTACCTTACATTTATTAACTCTAACATTGATGCTATTAACGTCGGTGGTGTAAAGGTTAGTATTGTTGCCTTCGAAGAAATAGATCGGGGTTCGATTCCCGGCCGACCCATTTCAATATGAGTTTATAGATTAATCATTCCCGAAATGTATTGAGGCAAAATGTTCCTCCATGATATTGGAACAGCCTAATTCTCTTTTAGACTACCCCTTCTGACAATGTCCAGGTTCATATGCCAGTGCTTAGAGTGTCCTCAGGACTTTTGATCTCCAGTTGTTTCGTGTTCTCCCAATTATTTAATGTCCCAATTATTGTTGACTTTCGCATTGTCATTTTCTACGATAAATATTTGTAGTTAGTCTTGCGAACGTCGTATTACGCCACAGAAAGATAGGTAGGTCAGGTTTGTGCGTGCAATCCTGCCTTTTTCATTTGAAATGTGACAATAGAAGGGCAGACAACACAAGAAAGCGCAAGTATTCCGCGAACTCATCTCCCTTTCTGCAAAGTGCTTGGGAGTTCTCTCATCAGCGTCGGTGGTGTAAAGCGTTAGATTCGGGTTCGATTCCCGGCCGACGCATTTCAATATTAGTTTGTAGAATAATCGTTCCCGAAATGTATTGAGGCAAAATGTGCCTCCATACTATTTGAACAGCCTAATTCTCTATTAGATTACCCCTTCTGAAAATGTCCAGGTTCAGCTGCCCGTGCTTAGCGTGTCCTCAGGACTTTTGATCTTCAGTTGTTTCGTATTCTCCCAATTATTTAATGTCCCAATTATTGCTGAATTTCGCATTGTCATTTTCTACTATAAATATTTGTAGTTAGTCTTGCGAACGTCGTATTACGCCACAGAAGGATAGTTAGGTCAGTTTTGTGCGTGCAATCTTGCCTTTTTCATTTGGCAGGTGACAATAGAAGGACAAACAACACAAGAAAAGTCAAGTATTCCGCACACGCATCTCCCTTTCTCCAAAGTGCTTGGGAGTTCTCTCATTAGCGTCGCTGGTGTAAAGGTTAGCATTGTTGCCTTCCAAGCAATAGATCCGGGTTACATTCACGGCAGACGCATTGTGCTTTTACATTTCATGTTCTAGTCTATTAACTTCGGTTCTTGTGGTTCTTACTTGAGAGATGATTAGAAGAGCAATCCTTTATGGCAGGGTTGAATGTTTTTGAGTTATCAAGTCATAAGAGAAAAGCATATTATACAAAAGATGCCAATATTTTGGTCGCGGAAGTACATTACATTAAATAACTCTAACATTTTTTCTATCAGAGTCGGTGGTGTAAAGGTTAGCATTGTTGCCTTACAAGCAATAGATCCGGGTTCGATTCATGGCAGACGCATTTTGCTTCTAGATTTCATGTTCTAGTCTGATTCGTACTTGAGAGATGATTAGAAGAGAAATCCCTTATGGCAGGGTTGAATATTTTTGAGTTATCAAGTCATAAGAGAAAAGCATATAATAGGAAAGATGCCCATATTTTGGTGGCAGAAGTACTTTACGTTTAATAACTCTAACATTTTTGCTATCAGCGTCCGTGGTGTAAAGGTTAGCATTGTTGTCTTCCAAGCAATAGATCCGGGTTCGATTCCCGGCTGACTCATTTTGATTCTAGGTTTTATTTCTAGTCTATTAACTTCGGTTCTTGTGGTTCGTCCTTTAGACACGATCAGAAGAGCAATCCTTTATGGCACGGTTGAATGTTTTTGAGTTATCAAGTCATAAGGGAAAAGCTTATAATAGGAAAGATGCCCATATTTTGGTCGCGGAAGTACCTTACATTTAATAACTCTAACATTTCTGCTATCAGCGTCGGTGGTGTAAAGGTTAGCGTTGTTGCCTTCCAAGCAATAGATCCGGATTTGATTCCCGGCTCACGCATTGTGCTTTTAGATTTCATGTTCTAGTCTATTAACTTCGGTTCTTGTGGTTCTTACTTGAGAGATGATTAGAAGGGCAATCCTTTATGGCAGGGTTGAATGTTTTTGAGTTATCAAGTCATAAGGGAAAAGCATATAATAGGAAAGATACCCATATTTTGGTCGCGGAAGTACCTTACATTTAATAACTCTTACATTTCTGCTATCAGCGTCGGTGGTGTAAAGGTTAGCATTGTTGCCTTCCAAGCAATAGATCCGGGTTCGATTCCCGGCTGACGCATTTTTCTTCTAGATTTCATGTTCTAGTCTATTAACTTCGGTTCTTGTGGTTCGTACTTGAGAGATGATTAGAAGGGCAATCCTTTATGGCACGGTTGAATGTTTTTGAGTTATCAAGTCATAAGGGAAAAGCTTATAATAGAAAAGATGCCCATATTTTGGTCGCGGAAGTACCTTACATTTAATAACTCTTACATTTCTGCTATCAGCGTCGGTGGTGTAAAGGTTAGCATTGTTGCCTTCCAAGCAATATATCCGGGTTCGATTCAAGGCAGACGCATTTTGATTCTAGATTTCATGTTCTAGTCTGGTTCGTACTTAAGAGATAATTAGAAGAGCACTCCCTTATGGCAGGGTTGAATGTTTTGGACGTATCAAGTCATAAAGGAAAAGCATATAATAGGAAAGAGGCCCATATTTTGGTCGCGGAAGTAACTTACATTTAATAACTCTAACATTTTTGCTATCAGCGTCGGTGGTGTAAAGGTTAGCATTGTGGCCTTGCAAGCAATAGATCCGGGTTCGATTCATGGCAAACGCATTTTGCTTCTAGATTTCATGTTCTAGTCTGGTTCGTACTTGAGAGATGATTAGAAGAGCAATCCCTTATGGCAGGGTTGAATGTTTTTGAGTTATCAAGTCATAAGGGAAAAGCATATAGTACGAAAGTTGCCCATATTTTGATCGCAGAAGTGCCTTACGTTTAATAACTCTAACATTTCTGCTATCAGCGTCGCTGGTGTAAAGGTTAGCATTGTTGCCTTCCAAGCAATAGATCTGGGTTCGATTCCCGGATGACGCATTGTGCTTTTATATTTCATGTTCTAGTCTATTAACTTCGGTTCTTGTGGTTCTTACTTGAGAGATGATTAGAAGGGCAATCCTTTATGGCAGGGTTGAATGTTTATGAGTTATCAAGTCATAAGGGAAAAGCATATAATACGAAAGATGCCCATATTGTTGTCGCGGAGGTACCTTACATTAAATGACTCTAACATTTCTGCTATCAGCGTCGGTGGTGTAATGTTAGCATTGTTGCCTTCCAAGTAATAGATCCGGGTCTGATTCCCGGCTGACGCATTTTGGTTCTACATTTCATGTTTTAGTCTGATTCGTACTTGAAAGATGATTAGAAGAACAATCCCTCATGGCAGGGTTGAATGTTATTAAGTTATCAAGTCACAAGGGAAAATCATATAATACGAAAGATGCCCATATTTTGACCGCAGAAGTACCTTACGTTTAAAAACTCTAACATTTCTGCTATCAGCGTCGGTGGTGTAAAGGTTAGCATCGTTGCCTTCCAAGCAATAGATCCCGCTTCGAATCCCAGCTGACGCATTTTGCTTCTAGATTTCATGTTCTAGTCTGGTTCGTACTTGAAAGATGATTAGAAGAGCAATCCCTTATGGCAGGGTTAAAGGTTTTTGAGTTATCAAGTCACAAAGGAAAAGCATATAATACGAAAGATGACCATATTTTGGTCGCGGAAGTACCTTACATTTAATAACTCTTACATTTCTGCTATCAGCGTCGGTGGTGTAAAGGTTAGCATTGTTGCCTTCGAAGCAATAGATCCGGGTTCGATTCCCGGCTGACGCATTTTTCTTCTAGATTTCATGTTCTAGTCTATTAACTTTGGTTCTTGTGGTTCGTACTTGAGAGATGATTAGAAGGGCAATCCTTTATGGCACGGTTGAATGTTTTTGAGTTATCAAGTCATAAGGGAAAAGCTTATAATAGAAAAGATGCCCATATTTTGGTCGCGGAAGTACCTTACATTTAATAACTCTTACATTTCTGCTATCAGCGTCGGTGGTGTAAAGGTTAGCATTGTTGCCTTCCAAGCAATATATCCGGGTTCGATTCATGGCAGACGCATTTTGATTCTAGATTTCATGTTCTAGTCTGGTTCGTACTTAAGAGATAATTAGAAGAGCACTCCCTTATGGCAGGGTTGAATGTTTTGGACTTATCAAGTCATAAAGGAAAAGCATATAATAGGAAAGAGGCCCATATTTTGGTCGCGGAAGTAACTTACATTTAATAACTCTAACATTTTTGCTATCAGCGTCGGTGGTGTAAAGGTTAGCATTGTGGCCTTGCAAGCAATAGATCCGGGTTCGATTCATGGCAGACGCATTTTGCTTCTAGATTTCATGTTTTAGTCTGGTTCGTACTTGAGAGATGATTAGAAGAGCAATCCCTTATGGCAGGGTTGAATGTTTTTGAGTTATCACGTCATAAGGGAAAAGCATATAGTACGAAAGATGCCCATATTTTGATCGCAGAAGTGCCTTACGTTTAATAACTCTAACATTTCTGCTATCAGCGTCGCTGGTGCAAAGGTTAGCATTGTTGCCTTCCAAGCAATAGATCTGGGTTCGATTCCCGGATGACGCATTTTGCTTTTATATTTCATGTTCTAGTCTATTAACTTCGGTTTTTGTGGTTCTTACTTGAGAGATGATTAGAAGGGCAATCCTTTATGGCAGGGTTGAATGTTTATGAGTTATCAAGTCATAAGGGAAAGGCATATAATACGAAAGATGCCCATATTGTGGTCGCGGAGGTACCTTACATTAAATGACTCTAACATTTCTGCTATCAGCCTCGGTGGTGTAATGTTAGCATTGTTGCCTTCCAAGCAATAGATCCGGGTCTGATTCCCGGCTGACGCATTTTGGTTCTACATTTCATGTTTTAGTCTGGTTCGTACTTGAAAGATGATTAGAAGAACAATCCCTCATGGCAGGGTTGAATGTTATTAAGTTATCAAGTCACAAGGGAAAAGCATATAATACGAAAGATGCCCATATTTTGACCGCAGAAGTACCTTACGTTTAATAACTCTAACATTTCTGCTATCAGCGTCGGTGGTGTAAAGGTTAGCATCGTTGCCTTCCAAGCAATAGATCCCGCTTCGAATCCCAGCTGCCGCATTTTGCTTCTAGATTTCATGTTCTAGTCTGGTTCGTACTTGAAAGATGATTAGAAGAGCAATCCCTTATGGCAGGGTTAAAGGTTTTTGAGTTATCAAGTCACAAAGGAAAAGCATATAATACGAAAGATGACCATATTTTGGTCGCGGAAGTACCTTACATTTAATAACTCTAACATTTCTGCGATCAGCGTCGGTGGTGTAAAGGTTAGCATTGTTGCCTTCTAAGCAATAGATCCGGGTTAGATTCACGGCAGACGCATTTTGCTTTTACATTTCATGTTGTAGTCTATTAATTTCGGTTCTTGTGGTTCTTACTTGAGAGATGATTAGAAGGGCAATCCTTAATGGCAAGGTTGAATGATTTTGAGTTATCAAGTCATAAGGGAAAAGCATATTATACGAAAGATGCCCATATTTTGGTCGCGGAGGTACCTTACATTAAATAACTCTAACATTTCTGCTAACAGCGTCGGTGGTGTAATGTTAGCATTGTTGCCTTCCAAGCAATAGATCCTGGTTCGATTCCCGGCTGACGCATTTTGCTTCTAGATTTCATGTTCTAGTCTATTAAGTTCGGTTCCTGTGGTTCGTACTTGAGAGATGATTGGAAGGGAAATCCTTTATGGCAGGGTTAAAGGTTTTTGAGTTATCAAGTCACAAGGGAAAAGCATATAATACGAAATATGCCCTTATTTTGGTCGCAAAAGTACCTTATATTTATTAACTCTAACATAGATGCTAACAGCGTCGGTGGTGTAAAGGTTATTATTGTTGCCTTCGAAGCAATAGATCGGAGTTCGATTCCCGGCCGACGCATTTCAATATGAGTTTGTAGAATAATCATTCCCGAAATGTATTGAGGCAAAATGTGCCTCCATACTATTTGAACAGCCTAATTCTCTATTAGACTACCCCTTCTGAAAATGTCCAATTTCACCTGCCCGTGCTTAGCGTGTCCTCAGGACTTTTGATCTTCAGTTGTTTCGTGTTCTCCCAATTATTTAATGTCCCAATTATTGTTGACGTTCGCATTGTCATTTTCTACGCTAAATATTTGTAGTTAGTCTTGCGAACGTCGTATTACGCCACAGAAAGATAGGTAGGTGAGTTTTGTGCGTGTAATCTTGTTTTTTTCATTTGAAATGTGACAATAGAAGGGCAGACAACACAAGAAAGCGCAAGTATTCCGCGAACTCATCTCCCTTGCTGCAAAGTGCTTGGGAGTTCTCTCATCAGCGTCGGTGGTGTAAAGGTTAGCATTGTTGTCTTCCAAGCAATAGATCCGGGTTCGATTCCCGGGGGACGCATTTTGCTTCTAGACTTTATTTCTAGTCTATTAACTTCGGTTCTTGTGGTTCGTCCTTAAGAGACGATTAGAAGAGCAATCCTTCATGGCAGGGTTGAATGTTTTTGAGTTATCAAGTCACAAGGGAAAAGCATATAATACGAAAGATGCCCATTTTTTGATCGCAGAAGTACCTTACGTTTAATAACTCTAACATTTCTGCTATCAGCGTCGGTGGTGTAAAGGTTAGCATTGTTGCCTTCCAAGCAATAGATCCGGGTTTGATTCCCGGCTGACGCATTGTGTTTTTAGATTTCATGTTCTAGTCTATTAACTTCAGTTCTTGTGGTTCTTACTTGAGAGATGATTAGAAGGGCAATCATTTATGGCAGGGTTGAATATTTTTGAGTCATCAATTCATAAGGGAAAAGCATATAATAGGAAAGATGGCCATATCTTGGTCGCGGAAGTACCTTACATTTAATAACTCTAAAATTTCTGCTATCTGTGTCCGTGGTGTAAAGGTTAGCATTGTTGCCTTCCAAGCAATAGATCCGGGTTCGATTCCCGGCTGACGCATTTTGCTTCTAGATTTCATGTTCTATCTATTAATTTCGGTTCTTGTGGTTTGTACTTGAGAGATGATTAGAAAGGAAATCTTTTATGGCAGTGTTGAATATTATTGAGTTATCAAGTCACAAGGGAAAAGCATATAATAGGAAAGATGCCCATATTTTGATCGCAGAAGTACCTTACGTTTAATAACTCTAACATTTCAGCTATCAACGTCGGCTGTGTAAAGGTTAGCATTGTTGCCTTCCAAACAATAGATCCGGGTTCGATTCCCAGCTGACGCATTTTGCTTCTAGATTTCATGTTCTAGTCTGGTTCGTACTTGAGAGATGATTAGAAGAGCAATCCCTTATGGCAGGGTTAGAGGTTTTTGAGTTATCAAGTCACAAGGGAAAAGCATATAATACGAAAGATGCCCTTATTTTGGTCGCGCAAGTACCTTACATTTATTAACTCTAACATTGATGCTATCAGCGTCGGTGGTGTAAAGGTTAGTATTGTTGCCTTCGAAGAAATAGATTGGGGTTCGACTCCCGGCCGACCCATTTCAATATGAGTTTATAGATTAATCATTCCCGAAATGTATTGAGGCAAAATGTTCCTCCATGATATTGGAACAGCCTAATTCTCTTTTAGACTACCCCTTCTGACAATGTCCAGGTTCATATGCCAGTGCTTAGAGTGTCCTCAGGACTTTTGATCTCCAGTTGTTTCGTGTTCTCCCAATTATTTAATGTCCCAATTATTGTTGACTTTCGCATTGTCATTTTCTACGATAAATATTTGTAGTTAGTCTTGCGAACGTCGTATTACGCCACAGAAAGATAGGTAGGTCAGTTTTGTGCGTGCAATCCTGCCTTTTTCATTTGAAATGTGACAATAGAAGGGCAGACAACACAAGAAAGCGCAAGTATTCCGCGAACTCATCTCCCTTTCTGCAAAGTGCTTGGGAGTTCTCTCATCAGCGTCGGTGGTGTAAAGCGTTAGATTCGGGTTCGATTCCCGGCCGACGCATTTCAATATGAGTTTGTAGAATAATCGTTCCCGAAATGTATTGAGGCAAAATGTGCCTCCATACTATTTGAACAGCCTAATTCTCTATTAGATTACCCCTTCTGAAAATGTCCAGGTTCACCTGCCCGTGCTTAGCGTGTCCTCAGGACTTTTGATCTTCAGTTGTTTCGTATTATCCCAATTATTTAATGTCCCAATTATTGCTGAATTTCGCATTGTCATTTTCTACTATAAATATTTGTAGTTAGTCTTGCGAACGTCGTATTACGCCACAGAAAGATAGTTAGGTCAGTTTTGTGCGTGCAATCTTGCCTTTTTCATTTGGCAGGTGACAATAGAAGGGCAAACAACACAAGAAAAGTCAAGTATTCCGCACACGCATCTCCTTTTCTCCAAAGTGCTTGGGAGTTCTCTCATTATCGTCGCTGGTGTAAAGGTTAGCATTGTTGCCTTCCAAGCAATAGATCCGGGTTACATTCACGGCAGACGCATTGTGCTTTTACATTTCATGTTCTAGTCTATTAACTTCGGTTCTTGTGGTTCTTACTTGAGAGATGATTAGAAGAGCAATCCTTTATGGCAGGGTTGAATGTTTTTGAGTTATCAAGTCATAAGAGAAAAGCATATTATACAAAAGATGCCAATATTTTGGTCGCGGAAGTACATTACATTAAATAACTCTAACATTTTTTCTATCAGAGTCGGTGGTGTAAAGGTTAGCATTGTTGCCTTACAAGCAATAGATCCGGGTTCGATTCATGGCTGACGCATTTTGCTTCTAGATTTCATGTTCTAGTCTGATTCGTACTTGAGAGATGATTAGAAGAGAAATCCCTTATGGCAGGGTTGAATATTTTTGAGTTATCAAGTCATAAGAGAAAAGCATATAATAGGAAAGATGCCCATATTTTGGTGGCAGAAGTACTTTACGTTTAATAACTCTAACATTTTTGCTATCAGCGTCCGTGGTGTAAAGGTTAGCATTGTTGTCTTCCAAGCAATAGATCCGGGTTCGATTCCCGGCTGACTCATTTTGATTCTAGGTTTTATTTCTAGTCTATTAACTTCGGTTCTTGTGGTTCGTCCTTTAGACACGATTAGAAGAGCAATCCTTTATAGCAGGGTTGAATGTTTTTGAGTTACCAAATCACAAGGGAAAATCATATAATAGGAAAGATACCCATATTTTGGTCGCGGAAGTACCTTACATTTAATAACTCTTACATTTCTGCTATCAGCGTCGGTGGTGTAAAGGTTAGCATTGTTGCCTTCCAAGCAATAGATCCGGGTTCGATTCCCGGCTGACGCCTTTTTCTTCTAGATTTCATGTTCTAGTCTATTAACTTCGGTTCTTGTGGTTCGTACTTGAGAGATGATTAGAAGGGCAATCCTTTATGGCACGGTTGAATGTTTTTGAGTTATCAAGTCATAAGGGAAAAGCTTATAATAGAAAAGATGCCCATATTTTGGTCGCGGAAGTACCTTACATTTAATAACTCTTACATTTCTGCTATCAGAGTCGGTGGTGTAAAGGTTAGCATTGTTGCCTTCCAAGCAATATATCCGGTTCGATTCATGGCAGACGCATTTTGATTCTAGATTTCATGTTCTAGTCTGGTTCGTACTTAAGAGATAATTAGAAGAGCACTCCCTTATGGCAGGGTTGAATGTTTTGGACTTATCAAGTCATAAAGGAAAAGCATATAATAGGAAAGAGGCCCATATTTTGGTCGCGGAAGTAACTTACATTTAATAACTCTAACATTTTTGCTATCAGCGTCGGGGGTGTAAAGGTTAGCATTGTGGCCTTGCAAGCAATAGATCCGGGTTCGATTCATGGCAGACGCATTTTGCTTCTAGATTTCATGTTCTAGTCTGGTTCGTACTTGAGAGATGATTAGAAGAGCAATCCCTTATGGCAGGGTTGAATGTTTTTGAGTTATCAAGTCATAAGGGAAAAGCATATAGTACGAAAGATGCCCATATTTTGATCGCAGAAGTGCCTTACGTTTAATAACTCTAACATTTCTGCTATCAGCGTCGGTGGTGCAAAGATTAGCATTGTTGCCTTCCAAGCAATAGACCCGGGTTCGATGCCCGGTTGACGCATTGTGCTTTTAGATTTCATGTTCTAGTCTATTAACTTCGGTTCTTGTGGTTCCTACTTGAGGGATGATTAGAAGGGCAATCTTTTATGACAGGGTTGAATGTTTTTGAGTTATCAAGTCATAAGGGAAAAGCATATAATATGAAAGATGCCCATATTTTAGTCGCGGAAGTACCTTACATTTAGTAACTCTAACATTTCTGCTATCAGCGTCAGTTGTGTAATGTTAGCATTGTTGCCTTCCAAGCAATAGATCCGGTTCGATTCCCGGCCGACACATTTGAATATGAGGTTGTAAAATAATCATACCGAAATGTATTGAGTCAAAATTTGCCTCCATAATATTGGAACAGCATAATTCTTTATTAGACTATCCCTTCTGAAAATGTCCAGGTTCACATGCCAGGGCTTAGAGTGTCCTCAGGACTTTTGATCTTCAGTAGTTTCGTATTCTCCCAATTATTTAATGTCGCAATAAATGCCGACTTTTGCATTGTCATTTTCTACGATAAATATTTGTAGTTACTCTTGCGAACGTCGTAATACGCCACAGAAAGATAGGTAGGTCAGTTTTGTGCGTGCAATCTTGCCTTTTTCATTTGAAATGTGACAATAGAAGGACATACAACACAAGAAAACGCAAGTATTCCCCGAACTCATCTCCCTTTCTGCAAAGTGCTAGGGAGTTCTCTTACAAGCGTCCAAGCAATAGATCCGTGTTCAATTCCGGGCTGACGCATTTTGCTTCCAGATTTCATGTTCTAGTCTGGTTCGTGCTTGAGAGATAATTAGAAGAGCAATCCCTTATGGCAGGGTTGAATGTTTTGGAGTTATCAAGTCATAAGGGAAAATCATATAATAGGAAAGATGCCCATATTTTGGTCGCGGAAGTACCTTACATTTAATAACTCTAACATTTCTGCTATCAGCGTCGGTGGTGTAAAGGTTAGCATTGTTGCCTTCCCAGCAATAGGTCCGTGTTCGATTCCCGTCTGACGCATTTTGCTTCTAGATTTTATTTCTAGTCTATTAACTTCGGTTCTTGTGGTTCGTCCTTAAGAGACGATTAGAAGAGCAATCCTTTATGGCAGGGTTGAATGTTTTTGAGTTATCAAGTCATAAGGGAAAGGCATATAATAGGAAAGATGCCCATATTTTGGTGGCGGAAGTACCTTACATTTAATAACTCTAACATTTTTGCTATCAGCGTCGGTGGTGTAAAGGTTAGCATTGTTGTCTTCCAAGCAATAGATCGGGGTTTGATTCCCGGCCGACGGATTTCAATATGAGTTTGCAGATTAATCATTCCCGAAATGTATTGAGGCAAAATGTTCCTCCAAAATATTGGAACAGCCTAATTCTCTTTTAGACTACCCCTTCTGAAAATGTTCACGTTCATATTCCAGTGCTTAGAGTGTCCTCGGGACTGTTGATCTTCAGTTGTTTCGTGTTCTCCCAATTATTTAATGTCCCAATTTTTGTTGACTTTCGCATTGTCATTTTCTACGATGAATATTTGTAGTTAGTCTTACGAGCGTCGTATTACGCCACAGAAAGATAGGTAGGTCAGTTTCGTGCGTGCAATCTTGCCTTTTTCATTTGAAATGTGACAATAGAAGGGCAGACAACACAAGAAAGCGCAAGTATTCCGCGAACTCATCTCCCTTTCTGCAAAGTGCTTGGGAGTTCTCTCATCAGCGTTGGTGGTGTAAAAGTTACCATGGTTGCCTTCCAAGCAATAGATCCTGGTTCGATTCACGGCAGACGCATTGTGCTTTTACATTTCATGTTCTAGTCTATTAACTTCGGTTCTTGTGGTTCTTACTTGAGAGATGATTAGAAGGTCAATCCTTTATGGCAGGATTTAATGTTTTTGAGTTATCATGTCATAAGGGAAAAGCATATAATTCGAAAGATGCCCATATTTTGATCGCAGAAGTACCTTACGTTTAATAACTCTAACATTTCTGCTATCAGCGTCGGTGGTGTAAAGGTTAGCATTGTTGCCTTCCAAGCAATAGATCCGGGTTTGATTCCCGTCTGACGCATTGTGCTTTTAGACTTCATGTTCTAGTCTATTAACTTCGGTTCTTGTGGTTCTTACTTGAGAGATGATTAGAAGGGCAATCCTTTATGGCAGGGTTGAATGTTTTTGAGTTATCAAGTCATAAGGAAAAAGCATATAATAGGAAAGAAGCCCATATTTTGGTCGCGGAAGTACCTTACATTTAGAAGCTCTAACATTTCTGCTATCAGCGTCGGCTGTGTAAAGGTTAGCATTGTTGCCTTCCAAGCAATAGATCCGGGTTTGATTCCCGGCTGACGCATTGTGCTTTTAGATTTCATGTTCTAGTGTATTAACTTCGGTTCTTGTGGTTCTTTCTTGAGAGATGATTAGAAGGGCAATCTTTTATGGCAGGGTTAAATGTTTTTGAGTTATCAAGTCACAAGGGAAAAGCAATACGGAAGATGCCCATATTTTGATCACAGAAGTACCTTACGTTTAATAACTCTAACATTTCTGCTATCAGCGTCGGTGGTGTAAAGGTTAGCATTGTTGCCTTCCAAGCAATAAATCCGGGTTCGATTCCCGGCTGACGCATTTTGATTCTAGATTTCATGTTCTAGTCTGGTTCCTACTTGAGAGATGATTAGCAAAACAATTCCTTGTGGCAGAGTTAAATGTTTTTGAGTTATCAAGTCACAAGGGAAAAGCATATAATACGAAAGATGCCCTTATTTTGGTCGCGAAAGTACCTTACATTTATTAACTCTAACATTGATGCTATCAGCGTCGGTGGTGTAAGGTTAGCATTGTTGCCTTCCAAGCAATAGATCCGGGTTCGATTCATGGCAGACGCATTTTGCTTATAGATTTCATGTTCTAGTTTGGTTCGTACTTGAGAGATGATTAGAAGAGCAATCCTTTATGGCAAGGTTGAATGTTTTTGAGTTATCAAGTCATAAGGGAAAGGCATATAATAGGAAAGATGCCCATATTTTGGTGGCGGAAGTACCTTACATTTAATAACTCTAACATTTTTGCTATCAGCGTCGGTGGTGTAAAGGTTAGCATTGTTGTCTTCCAAGCAATAGATCCGGGTTCGATTCCCGGCTGAATCATTTTGATTCTAGATTTTATTTCTAGTCTATTAACTTCGGTTCTTGTGGTTCGTCCTTAAGAGACGATTAGAAGGGTAATCCTTTTTGGCAGGGTTGAATGTTTTTGAGTTATCAAGTCACAAGGGAAAAGCATATAATACGAAAGATGCCCATATCTTGATGGCAGAAGTACCTTACGTTTAATAACTCTGACATTTCTGCTATCAGCGTCGGTGGTGTAAAGGTTAGCGTTGTTGCCTTCCAAGCAATAGATCCGGGTTTGATTCCCGGCTGACGCATTGTGCTTTTAGATTTCATGTTCTAGTCTATTAACTTCGGTTCTTGTGGTTCTTACTTGAGAGATGATTAGAAGGTCAATCCTTTATGGCAGGATTGAATGTTTTTGAGTTATCATGTCATAAGGGAAAAGCATATAATACGAAAGATGCCCATATTTTGATCGCAGAAGTACCTTACGTTTAATAACTCTAACATTTCTGCTATCAGCGTCGGTGGTGTAAAGGTTAGCATTGTTGCCTTCCAAGCAAAAGATCCGGGTTTGATTCCCGGCTGACGCATTGTGCTTTTAGACTTCATGTTCTAGTGTATTAACGTTCTTGTGGTTCTTACTTGAGAGATGATTAGAAGGGCAATACTTTATGGCAGGGTTGAATGTTTTTGAGTTATCAAGTCATAAGGAAAAAGCATATAATACGAAAGATGCCCATATTTTGGTCGCTGAAGTACCTTACATTTAAAAGCTCTAACATTTCTGCTATCAGCGTCGGCTGTGTAAAGGTTAGCATTGTTGCCTTCCAAGCAATAGATCCGGGTTTGATTCCCGGCTGACGCATTGTGCCTTTAGATGACATGTTCTAGTCTATTAACTTCGGTTCTTGTAGTTCTTACTTGAGAGATGATTAGAAGGGCAATCCTTTATGGCAGGGTTGAATGTTTTTGAGTTATCAAGTCATAAGGGAAAAGCATATAATAGGAAAGATGCCCATATTTTGGTCGCGGAAGTACCTTACATTTAATAACTCTAACATTTCTGCTATCAGCGTCGGTGGTGTAATGTTAGCATTGTTGCCTTCCAAGCAATAGATCCGGGTTCGATTTCCGGCCGACGCATTTTGCTTCTAGATTTCACGTTCTAGTCTATTAACTTCGGTTCTTGTGGTTCGTGCTTGAGAGATGATTAGAAAGGCAATCCTTTATGGCAGGGTGAATGTTTGTCAGTTATCAAGTCACAAGGGAAAAGCATATACGAAAGATGCCCATATTTTGATCGCGGAAGTACCTTACGTTTAATAACTCTAAAATTTCTGCTATCAGCATCGGTGGTGTAAAGGTTAACATTGTTTCCTTCCAAGCAATAGATCCGGGTTCAATTCCCGTCCGACGCATTTCAATATGAGTTTGTAGATTAATCATTCCTGAAATGTATTGAGGCAAAATTTGAGTCCATAATATTTGAACAGCCCAATTCTCTATTGGACTACTCCTGCTGAAAATGACCAGGTTCACCTGCCAGTGCTTAGAGTGTCCTCAGGATTTTTGATCTTCAACAGTTTCGTATTCTCCCAATTACTTAATGTCCCAATTATTGCTGACTTTTGCATTGTCATTTTCTACGATAAATAATTGTAGTTAATTTTGCAGACGTCGTATTACGCCTCAAAAATATAGGTAGATCAGTTTTGTGCGTGCAATCTTGGCTTTTTAATTTGACAGGTGACAATAGAAGGGCAGACAACACAAGAAAGTGCAAGTATTGCGCGCACGCATATCACTTTCTGCAAAGTGCTTTGGAGTTCTCTCATCAGCGTCGGTGGTGTAAAGTCTAGCATTGTTGCCTTCCAAGCAATAGATTCGGGTTCAATTCTCGGCTGACGCATTTTGCTTCTAGATTTTATTTCTAGTCTATTAACTTCGGTTCTTGTGGTTCGTACTTGAGAGATGATTAGAAGAGCAATCCTTTGCGGCAGGGTTGAATATTTTGAGTTATCAAGTCACAAGGGAAAAGCATATAACGCGACAGATGCTCATATTTTGATCACGGAAGTACCTTACGTTTAATAAATCTAACATTTCTGCTATCAGCGTCGGTGGTGTAAAGGTTGCCATCGTTGCTTTCCAAGCAATAGATCCGAGATCGATTCCCGGCCGACGCATTTCAATATGAGGTTGTAGAATAATCATACCGTAATGTATTGAAGCAAAATTTGCCTTCATAATATTGGAACAGCATAATTCCTTATTAGACTACCCCTTCTGAAACTGTCCAGGTTCACATGCCAGTGCTTAGAGTGTCCTCAGGACTTTTGATCATCAGTTGTTTCGTTTTCTCCCAATTATTTAATGCCACAATAACTGCCGACTTTCGCATTGTCATTTTCTACGATAAATATTTGCAATTAATCTGGCGGAGAGATAGGGAAATGTATGTTCTGGCGCTGTCGCACATGTAGCGCACGCACATCAACAAATCCAGTACCCTGTGGTACCATGCGGTGCTTATCAATACCTAATATGGATATACCCCTAATAGACGGTGTTGAGTAGGGCTATATCCATATAGAGTGATGACGTCATCAAAGCACAGAGAATAGGAGGTCCAAAAGTTTTTCTAGCGCAATTCCCTAATAATCAACGCGCATATCAAATGGTAAATTCCCTATCATACAGCAAATGAGTAGGGGGTAATTCCCTAATGATACTAATAATTATCAAAAATCAACGCATGTGTAGATGAACTGCGTTAGTTTTGAGCAGAATGAAATCTTCCGACAACGTTAAAATCCATACAATAAAGAAATGGAAATAAAAAGAATGACGCTAGCTCAGCTTAAACAAGTTGCAAAACAACGAGGTTTTCAACGTTATTCAGCGTTGAATAAGAATACTATTATAAGTTTGATAGAAAATCAAACGTTAAAGGAGCTTAGGGATGTTGCGCGGGCTAGAGGCCTAACTAAATGGTACCGTTTGAGGAAACCAGGGCTCTTAAAGTTCATCGATGAACAATATGAAGGGAGGGGGAGGAGGAGGAAAGCCTTCTAGAATTTATGATGTACCCTGAGTTATTAAGGTATATCCTGGACCGTTTCAAGACGCGAGACATGTGTAATGAGGCTGTTAGGGAGAAGGCCTACCTATTCAGGTATGTCCCGGACAAGTTCAAGACGCAAGACATGTGCAACAAGGCTGTTAGGGGGAAGGCCTATATGTTAAAATATGTGCCGGACCAGTTCAGGACCCAG
Source organism: Hydractinia echinata (assembly GCA_030067915.1). Classification (NCBI taxonomy): domain Eukaryota; kingdom Metazoa; phylum Cnidaria; class Hydrozoa; order Anthoathecata; family Hydractiniidae; genus Hydractinia; species Hydractinia echinata. The sequence goes on along the minus strand of JASGCC010000295.1, from coordinate 197,316 downwards.
GACATGTGTAATAAGGCTGTTGAGGAGGACCCTTATATGTTTGAGTACGTGCCGGATCAATTCAAGACGCAGGACATGTGTAATGAGATGTTTGAAAAGCATTCTTGGTTGTTTAGAGCCGTGCCCGACTGGTTCAAAACAGAGTACATGTGTGGTATGAACTACATCGATACTGAACTACTCTCTGCCTATCGCCAGAGGAAAGCGGACAAGGCCGGGATTAAGGAGGATCTTCTTCCATTAGCCTGGCATCCTGACAGGGTCATCGATTGGTGCTTTTCAGAGGATGAAAAGGCAGACCTCGAAAAATTGTGGGGTTGGTTTGAAGTCAAGGTTATCTTACAACAAAGATTGTAAGATAATACCATAATAAATGTAAGTTAACTGTCAAGCAAAATTTAATATATTTGGAAGTGCGGTAGCCAGTATTTTTATGGCTGGCGTTGGTATCTCCCTGCCACTGGTAGAGTTGGCACTGGCATTAGAAAAATCAGAGTGTAGGGTGAATGAATGGATGAGACATTCGAGGCTTTTGAGGGAACGTCTTGATGACGTAGAAGATGATCGTCCTTGTAATTGTAAATAAAATGGAACAATGTAAGGACTGTGAACGTATGCTGGATGAATATGACAGATGTACATGCGGCCGAAGGTTTGAGGTAAAGGGTAAAATGTTATGCTGGTACTGCTACCAGGAATGTATCACGTACAACGGGGGTGGCTGCGTATGTACAATGACATGCAATTCTCTGAAGTCGTTTGAATTACAATAAAGGATGATATTTGAAGAAGAAATTGTCAACCCTAAAATCTTCTACAGATTTGCGAATACCTTTATAGACATCAACGATATCAACGTGGACTGCCTGACAGTGTCAGATCCAATACCTGCTAATGGAGGTAAGGATCAACGGTATATAGTAGGGTACCATACACAAGACCTAGTTGTAGCAATTAGGGTAAAAACACCTAAAATTTGGTCCCACAATGGGGTCTAGCAGGTACAACGCCAATGCAGTACCAGCAATGAGTCTTGATTTCGAAGAGACCAAGTATCGACAGATCTGGTCCAGGCTCGAGGAGCTGATCCCCGAGCAATTAACGACATACCCTGTAAAAAAGGACCGCTACATCAATGCCAAACTCAAATATTACAAGGACGCGATCACAACTAAATTCCACGGTATGCCAGTACCCTATGATGAGCCCTGCCAAGCCAGTGCCATCCTGGCACTACCATCAATATATGTGCCAGGCAAAAACTACTACCCTCAGGTACATATTACGGAATGTCGATATAAGGACTTCAAAAAAGAATCACAGCTGAATGAGGATTAAAAAACCATATATTTTATAGGCCTACGAGACCTATAAAATATTATATAAAATTAAGGCTTATACTTAGGTGGGGGTTCTATGTATTGCTTACATACTGTACAGATCTGACATTTTTTAAAATTTCATCATGTGCCTCTTGCCTCCCTTTCGCAACCAGCTGAGCCCGCTCCTCTTCATTGAGGGCGTTCACAATACGGTTAAAACGTTGTCGCATCTGTTCCTTTAGCAACATATACCTTTGTTTTTCCTTAATAATCAAACCGAATTCATATTTATCAATCACCCCATTTTCAACAGCGGTAGAGATAAGGTCAACAATAGAGTTAAGCTTTGATTCAGCCAAAAGTCTTATGTTCTCATGCTTCTTGGACTTGACGCCCATTTTTTTCCCAGCAGTCCTAAGACCTGCCTGTCCTACCCCTTCTAGAATTTATGATGTACCCTGAGTTATTAAGGTATATCCTGGACCGTTTCAAGACGCGAGACATGTGTAATGAGGCTGTTAGGGAGAAGGCCTACCTATTCAGGTATGTCCCGGACAAGTTCAAGACGCAAGACATGTGCAACAAGGCTGTTAGGGGGAAGGCCTATATGTTAAAATATGTGCCGGACCAGTTCAGGACCCAGGACATGTGTAATAAGGCTGTTGAGGAGGACCCTTATATGTTTGAGTACGTGCCGGATCAATTCAAGACGCAGGACATGTGTAATGAGATGTTTGAAAAGCATTCTTGGTTGTTTAGAGCCGTGCCCGACTGGTTCAAAACAGAGTACATGTGTGGTATGAACTACATCGATACTGAACTACTCTCTGCCTATCGCCAGAGGAAAGCGGACAAGGCCGGGATTAAGGAGGATCTTCTTCCATTAGCCTGGCATCCTGACAGGGTCATCGATTGGTGCTTTTCAGAGGATGAAAAGGCAGACCTCGAAAAATTGTGGGGGTTGGTTTGAAGTCAAGGTTATCTTACAACAAAGATTGTAAGATAATACCATAATAAATGTAAGTTAACTGTCAAGCAAAATTTAATATATTTGGAAGTGCGGTAGCCAGTATTTTTATGGCTGGCGTTGGTATCTCCCTGCCACTGGTAGAGTTGGCACTGGCATTAGAAAAATCAGAGTGTAGGGTGAATGAATGGATGAGACATTCGAGGCTTTTGAGGGAACGTCTTGATGACGTAGAAGATGATCGTCCTTGTAATTGTAAATAAAATGGAACAATGTAAGGACTGTGAACGTATGCTGGATGAATATGACAGATGTACATGCGGCCGAAGGTTTGAGGTAAAGGGTAAAATGTTATGCTGGTACTGCTACCAGGAATGTATCACGTACAACGGGGGTGGCTGCGTATGTACAATGACATGCAATTCTCTGAAGTCGTTTGAATTACAATAAAGGATGATATTTGAAGAAGAAATTGTCAACCCTAAAATCTTCTACAGATTTGCGAATACCTTTATAGACATCAACGATATCAACGTGGACTGCCTGACAGTGTCAGATCCAATACCTGCTAATGGAGGTAAGGATCAACGGTATATAGTAGGGTACCATACACAAGACCTAGTTGTAGCAATTAGGGTAAAAACACCTAAAATTTGGTCCCACAATGGGGTCTAGCAGGTACAACGCCAATGCAGTACCAGCAATGAGTCTTGATTTCGAAGAGACCAAGTATCGACAGATCTGGTCCAGGCTCGAGGAGCTGATCCCCGAGCAATTAACGACATACCCTGTAAAAAAGGACCGCTACATCAATGCCAAACTCAAATATTACAAGGACGCGATCACAACTAAATTCCACGGTATGCCAGTACCCTATGATGAGCCCTGCCAAGCCAGTGCCATCCTGGCACTACATCAATATATGTGCCAGGCAAAAACTACTACCCTCAGGTACATATTACGGAATGTCGATATAAGGACTTCAAAAAAGAATCACAGCTGAATGAGGATTAAAAAACCATATATTTTATAGGCCTACGAGACCTATAAAATATTATATAAAATTAAGGCTTATACTTAGGTGGGGGTTCTATGTATTGCTTACATACTGTACAGATCTGACATTTTTTAAAATTTCATCATGTGCCTCTTGCCTCCCTTTCGCAACCAGCTGAGCCCGCTCCTCTTCATTGAGGGCGTTCACAATACGGTTAAAACGTTGTCGCATCTGTTCCTTTAGCAACATATACCTTTGTTTTTCCTTAATAATCAAACCGAATTCATATTTATCAATCACCCCATTTTCAACAGCGGTAGAGATAAGGTCAACAATAGAGTTAAGCTTTGATTCAGCCAAAAGTCTTATGTTCTCATGCTTCTTGGACTTGACGCCCATTTTTTTCCCAGCAGTCCTAAGACCTGCCTGTCCTACCCCTACAGCCACAGTCAGCCCGCCCATTGCCACCGCCAGCGGCATACCCATTCCCGACAGCATTGTTCCTATGCTAATACTTGTGGTTATTACGCTGATGCCAAGTAGCCCATGATCGCAGTATCGAATCCAGGTACCATGCATCTTAAACTTTTTTGTCAATTTATCCCGATCCTTAATCTCACTTCGAAAATACTTCTGAATTTCACCAATTTCATCAAGTCTATATTTTTGGCTTTCCTCCAGCATGATGTCAGCGCTTTGTGCAGGTGCACTTGGTAGGTTTGGGTACAGCTTCGTTATGTCAGCCATTTATTCTACCAGCAAATGCATCGTTAGCCCAGTGAAGGCCACATTTTTGTCCTCATGAAATTCATCCGTTAGCATAAACTCGAGGCGATCAGTACTACCCTTCAAGGGCATGTAAATTGGGGTATCAAAACTCCATGTCAGCATGTCCCCCCAAGCGTTTAATTCCTTGATGGGGAACAGGGCGAGAATTTTAGACTTTTTACCATCTAACAGGCAGTCATCCTCATCCAACTGGGGGCAAACGAGTCTTAGTCTTACATAGATATCAGTCTTATAAATTGCGGTATAGTCACCCTTTTGATAGTACTTTTTCGAGGGATCGTATGCAAATCCAAGGAGTTCATGTAATTGCCGGTTAAATGCAGCGGTGTACCCATCACTAATCCCTCATGGTGCATAAACCACTTTTAAGTATAAATAACTTAATCTTATCTTCTGATTGGGTGTTGACAATGGATACCACATCCTCAATCCTATACAGGCCAGCCATGATCCGTATTCTAGTCTCTCTTTGATCTGGCCCAACCCTACGGATGGTGAAATCATTGCTATTATAGATATTGAGCCACTCACCTCGTATGCTAATGGATTTCAGGGCAATTCTGCTATCCTGCCCCAAGTAGTCCTCAAATATTGTAGGTGTTGAAATATTAGTAATATAGAGTTGTTTCATTACTTTTCTTGTTAGAAGAAAAGGAATGAATATCTACTCATACAACCCCAAGGCAACGTACAGGTCCAACAGGGGAGAATGGCCACTCATCGTAGCCAACTTGGAGCATCAGGACCTGTACGTGTCTACAGAATCACATATTTCTGTGGCATTCCCCGAATTTACCAAATATCCAATCAAGCCTTCAACTAATCTTCTTAATGACCCTGTCATTGTGGGTTGGAAGGGGCAAGCGTTGGACTACTGGAACGTGCAGGTTAATTTTGCCACCCACTGTGCAAGTACTGCATTAGGCATATCTACTAAGCACCTAAAGGGTTCGGTGCCCCTTGTCAACGCCATCTTTAAATTCCACGTGTACTACCACATGCGTCGCATCCTAGCAAGGATGAAAGAACCCATGCCATATGATGATGGGAGAGAATATCAATAACTCCGCCGCAAG